>VDFB02000017.1:279234876-279245520 GCA_007258455.2 Sequoia sempervirens
ATTATTGTATTGTGCCTTTGATGGTTGTAGTGGTTCATTTTGTGGTTATGTTGATTAAGATTTTGCAAGTGATTTGGACAAAAGGACATCTTCATCAGGTTATTTTTTTTACTCTTGTAGGGGGACCTACTTGTTGGATGACAAAGCTTCAAGAAACAATTGATTTATCCACTATTGAGGCATATTATATGGTTGTATCACATGCATGCAAAGATGCAATTTGGTTGAAGGGTCATTTGGGTGAGTTTGGAAAAGTGCAGGACAAGGTGATCGTATTTTGTGATAGTCAATGTATTATGCATTTAACTAAAGAGCCAACTTATCATAGTAGGACTAACCATATTATAATTAAATACCATCTTGTAAGACATGTTATTAATGAAGATGGAGTAGCTCTTGAGAAAGTTCATACAGTAAAAAATTGTGTGGACATGCTTACAAAATCAATACAGTTAGAGAAGCTAAAGTGGAGTTTGGATTCTATCAAGGCTTATAGAAAAGGTGATGGATGGGCATGGGAAAGTATTAGGTAAATTGTTGTCAAGGTGGAGATTGTTGGATAACGACAACAAATAAAGGGAATAAAGAAAAATATTATCTTTGAAAAAGATAAATCAATAAAGAAACCAAAAAAATAATTAAAGCAATAAAACAAAGCTAGTTTTTCCTGAGAGGAGAAAGTGATTATTATCTTGAAGATATTATATATATCTTCTTGCCTTGAAGAAAAATCAATGAATTGTAATTGAATAGTAGTAGCTATGTGAAGATTGTAATCAGTTTCTCCGAGCAATAAAAATACCAATACTTTGCCTCATAGATGTTTCATTGACATATTGCCAAGGTTTTGCCACATAAATATGTGTCTAATTTGTTATTCTATTATTATGTTTAATATTTCTTATTATTTATCTGTAACTAACTTGTGTTGCAATATTATTTAAGTTTGTGAGTTTTATGTTTCCACAATATCTATAGGTGAAATTAATAGCCCCATGCCAATTCCCATTTAGTTATGAACTCATTTCCTCAATAGAATAATCTCCCATACAAATCATTAGTTAGAACTCAACCAAAAACTCAACCAACATGAGGCACTTCTATTTTTCTTGTGAGTAGTAGTGGAATGATAAATACATGGTCAATACTTGTCTATAAAAGTGATTACCTTATAACTTTGTAGTAACTGACTAAGGATAATAAGTGTAATATATCATTATTTTAGATATGTTGGAAGAAAAATCCATTAGATGTTTAAAATAAGGAATGGGTAGGGTTTCAGTAGATATGTTTTAGAGCTCTCACTATTAAAGGGTTGATACATAGTTTTTATTTTGTTGGATTCTCATAGCTCAGAATTATTAATAATAACAAAGGATAATTTCATCTTTCAAGTGTATATTTTTTCATATTCTTTATATTCAATACTTTTTGGTAAGGAATAATAGCATTAGTCTCTTACATATTTGTAATAAAAAATTACGTTTCAGAAATTTCAAATGATATATCATTGTAAACAAAATTAGCAATCCAACTATTCTATATATTGAAGTATTAATAACCAAGTCTATTCAATTTAGTAATAGTTAATACAAATTATTATATGAAGATTTTCTTATTCCTTTTTTGTTGAAATTTATTATACATTGTTAATTTTAGTTTAAAATTGGATGTATGTCATAGGACACTATGATTCCTATTTTATGAATGTCATAGTAGTTACATTACATAAATATGGTAAATCTAGACCATTCATCTTTAGGTCACAAATATGCTGCTATAGATTATCTTGGTACTTTCTTGTCCTAGAAGGCAACCCCCTTTTATGAGGCCATTGTATTACAATTGTGTATTGCATTGTATTGTATTGTGAGGAAATTGTGAAATATTGAATAGGAAGCTATAGTGGATGTTTTGTAAGTTATATCCCTTGATTTTGTTAGATGGAATAAATGAAGGATTGGTTGTTTCTCCATAAACATAGCCCATAATTGGTGAATTATGTAATCTATGTCTCTATGTTTTGTGTTGTTTTATATTTTATTTTTTCATTCATTTTATTGCATATTTTTTTGTGATATTATTCTTAATAAATTTTTATGTAACAAGATCCTAAAGGTGTTCATTAGCATTTCCATTTTTTAAACACACATTTATGAAATTAAGGTGAATATATTCTAGGTGTTCAAAAGTGTGCATGTCTTTTTTGCAAAGGCCAAATTCATAAATAAAGGTCAATTTATAGGCACATAGATCAATTCAATGGTGTTGAAACGATCCAAAGTGAGACATAATGAACTTTTTAATTTGTAGTCATCATCTAAAAAAGATCTTAATATAATTTAAAAGTGTATGTGTCATAACACACTATGATTCTCATTTTATGAATGTCGTAACCACATTATATATTCATTGTGGACCATTTATCATTAAGTCACATATCTAATGGTAGATATTATATTGGTATTTTCTTGCCCTAGAAGCCAACCCCCCTTTTATGAGACCACTATATTACGGTTGCGTATTGTATTGTGTTGTATTATGAGGAGACTATGAAAGAGTGAAGAGGAAGTTATAGTGGATGTGTTGTAGGCTGTATCTCTTGATTTTGTTGGATGGAATAAAGGAAAGGCTAGTTGTTTCTCCATAGAAATAGCCTATATTAGGTGAACCATGCTTAACCATGTATATTTGCATGTCTCTGTGTTTTATATTATTTTATATTTTATATTTATTTATTTTTTATTGTATATTGTTCTATGATCCAATTCCTAATATCTTTACATAGCAAGATCCTAAAAGTGTTCATTAGCATTGCTATTTTTTTAAACAAAAGTTTATGAATTTAAGGTGAATAGATTCTAGGTGTTCAAAAGTATGTATGCCACTTTTGCAAACAAATACCAAATTCATAAATAGAGGTCAATTTTATAGGCACACAGATCAATTCAATGGTGTGACAATGATCCAAAGTGAGACATAATGAATTTTCTAATTTGACATAATAAACCAACAAAACTATCAATCACCAAATAATCTACACCAAATTTTACAACTAAACATCCTAATTCTCTTCATTAATTTTAATATATATTTATAAGTATAATCCATCTAAAATTTTAACTTTTAATGAATAATTTATTTGTATATAAAGCATTTTGTTTCCGTGTATACTGCAGTATAATCTTTATAATTACATCACAACTTTTGTTGATTTCGAGTGAGATAATGCCCACCATGGTCATTTTTGGAGCATCATCATTTGTTTAGAATGTTATAAAGTGAAACGTACTTGATTCCATCAAAGCATTCCACTATTGATAGTGGAACCCCCATAATTCCACTAAGCTTCATAAAAATATATTAAAACACTTCAAAATGTACAGGGCGGTTTCAAACTTGTAAAAAGATTCTCAGTGTCAGTCATCAAAAAAATAATTTACACACAGAAAATTAATCCAAGCCCCCACCAACTTTTAAGTTCGTAACACAGGTCGCACAATGTTTTTATGCTATTAACCAAGTTGGATAGTGGAGGCCAAATACTAATTCAAAATTCAAAGCCACTAGCCATTCTAGATTTCAAAAACTATAGAAAATATTAATGCTGCGTGCTCTGCACGTTGCAGAATTAATGAGTAGAAGAGCATGAAATATAGTGGTCGGGAAGATGCAGCAGACTATTCACAGAAAGAATAAAATTAACAAAGTCAAATACAAGCAACAAGTATTGCCCACTGGTTTCAGAATTACATTTCCAAAAGACTTGTAGGAGATTTGAAATGCCATTAAAATGAAGTTCGATCTTTCTTTTCATGCAAAATTCTACCATCCAATCTTCAGAGAAAATGGCAATGATTCAGGCTGTTCTTCTTGCCATTGGAATAATAGGTACATAATCAATAGATTAATTTTTTATTTTGATTATATAGATAAAATAGGTTTTGAAAGGGTTCCGAAATCTTTACAATCAGTTAAGAAACGTGTAAGATTAGATCAACACAACAGCGAAACGATCAATGTGTTCAATTATTGAATTTGAATGAAAAAATCAATGTGTTTAAACTAATCTAATTTGAATTAGAATGTGATTGTTGAATTGCAGGAAATATAACTTGTATGGCACTTTATTTATCACCCATGTGAGTCCAATAATCTCATGTTCTTTACATATGCTTTTTGTAGGATTTATCTATGGTTGCTGATAACATTTATTTTATGTTTTGCTGAATTTCAGACCGACTTTTAGAAGGATTATCAAGGAGAAAAACACGGGTCAGTTTTCTGCTTTCACTTATGTGTGCAGTTTGTTCAAGTGTTTGCTTTGGACATTGTATGGCCTGCCCATCATTACAGACAACAACATTACAATTGCCACCATGAATAGCATTGGAATAGCTTTTGAGATAGTTTACGTTCTTGTCTATCTGGTATACGCCCCACATGCTGAGAAGGTATTAAATTTGATATTTAATTTTATTGGTGTGTTTTTAGATGAGTCGTCTAAACAAATCAAAGCTTAAAAATAACATTTTAAGTCAAAATAGATCTATAGAACTTTGAAGATATCAATAAATAAGTCACAAATACATTTCTTAGTAATAAACAATAATTAACTGATTTTCTTTGATTACAGATTCGAGTAGCAGCAATGGAAGCGGCATCTCTTATATCTTTCTTTGTATTGGCTGCATGTGTTGTGACAGTGGTACCCAAGAGCACAAGAACCCTCACACTAGGAGTTTTTTGCGTTGCTTTGAACATTTTAATGTATGCAGCTCCCTTGTCTGTACTAGTAAGGCTAATTTCTTTATCCTTTTTCTCATAATTTTTTCTAAACAGTTATTTATTTATACGGAGAATCAAAGAGTCATTAGGACTGATCTAATAACTTTATGGTCGTGTTTTGAATCAAGGTTCGAACCTACAACCACTGTATGTGTTTGTCAGCCGCTCAAATGACCTGTCTAACAACTATTTATTAGTTTTAAATGTAAATAAAGTAAAACTAATATTAATTGCTTAACATAATTTATAATTTCATAACTTATAGATGAAATATTGATGAGCATATTGGTTTTGATATGCAGAAACAAGTTATACAAAACAAGAGTGCAAGCAGCATGCCTTTTCTTGTATCTTTGTTCACTCTTGTAAATTCAGCAGTCTGGCTGGCTTATGGTATACTCAAGATTGATGTCTATGTCATTGTAAGCTTCAAATATATCCTTTAACTTTATTATATATTTAATTTTATTATGTATAAATATTTTTATTTTGATATATATGGTTGTGAGTGAACTAGTTTCTATGTTACTTATAGTACATCTTCAAAAGACACTGATTTTTAATTTACCAGCTCCTCAAGTTTCTTAATATCTATGCAGCATTACTTACAATTTACTAGAGATTGAAAATTTGTATTGTTGTATCTACGATTTTCTTTTTAGTTTGCCTTGTTTCTTGAATTCAATCGAGAGTCGTCAATCAAATTGGTAGTAATGGGGTTTTCTTATTTTCATGCAGATACCAAACGGATTGGGTGTATTGCTTGGAATCATTCAAATTATTGTGTTTTACATATATAGAAAGGACCCAAAAATCTCAGCAAAAGTGGAACAAAATGGGAATAATAAGCTTGCAGAGAGTCACCAAAATGATGTTTGTAAGCTCACAGAAATTCCGGATATGGTTTGAAATCATGGGCTTCTCGCAAGTTTGAGATTGCTCATATTTTTATTTTTTTATTTTTTTGGTTGTTCAAAATATTAATAAATCATTTTTTCCTCTCAACAATTGGTGTTAGGAAAAAAATAGTTAATAGAAATCAGAATAGTGATTTTAGGGTTGTAAGATCATTTTTTTTTAATGGAATTTTTTATATTATTCATAAATTTGTTTTGTTATTTAATATAAGAATACAAAGGTATGTTGATATCTCTTTGGTTGAGAGTTAAGGATTGAGCAATATCTATTCTTCTAAAATCATTAAACACAATTCTAATATCATCTCTTACATCATATTTTGAAGGTTGAACCTTGGTGAATAGTGTAATCAATAAACATAACATCACTCTTATCAATAATATTCAATCAATTGAAAACTTATTCAATTATAAATATTAAAAGGAAAATAATAAACTAGACACCTACTTCGCTAGTGTTGATTAAAGAAAAAGTAACAATATATTGAATAACTAAATATCTGCCAATCATTTTTTTTCTTCTAAAAAAAGTAACAACAGACATAATAACTATCAATCAGCATTTTTCTTCTAAATTTGTAAATGCACATGGTTTATAAGATTATATTTTCCCCTTTCAAGGAAGGTACTTACATTTGGCATAAATTCAACTTGATTTAACGATAATCTGGATAAGGCAATCCTAATCCGCAAATGATGATTGTATTCAATATTGTTAATTAGCAGATAGGCTATTTATTGTCTGCATAGCCCACTGGAATTATCTCACGCCTAAGAAAAATCTTTCCAACCATTCCTTAGCCTGACACCTAGAAAATTATAAATCACACGCTTGAAAAATTCTCACCAACCATTCCTTAGTTTGACACCTAGAAAACTGCACTTCGCACACCTTATCCTTATCTTAACAACACTGCCATTATGCTAAACTAAAATTAGTAGCTCTGTCATTGTGATGTTTAAAAGCTTCCATTTATTGTGAATAGATTGAAACAACAACTAAAGGAGATAGGTTCTCGTTCATCTCATTTAAAAAATATTCTATCATGGTAGGGTTTCGTAAATTTTTCCAGCAAACTTTGCTCATTTTTTCTCATTAGCATTGTTGACACCACGACGCAATTGGCACAAAATCTTGAAGTAAATCACTTGCCATAGTTTTAGTGAATTTTACTTTTTTGGAATTTGTACACGACTGTAAAATAATTCTATTTGATTTTGTTAGGGCTTAAAATTACAGGGTTTGAAATCCTATGGTTTGAATTTGATGCATATAACATGTTTTATTATTTTTGGAACTTGTACCAAATGAATTCTAAGGGTTGAGATTGTTTTCCATTTTTTAATCTTGAACCTTCTAAAACCTATGACATCACAATAAAATTAGGGGATGAGTGCTCCATAAAGAATCCTATTAGGAATCTACCCAATCAATTGTTTAACTTATTATCTCGAATGGAATTTGATTTGAGTTCTTTTGAACTTGTTTTTTGATTAGAGTTCTTACTACATAGCTTGCTATCTATTTTTTTCTAAAATAGTTAAAATGTTTGTATATTTACTTATTTATCAATTATAGCATAATTATTCCACTTTATTATTAAATCACATGTCCTAGCTACAACTTACCTATCTAAGTATTTTGACTGGTGTTTTTTACAGCAATCTAAGTGATAAGTTTTTAATTAGCTCATTACCTCCACAATTGGGTTCCTTGACTTCCTTGAAATATCAGTAAGTTCTCTTTGCAAGAGTTTATTTGTTGTTTTCTATGTCGTAGGATGCATGTTGAATGCTATTCATGTTTACATAGTCCCATGTATGGTGTGAAGCTTTTCAATTTAGAAAAATTAGTGAAATTAGCATAATAGTAGGAATATAAGAGGCATTCTGACTTTAATGGAATTTTTCCAAGATTAGGATGGTCATTTATCAATCTTTTTATTGCAATTCTTTTCAAGGATCTTTCAAGAAATATTTGGTTTGGTTCTATTCCAAAAGAGCTTGGTAGTATTGTCAATTTGGAGATACTGTAATTCCTCTCCCCTCCCTTATTTCTCTCTAAAATACACTCATTTTTTTGCATTTGAAAATAGTTTGATAAACAAAGTACAACTATTTCATTTTCATCTCCAATTACAGAATGAAAGAAATTTAGAAGGACCAAATTTCACATGCACTTTCTACTGCACTTCGCCCAAAGATTAGGGATTGCAAATGCTATAGAACCATATAGTGTAGACCCAAGTAGTCTCTAGAGTCTGCTATAAAAATTAAAGGAACACGAATAGGAAAAATCACTACAAATAATAAAATATATAATCCCAATTTGAATTACCTTTCAGGTCCAAGTCTCAAGAATTAGATTGTGAGTATTAGTGAGTCTCAACAGTATAATTGATCACCAAAGTAGTTTTGTATGAAGCATTTTAAATTGTAGAGAAAAGGGTACATTAAAAACATGATCTAATAGTATAATACTAAATTAAAGTAAATTATATATTTAAAAAATATAATATACAGTATTTAAAAACATAAAAAATCATAGTTATTGGCAATTTCCCCTTGTTCCATTCAATAAGACCTTGGCTATGGATGCAATCTATCCCTTGCTCCATTAGCCAAAAACCATTACTCACATGAGGAGATATAAGGAAAAACTTGTAGATTCTATATTTTTATTATCATCAATGAAGATTATTCTATAGTAGTGTACTTGATATTTTTTTCAGTTACTTGACTATTTGTGTACCTAAATAGTGCATGTTATTTCTATTATTTCTTTCTTCCTTTCTTGCCTACATGCTCTACAATTGATTCTTTCTATTTAAGTGCTTTAAATTCTGAGAGGAAGGAAATGTATTAAATATTGAAGAATATATTGTATTTAAATGCCATTTGTATTAAACTCTTTAAACATGCATTTGTATTTAATTCCTATTGTTAGTTCCACAATATACTTCTCATCCAATGTAGTTTTATAGGAGTATTGAAGCACCCTGAAATATATCTTCATTATTGACTACAAATGCAATCAACCTTATGAATGATGGTAATCTAGGCTTGGATCCTCATCTCCAAGTATTAACAAACTTTGGTCATGGGCTTGAGAGAAGTAATCAATATAGAATAGATATTTCTGATGGAGTGCATAAACAAAGAGCATCATTGCCACAAAAGTACAATCACTATATAACTTCTAAGCTAATTCACAAGGGATCTATAATACAACTAGCAGAATATAATTGTCCTATTATTTGTAGTTTAAGGTTAGTACGTAGCTTCAACACTTTTTCTTTAACTTATTATTGACTTTCTAACTTCTACAATATTTTACTTACAATTACATAGGTGAATTGTAATTTCACAACTAGAGCTTGCATGTATAGATTATAACATCATTGGTGAGCTTATCTTCCTATTTATAAAACAAGAGGAACATCTACAAAAAGATGCTACAACTTCATTTGATTCACCTATATGATCCACAAACCAAAACTCTAAAAGAATATTGTTTGGCATAAATCAATCTCAATATAGGAAGGATGTATCTATTAGCATCACTCTTATCAAAATTTTGAACCCATTTCAAACAAGGTGGATTGTCGAATTCCATGTAACTATGAAGAAAGAAATCCATCGGTACAACACACAAAAAGGAAGAGGACACATTTTCAACTTTGATATTATAGATAGTGAACACACTGAAACATGTGTCACTTGCTTCAATGAAGTTGTAGATATTCATTATGCAACTATTAATATTGGAGCTATATATACATTATTTGGTGGGACCATTAAAGATGCTAATATGATTCACAACAAGCTAAATAATGGAATGGAAATATCCTTACTAGTTGAATCAAAGGTGTCTCTTTGTGAAGATGACCTCTCCATCCCAAAACATCTATTCTCTTTCACACCTATCAACGAAATTGTGAGTAGAAGTAATAATTCACTTGTTGATGCTATTGGAATTGTTGTTTGCACTTATCCAAGCTCTACAATAAGGAGGGATGGGACAAAGGTTTTGAGGTGGAACATCAATATATTAGATATTTCTACATCAACTATAAATGTATCTTTATGGGGATCAATAACTCAAAAAGAGGGTGCACAACTTCAACAGATGTACCACTTACAATAATCAATTGTTCTTGCTATTAGAAATGGACGTGTTTGTGACTATAATGGAAAGGTGATAAGCACATTAGTCACTACACACCTTTCTATAGACCCTGTTATAGAAGAAACAAAACAACTAAAAACTTGGTTTGTGTAGAATGGGACTAATATTGTATCATCCACCATAAAGTTTGTTGATATGTTTGTTCTTATTAAAAGAATGAAAATTAGCAATATTCAAGAATAATATGCAAAAATAATACAACCCCTCAAATTGATTGTAAAGGAAACAATAAAATTCATCAAATCTAACTCCTTCTATTATCCAGCTTGTCCTCTTCAATCAGATGGAAAATAATGTAAGAAAATACTTATTCAAAATGAAGATAAAAAGTGGTATTGCTCAAAGTGTGCAACCACATTTGTAGATTGCAATTATAGGTACACACTTCAAGTCAAACTGGAGGATCATATGGATATAATATGGGTAGTTTTATTTGATGAGGTAGCAACAGAAGTCATGGGTATGTTTGCACAAGAACTATATACCTTGCAATTCAATCATGAGGAAAAAAAAAGTACTAAAGATGTAATAAGAAATAGTCTCCTTACACAATTCCTCTTCACATTTTCATTCAAAAATGAGACATACAATAATGAAGAATGCTTGAAAGAAACAATCATTAAGAATGAGAAGATAGATTTCACTGTAGAGAACAATTTTCTTTCTTTGTAAAATCAATGAGTTGTGCAATGATAACAACAAATAGGCCTACATTCCTTATTTTCCATGAAACAATGTATATAGTCTTCT
>VDFB02000017.1:279245620-279259392 GCA_007258455.2 Sequoia sempervirens
TACCTTGATTTAGCCCAAAGCTCACACGTGTGGGTTTATTAAAAATCCCAACGAAACAATCAATAAAGACATTATCAAGAGTCAACCAATGACTTCCAAAATTCAAGGGATTTCCTTTTCCCCCCAACTTAATTTCATACTACAAAAGCATGAGGGTGTTAGGATAATCCAAAGAATCAAGAATGAAAAAGATGTATATATTAATATCTTGATCTTGGTTAATGAATGTTCATCCTCGAGAGCATTTTCTTAGTATGGTTATCAAGGCATTCAAACCCATCTAGTTGTGTTTAATAGTAATAAAATCAAGTACCAATGGGCCTAAATCAATAAGTGTGTGTGGAATACACATTTTTATGCTAATCCTCAAAAGATCTATATGTTTGAATATAAAAACATTTATCAATGATAGATCTCGTAGGCTTTTATTTGTTATCTCACACAAATCTTGAATAATCAATGCATTTAGTTCAACATTTCTTATTGTATGACTAGACTGCCATTCATGAGTTCCATAATAAAGTTAGTCCTACTTCTAAGTGTTCCCCATGTGTGAATGCCTCTCTAAAGGCTGTGGACGGTTAAGTAGGTAATGTGCTTGAATATTGAGAAACTCTATATTGTTCTTCCAATTCGCCAAAATCAAATCGCTCTAGTTATTTCCAATTAATCGTGATCTATCAATTCTGCCACATTATAAAAATGTAAAGGGATCCAAGGAAAGTGCATTATTATATGCAATTTCAACCACCTTATTATATAGTGTGTTATTAGGCATCATGGTTACCTTTGGTGGATATGGTGAAGTGCATGAATGTGATAATGAAAATGGTAGAAGTTGTTGTGGATATAAAGTGGGAAGGATGAAGTAGGATGGGTATGATGGATATTGGGGTTGTTGTGAGAATTCATTATTCCATTCTTGGTAGTATGGAGATTGTTTCCATTCACCATATCTACTAGATGAAGAAGCATTTTGTGAAGAAACATATTGTCTTTCTAATCTTGTAGAATGATAAGACATGTTCACATCATTAATCATACCTTGATCTTCCCAATTTAATGCATGAAGTTGTCCTTGAGACACAAAGGATACTAGTTCACATTCCCCTTTATTGTGATAAGGCTCACTTATAACTTGGATATCTATTAGCTCATCCTCTTGATCAAGTTGGCATTTTCACTTAGCTTCCTCTTTGCAATGATCAGAACAACACATGGTTAAATACTCATCAAAATTCCATTGTTCTAAAAATTCATCAATTATTTCTTCTTGCTCATTTATAGAAATAAAATTTGTAGATGCATGTGACAATGGAAGATCAAGATAATCTTTGTTGCATTCATTAGATAAAGGGGGTATAAAAACATCACCTTGTGTTAGCATGATTTCCCCACCAATTTCTACTTTTTTGAAGTATTTTTATTTGAAATTTGATGTATTTGAATTACCTTGAAAATGCAATTTTTTTATGTTTCTGTGTTGTTTCTTCAAAATGAATTCTTACCTTTCAATTTACTCACAACAAATGGTAATAATATATAAATGGTGAACTATCTTCTAAGATCTACCTACAAAATCAAACAATGCATCTATATGATATAAACAAAGCAAACCAAGGTTAATCATCTAAACAAAGTCAACAGTTGCATAGATTTTCACCAAGACACAATGGTCCTAACTCAACTCATTGAACTAACCTACCTTTGACACCTCTCCCTGGTAACGGCACCAAAATGATAGGCCAACACCGTAAAAAAAAGAATAAGAAGATTTAATACTTATAATGAATTTTAGCTCTGGTCTATACGTGTCAATCCGGGGGCGTAAACTTGCGAGAGGTGTCGTGGCTATATGCCAATCGAAGGGGTGAAAGTTATGAGATGAGTGGTTATGAATGTAGCTATGGAAATAAACCTACAATAAATCAAAATGAAAATTGATTCCAGCGACAGGAATTGTCACTTCCTGGCGACAAGAACAAGAACAACACTAATAATTCATGAAAATTAAACTCAACTTAAAAAAAAACTAATTTGGAAATCATAAAGAAGCATTAACATCTAATCTAGAAAATAATCTCACAATTCATAATCAATTCGCAATCAATAAACAACAAACCACACTTGTAGATAATACATAAATAATAGAAATAACACACTGCTAAATAAATAAAAATCACTAGACATCTCGAGAAGTGGGCCTTGCCTCCTTAGTCCACTGGATGATGAAACACAAGATTTTCTACATGAGACTGATCATGCAAACATTGATTTTATTTATTCAAAAATAATCTATCAATGATACAAAAGTTTGGCACAATTTTTTTTGTATAATAATCTATCCTTGGGCTGATATTAAATACGTATTTATAGCTCATGGATACAACAAAGAATATCTAAAATAGTGTAAAACAAAACAACTTATTTTGGCTTGTGGCCAACAAAATAATGGTCCATGTAACAACTGAGAATAGGAAATAGACAAATTGGCGGGTTTCCTTCATCACAAGAATGATGCATGTGGATCATTGGTCTATGATATTATAACAATGAACATAAATAGGTAGTATTATGATTGTTGGTTATAACAACAAACAACTAGAAATCTCCATTCATGCATTTGTGTAATTATTTAGCTCTGGTATATAGTCAATAGGTCACCGACGCCACTTTGGAAGTTGATGTCATCATATAAATTGCTGGCCAAAAAGTAATATACAATAGTTCCTGGCAAGAAAGTGACAGGAAGTTTTTTATGCTGCGAGCTAGTTATATTTTCCAAGGCTAGAAATCAGAATGCTCATTAGTAAAATCAACCAATAATTATTTTCCATAATTTAATCTCAAAACTATATTAAATACCTCTTAGATATATTTAATCATATGCAACGTAAATGGTAGAATTCTATGAAAATGGAATGGGAATGGAATAGAAATGAATATGAACATGTCAAGGCCAACAAAATGTGGCACATAAAACAGGACATGAATAGATCTCATCATCTACCATGCCATAGTTTTGACATATAATCACTTTGAGAAACAAAAGCATGGGAGAGTGTGTATTCATCATGAACGAATCCAACAAATTTAAAGAGACTTTCTTTATGGTCAACTCTACCAATAGCAATAATACTTTTTGGGTATTTTCTATCTCTTACAATAACTTGATCAGTAGTAACAACTAACTCCTATCCAGATTGAGAAATTCTATATACTGAAATAAGATTCACCTCTAATCCTTCAACTAGTAAAACATTTTTCAAAGTTCCATTTGTTACACTAACAGTCCCTATTCCTAGAACTGATAGTTTCATTTTATTGCCAATAGTGATTTCTTGATCTAAATTTTTTCCTTCATGAAAGTCAATAAATAAAGATCTATCTCCAATCATGTGAAAAGATGCTCCTGAATCTAAAATCCATTCTTTATTAGTATCTAAAGCAAAGTATCCTCCCTTTACTCTAGATGTATTTTTTAGTTTCAGAAGTTTCCTCTACACTTGATTTTACTTTCTTGGAGATGGCTACAAAACTTTGTTTATTTGTCTTTCCTTCCTTAAACCATTCTTGCTTAGGCTTGTATTGTTGTCTTTCATTGTTCCTCTTCTTCTTCAAAAAAAATTCCATATGATTTTCACCTCCACAATACCTACAAATGATAGGTTTTCTTTCCAACTGCTTTTCTATATCTTCATTTCTAGAAAACTGGTTAGACCTACCATTATTTCAAAATTTATTATATCCTTTCCAATTCTTCTTTCCATCATCATATCTAGAGAGTGATTTTCCCTTAGCTACATATGGATGATTCTTCTTAATGTAACCTTCTTTAATAAGTTGAGCTTCTTCATCTAAAATTGACTTACAAAATTGATCAAAATTTTGTTGGGGGGTATTAGGATTTAACTGAATAACCCTTCTCCTTGATTCTTTAAATACCTTGTAAGGTTGGGGAAGCTTACTTTCAACCATTGCAATCAACTGAAAATCCTTTTTTGCATATTCAATACCTATTTTCTTCAATTGGGAATTTAAATATGTAACCTCATTAAAGTAATCAACCATTTTTTCAAAATCAGCTAGGCCTATGTTCACCAATTTTTCTTCTATGTTGAACACACTAGCAATATCTGCATCTTTATAATATTTTTCTAGATTCTCCCATAGTTCTATTGGATTATCAACATCAACGAACCTTTTATTAAGATTGGGACTCAAGGCCTTACCAATAATTCCTCTAGCTCGCTCCAATGTGAATTTCCATAACTCCTTTTCTTTCTTTTGGTGAGGTTCTCCAATCTCTTTATTCACTATAATCCATAGATCCTTTTCTCTCAAAGCATCCTTAACTGCAATCTTCCAATCTTCAAATCCACTTCCATCAAAGATTGGAAAAAATTTCACTTGTAGAGCCCATGTTAAAAAAAAATAGCCCTCAAACAAATAGATCAAATCTCTTCAAATATTATCTTTCTAATCAAATATCAATCCAACAATCTTAAATCTGTTAAAATATATCTAGCTCTGATACCATGTAAAAACAAGACCAAATAATAAAACAACAACAAACATGACAAACAAAGCATAAAACAATTATGAAATGGCTCAAAGAAATTATATTGATCTAACTTGCTTACATACGATCCAACAACTTACCTCAACAGTAGTGTTGTTCACAATGGACAGCCTCATTTTTATACTTGATGCCTCTAAGATCTAAAAACTTCCAATGTTCTAGATATCTCTAAACTGGAATGTTCTTTTTCCTTGAACATCTTCTAGTTGCTTCTAGTTTCTAGAAGGTTCTAGCCCTTCTAGAAGATTCTAGTTCTTCTAGAAACATCTTCTAACTTTTCTAGACAATCTTATTCCTTAACACGAAGAAACTATAACATAAAAGGCAATGCAGTAACTCATAGACCAGCCACAAACCTTACGGCCTTCATTTTGTCCTACCATTGACCTCCAATGAACCTATCTTGAGGTATACTTGTTCTATTTTGTTGGGGTGCTCACATATTTACATTCTATCATCTTGGGAGGGTGTTTTGCTTCACATTTCAGTCAATTTTCTCTCATAACAGCAGCATGTAATGATCTGATATGATTATGTTGAGCTCATTGCACCACCATCGGTAGTACCTTTGGTGAATGCTCTTGTATTTTCTTTTGATACTTACCCCATTGAACAAGTGGTTGCTCCCGCTAAATAAGTGGTCGAGCTTTACTTATATACTTCTTACTCCCGCTGAATAAGTGGTCAAGTTCTTATACTTCTTTTCTTGTTTTGCTCGCTGAACAAGCAGAAGTTGGTTGGCTTACCACCAAGTGCATTTCCTTTCTTGTAATTCCCACTGAACAATCAGATGTTTACTTTCATGCACTTGACTATTACTACTCATCCCATTGAAGAAGTGGTAGCATAGAGAAGTTTCAATATTGTAAGCCAACCATTGTATGCTCTCACCTTGCCCACATCGCGATCTGGGTGATTAGAAAGTGGAATGTGTTCATTTCCAATTAGCTTGTTATTTCAATAATTGCAAGATCCCCTTTTCATTGTATGCTCTCATCTTGCCCACTTTAGGATCTCGGTGATCAGAAAGTGGAGGGTTGCTTATTTAGCAGCTTATCTTTGCATTTTAGCTAACGCTAACGGATGCAATTTGTGGAAAAAATTGGGGTGGATATTATAGTGGTATCAAAGCTGGTTTTCCTACCAACCTATGGGAACTCAATAAAAACTCAGAGTTATGACAATGGATCTGGCTACCCAACTCTTTAAAGAGTATCAAAGCATGCCTGATGGGTTTAGAAACACGGTTTCTTTTAACTCTTACTTGGGTGTTGTGATATTGAGACCTGGGAAAATGGGCTTGGTTATTAAGTACATTAGAAGAACAATGAAAGAAACATCAGAACTTGACATTGAAGAAAGGTCAAAGAAAGAAGAAGTACTTGTTTGTGGTTTGCAGCCAACAAGTAAGCATGAGGAAGGCAAAAATCAGTCAACATGCATTGATGATGGGACTCTAAGTCTTAAATAAAATGAAGCTACAAGTGAAGAGCACATGACACTTCAAGATGATTGGAAGATTGAAGAAAAGTCACCTATTGAAACTACAAATGAAGAACACATGAAGTTTGAAGAAGATACCGCCATGGAAATTGTCAAACCTTTCATGATGGATCAGTTTCAAGGAGGAATGAGTTCATTAGGGGAACCTAGCATTGCTTCATCACCCTTACCTTTTCTTAGCAAGGAATCAAATGGTGGCTTGGATGACATTGAGTTGGATGTTGTTCATACATATGATGGCAGCCTAGAAAGTCCACTATATGGTGAACAAAGAGGTTTGGTTAGGACTGATTTGATATTGTAAGATATGGAGGTGAATGACTATCATGATGCTAGTACCAGGGAGTTGAAGAGTGACTTATTCACAGGGACATTCGATTATGAAGAATCACATTTTCCTTGAGCCGAGCAATCAACCCTTTAGCACATGGGACCCGAGTGTGTTGGCACCTAAGCATAATGAGGATCCTACGTAGGATGAATTTCCCTTTGACCCAGATGATTTTCAAAACTCAGAACACAATATGAGCCATGAGATTGTTGTTGAAGAAGATGTCTTTAATGACGAAGCTTGTATGGTGAAGCTCCAAAATGATTTCTTTGAGAAGGTTGTAGCCACTAATGAAGAGTTTGATGCTACTGAAATTTTCAAAACAACACCTATTGGGGAGCATGTTCATCATTCCAGTGATAGTAATCTAGATTTTGAGTGGGAATCTCGTATACATGAAGAACATCAGTTAACTTCTCAAAGCATCCAGTAGAGGAGCATGACGAAATGGAGCCTGATGAGGATTTCAAATTAGCATTCAGTAGTGACTCATTGCTTGAGTTGGGGGCTACCATGACTTTTGATCAAAGTGACAGTGAGGAGGAAGTAGAGTTAGAGGATCATATGGTTCTTGATAATGAAGATATTTCCAAATCTTGGTTACATGGAGAACCAAGTCACTTGGTTGAACAAAGACCTAAGAGGTTGTATGATTTGAAGAATCAACTCTTGGTCACCAATGAGAAGGAGATTTCAAGTCCTCACAAGGTTGGACAACACTCACAAGATCCTTGAAATCCTCATGCAAAATGTTGTTGAGGGAAGAGTTACTTCTTCAGACTTTCATCTTATCCAAGACTCTTTGGAAACAGTGAAAAAAGAGTACTTGCACTTGATTAGAGAGTGAGATAATGCCATTAAATTTGCAAAGGAGGCTATTAGTGCATTCAAAGAAAGGGAGAGGAAGGTTGATGAGCTTTCTCTTGAGCTTGTTTCAACAAAAGACATATTAGAGAATACTCAGATGGCACTAATGGAGGTAGAAAATCAGCTAGTTGATACCAAGGTTTCTAGAGAACAAGAGAATGAACAAAGAGCTAAAGAAATCAAGCAAGTAATTGATGAGCTTAATAGTCTTCAAGAAGAGTTTGACTTAGAGGCATTCCAAAGAAAATCAGAAGTTGCACGTGCATATTTGGATTAGCGAGTTGGATTTGAGCAAGAGAAAAGGAATGACTTTCAAATTCTTGATAATCCTCTCTTTGAAGTGGGTGTAGAGTCAATTTATGATAATCTACTCTTCGTGAAGGAAGATGAAACATTTGGTGAAGTTTCCAAGCATGAGATAGAGTGTGGTTTTTAGCTTATGGATGGTTTGAGATCAAATCATGAGAACATGTCAAAATTGGTGATTGGTAATCTTCCCTGGTTGCTTGATAATGAATGCATAAGTGGGGTTGAGGGTGAAGTTTCCACATGGAAAGTGTTGGATCATGGTGACTTCAACATCTTTGAAATTGAGGTGTTAACAAAACATGGTTTAGTAGCTGTTGGAAATTTCATTACAGCAGCAAGGAAAAGAGATTTCAGGCTTGTTACTTATGAAGCTCTAAAGAAAGAAGGACCAAAACATGATATCTACATGTTTGACAATCCATCCCTTGGGTTGAGTGATGCCTTATCTTACACTAATCCTTTTTGGGGATTGGGTTTGAAGACAACAATTGTTCCATGTGCCATAGTTGATGATGCTTTCATGGTGGGCTGCAAGAGATTACCAAAGGAATCACAAACTTCCATGGTGAGCAAGATGTTATGAATGGCATTTGGAGATGTGATATACATATTTCTAGGTATGTTGAAGGTCATTTTTGATTGGGTATCCGTGCTTGGGGTTCTCAACATGGATTGACGAAGCTTATTGGGTATGGTAAGAAAGATCCTTAGAGGGATAAGGATCAAATTTTCAAAATTTATAATGTTGTTCCTTCCCTTACCAGCCACTTGGTGATTTTAATTGCTCATCTAGAAATGGATTGGAGAGAGGTTTATCGTGCCCAAGATCATATGCATGTACATATTGTTGCTGTTACCTCTCTTTGCAGCCATCTTATGAGTCCATTTATATCTCCACCAATGGATTGGAGAGAGATTTTGAGCAAAGGTTGGCTCTATGGTGAGTTGGTGACACTTGAGAGGACTTTCCTAGCCATGGACATGAGAAGATGTGCCATTTTTGCTGATGTTTTTTAGTGTTGCAGCAGCTGTTCTTCTTGGGTGCAGGTTTTTCAAAAATCAGACCTCAAGTTGACCATTTCAAACTTGGAGAGTTGCTGGTGTGCTTGTTTTTAGTCCATTCAATCCCTTAGCAAGATTGATTTATGGTCTCAGATGAGGGGAATGTTGAGCTTGGGCAATTAGAATCGGTGTGGGAGGAGTGCACAAGCACCAGTCGGTTACTATTCTAATCCATTCACTGGTTCTTATGATTGGGGCAGCTGATTAATTTTCAGTTATGTCTTTGATGATGAAGTGCAGGAAGCTGAGAATGAGGAAGTTGGCATTAACATTCTCAACTTTACCTATAGGGTGCCTTAGGGTTTTGATTGTGGGGAGTAATTCTCCAAGGAGTTGACTAAGATCTTGTTGAGATTGATTGCTCTTCTTACAGGGGATCTTCAAGAGATTACTTTTGTAGTCACCTAGCAGAGCAGTGTTCCTATTTGGGGAGCTACAGATTCCCTAGACTCATTTGGGATCCTAGAGTCATAGTGAGTTTAACTCAGAATCATGTAATATCCCTTGGAAAATTTGGACTTAAATTGCTGATTGGTGCTCAAGTAATTTCGTCAAACACTTTGCCAACGCCCTGGTTCTTGCTGTTATAACTCCTTTGATGGCAGTGATGTTGCTAGAGAGCAAATGCATATGACATAGGATGATTATGTAATGCAACTAGATACTATAGTGACATCTTCTATGACTGGAAATGCAAGAGCAGGTAACACTACAACAACCGTCCAATGTATATATAACTGAAATAGACATGAGAAATGCTCTTGATATTATCCCAAACAGTTGCCATACATACTAGTGAACTAACATGAGAAGCTACAGCCAAGACATTTTGACAAATAGTTGGCTTGTAAACTGCTATGAGAGCTACAGCTAGATAAATGATCAAACATTAACATGTCATCTCATTTTTCCTCTATTGGATGCAAGCTCATTACAATATTCTTTACAAACTGATATGCAAGATAGTGCTGTATTTTCCTATGCATATGAGTGACTGAAATTTATGCAAAACTCCACCTACAGCTGCAAGACATTTTATCAAACAATTGGCTGCCAACTCCTATCTTTATTATCATAGTATTGCAATGATATTTAACTCAATACAGTGCTGTTAAGAATGATTACAATGCTCTAGAATAGGACTGCACTTTCATTACAAATGTTTATGCAAGAGCCTTATAGGCTGCAACCTGTACTCAGATTAATTGCAATGCAAAAATGAGCAATTACAAATAAAGGAAGCTGGAATAAATGCTGCTATGAACTGTAGAAAGCATGGCCACTTGAAGAGGTCTCAATCAGCATTTGAGAAGCTCTCAAGTGAGGAATCGAGCCCCAGAAGAGTGCCGCCCCTGTTTGACTTGTAGCTCACAAAATAAAATCGTGGCAGCCTGGAACATCCTCTAAATCTTCCCAAAAATGGTCGCCTAGGCTCCAAGAGTGGAGCAATCCATTCCACAAGCAAAATCAATGCAAGCTGGGTTCTCCATAAATCAAAGTCTGAAAACTGGTATGTAAGTTGATGGCAGCAAATGCTCATAAATATCCACAATCATTTTCTATGAATATGTATATGAATGTAATCTCCAAATCGTTGCAAACAACATTGAAAATGTTATTCAATGTTGTCTCCAAAATCTTCTTCCAACTGATACTCACAAATGTTCAACACCAAACTGAAATGTGTTCTCAAATAGCTGCAACAATACATCAGCTGTTGCAAACCCTTAATTAGAAAAGTACAATAATATTTCAGCTATTGTACTCAAATAAATTCCACAATGAAGCACAAATTGAACTTCTGAGTGAAGCCCACAATGAAGCAATAATTCAGCTGATATTTCACAACCTCAAAATTGCATAAACAATGAGAGTTTTCGTTCCCAATGGCTGGAAATGGCAAAAACTCTAGCTGGCTCCTTTACCAAACAAGTTCTTCAATTCAAATGTCAATTCCTGGATGCTTAGAAGCTTGGCTTTGATCTTCTTTTATACGTTTTCAATCCATCTTCAAGAAGCTTCTAGAAAATAATATTATTTTATTTTATTTTAGTGACTTTATGATATAATATTTTATTTAAGTCACTTTATTAAATCAATTAAATATAAGGTCACTTTATAATATTTATTTAATTAATAACCTTACAAATAATTAATTTAATTATTATCTCCCTTATTTCTCCAATCCAACTGAATCTAGGAAATGAAACCCATCCCAGGCCAGATAACTACCATAGGACCCCTAACCCAAGCAAATTTAGCCCTCTGCAGGGGTCAGGGAATGGCTAAACCATCACCCAAACAACGCCAAAAATGGGGACATTTGCAAAATCAATCGATTGCATGGATTGATTGCTTGAGGGACAGAAGCAACGTCTTGGGAAGGAGGGCTGGCAAGCCAATGCCACTAGCCTATGCTTTGGGAATTAGTGGGTGCTTCCTGTTTTAAAATTAAATACCAGGATACTCGGAGGCATTTGTAGTTTCAAATTCTTGGGTTTCCTCCTTTGGAAGTGTTGCTTGAAGGAATTTTCAGGAGGGTTTAGGTCTTTATGGGTTTTAAGGACCTGGTGGCCGATCACTACTATTTTTAGCATGCCTGTGCTATTTTAACCAATTCTGGTATCTCAGGAATTTCATTTGGCGCAGAAGTTGAGTCACTTACTATTTTAGTAGTATGCTATTTTTAGTAAGTGGTCTTGGCAGCAGTTCAGTACAGGGTTACTATTTCTGCTAGTGGTGACAGTTGTAGTGGTTGGCATCTTGGTATTTGTAGCAATTGGTTTCTCCACCATTCTTGGAGTTCGAAAATGGAAAGGTTGGCACCTTAAGTTTATTTTATATTGTCAAAGTCACCTTTTGACCCCCTGCACCTAGGAAGCACAACTTAGATTGTGACTTTAAAAGAGGATATGAGTTTGGATACCTAATTTGGAGACTTAAGTGTTTTAAAAGATAATTTGATGCAAGCAAATATCAGACTTTGACGTTGTTGGTTCATACCTAGCTTATCCACCTTTTTGCTCACGCTAGTCAGAGGAGTTAAAGACTTTTGTGGGTGTTGGTTCTTTATTCTTCACATGCTTGGGTGCCCCTATGCTCGAGTTTTGGTGATTTTAGGTGGAGTATGGGATTTTTAAATGTTGGTCGACCTACCTAGGAGGTCATACCACTTGGTTGAAGGTTCCTTGGGACACATGCCAGTGTTATCAGTGTTGTTAGTGGCAGCTTGTTGTCTTGGTTTGGACACCTAGCAATGTGGGACCATTTGTAGGTGATTGAGTCAATTCCGATGAGTATTGAAGGAGTTATGATGTTTTTAAGGTTGCTGATTTGAGTTTCAAACCAGCAGTTCGTGTGTATCAAACCTTTGTTCTGATTATCAGACCTATTGCAGCCTTCAGTTTGTCTTACCATTGACCACTAGTGGACCTATCTTGAGGTATACTTGTTCTATTTTGTTGGGGTGCTCACATACTTATCTTCTATCATATTGGGAGGGTGTTTTGCTTCACATTTCAGTCAATTTCCTCTCATAAAAGCAGCATGTAATGATCTGATATGATTATGTTGAGCTCATTGTAACACCATCGGTAGTACTATTGGTGAATTCTCTTGTATTCGCTTTTGATACTTACCTTTGCTCTTGCTGAATAAGTGGTCAAGCTTTGCTTATGTACTTCTTACTCCTGCTAAATAAGTGGTCGAGTTCTTATACTTCCTTTCTTGTTTTTCCCATTGAACAAACGACAGTTGGTCGACTTACTGCCAAGTGCATTTACTTACTCGCAATTCCTGTTGAACAAGCGGATGTTTACTTTCAAGCATTTGATTATTACTACTTAAGCCACTGAAGAAGTGGTAGCATAGAGAAGTTTCAATAGTGTAAGCCAACCACTGTATGCTCTCACCTTGCCCACATCGGGATCTGGGTGATCAGAAAGTGGAAGGTGTTCATTTATAGTTAGCTTGATATTTTAGCAATTGCAAGATCCCCTTTTCACTATATGCTCTCACCTTTCCCACTCTGGGATCCGGGTGATCAGAAAGTGGAGGGTTGCTCATTCAATTGCTTATCTTTGCATTTTAGATAATGCTAACGAGTGCAATTTGTGGAAAAAATTGGAGTGGATATTACACACATACATGTGATGATTGAAATTGTAGTATTATTCCCCAAGGTGCAGCCACTTAACCTATGCTATTTGTTGCCTTGTAATATAGTTTCTCAAGTAACCTTCTATTCATTTGTTCCCAATTTCGATTTTCCCATCAATTTGAGGATGATAGCTAGTGCTTGGAGTCAATTTCGTACCTATCAATCGAAAGAGTTCTTGCCAAGTCAAGCTGATAAATCTGTTGTCCCTATCACTTACAATGTTCCTTGGCAGCCCATGAAGTCTAAAAATCTCTCTAAAAAACAAATCAACAACTTTTGGGGCCTTGTATGCTAAAAATATAGCATGAAAATGAGCATATTTAGTAAGTCTATCAACAACCACATAAAAACAATCCTTACCTCGCATCTTTGGGAGTCCTATGATGAAATTCATGGAGATACTCTCCTATTTCTTATTTGGAATGGGTAGGGGTTGCAACTAAGTTGCCGGTTCGGGTACGGATTCAGATGCGGGTTCAGGTTCGGGTTTGCTGGTTCGGCAATTTTTTTTCCTAGGGTACGGGTACGGGTACGACCGTAATATATATATATATATATATATGTATATATATATAATATTAAATTATAAATTTATAAACATAATGATAATGCCATAGACTCATATGCATGCTCAAAATTATAATCATATGATCATAATGCCATAATGCCATAGAATATTGAAACAATTTGAAATACGCCATAATGCCATATAATCTATAATCATATTCATAATTTTTTAGCTTGGAAGCAGAAAAATGGTGTTTTGCTCTTTTGAGTTTGCAAAATGAGCCTCATTTGGTCAGCCAAGTCAATATAAGGCAATCTAGGCACTTTTTAGGGTTTTATTTTTTGTTTTTAAGTTGAGTTTTTGCCTTTTTCTAGGCTGGATGACGTGGGTCCGCCCGGGTTCTTCTGGGTTCTCCCTGGGTTCGGCCAGGGTTCTCCATTTTCCACCTGGG
>VDFB02000017.1:279259492-279272598 GCA_007258455.2 Sequoia sempervirens
TATTGCCACTTTTTGGCTCATCATGATCCTGCACATACCCATGCATAAAAAATGTGGTAGCATAGACAAGGCAATGAAATATTTGAAAAAATGCCTCAAAGAAATGTGGTCTCATAAAATTCCATGACAAGCAAATGCAATTGACATCTGCTCCTAGTTATTAGTTATGTAATGTGAAGTAATTGCATAACTGCTTAGGTTGACTTTGTAAAAACTATATTGTAATTGAAATTTTTTCATCTATCACCATCTACTTGTTAGTTATGCAATGTGAAGTAATGCTTTGAGTTTGAAATATGTGCAATGCAATGTAATCAACGATATGAATATAAACTACATAATACAACCATTCTTTTTTATGCTATTGTGCATTGATATTTAACCATTACTCACTTGATTAAATTTTCAAAGAGTTTAATCATGCACATGAGGAAGAAATTAAATTTTAATTGTCAAATTCTATATATCAAATTATCCAATAATCTTGAGTGTATTTCCATATACAAAAATGGCATCAATGCCAACTCAAACAAAGTTTTACAAAATGTGGCATATGCCATCTTGATGTCTATTCAAAATTTACATGCAAAAATGTCTATCTCATCCTAAACTATTGGTGGATCATCAAAATGGAGCCTCTTTGAAGCACTCGTTGGCTCTAAAGGTAGTTGCACAAGAAAAATTCAAACCACAATTGAGATTAGTTATACTATATAATTTAAAATCAAATAATTAACATCAAAATCAATATAAATTGAATTATAATTGAACTCTAAAATTGAAATCTTGATTACCTGAAATATCCATCTCTTCAAAGGGTTAGGAGTTCTAGTATATGCCCTTCTCAAAGAACCAACCAAACCAAATTTTGTAATGTCAATCTATATATGTGAACAAAAACATAAAATTGATCCAAGTTAGCATACAATTGTCGGTAATAGGAACATATTTACCAAACACAAAATAAAATAAACACATACCTCTTTAGGCTAATCTTTTTCTTTATCTCCTTTAGGTGTTTCGACACCTCCTCCTTGAGGTGTTTCAACACCTACTCCTTGAGGTGTTCCAATACCTACTCCTTCAGGTGTTGTGGCACTTGTCAACAATGATGTATAGCTCATAACTACCTATACATAAAAATGACAAGTACATATGAAAATACCCAATCTATGTCGATGTATGTATAATCAATATATCATCTTAAACCTTAATTCAATTGAATTTGAGTTCAATTACCTTCCCCTTATCTAACATTGCACCTCCATAGTCTAGACAATGTTGCACCTCGCTTGCACTAGGTGTTTCCTACAAGAGGAAAATAAGATAAACATATAAGTTATTATATAATTTCATTAATGACAATTCAAATAACAAGCAAGTATATAATAAAAAAATGCAAACAAGTGACTACAAAAATATATACTGTGTGCATTTCGAGGCCAAACGAAATGGCCCTAAGGGTGCATTCAGTCACTTGTGCGAGCTCCTCCTCAGACATCAATTGTTAAATAGACCATGTAAATAAATATTAGTACTTTATACTATCTCTTATTAATATTCATTTAAAACAAATGCAAGTTATGAATTTACAACTTAAATCTTACTTGTGTCACTATTCCAATGTTCCCCTCTCTAGCAGGAGAGGACTCTATAGGGTAAGCTCCACTCCCCTACGTATGATCTATAGTGTCCACATCATGGAGATCATAATCAAAAGTGTACAAGGGATGCTCGGTGGGCTGTACAAGAGGACCTGAGCATATCTAGTGGCACATAGAGCAAGTATGTGGCTCACAAATATGTGGACCTAACAAGGATGACACAACACTCAATCCATCACCAACATCACTAGAGTGTGGCTGAGCTACTGTAGAAGCATGTGAAACCAAAATACCACTCAAAGAGTGAATAGCCTAGATAGTCTATGTGGCCGCATCCTGCATAATATCTGAATGATATACTAGAGGTGGCAGAGGAAGGGGAGGAGGGGGAACATATGGGCATGGGACTATTCTAACTGCCCCTGGTCTATCCTAGGGTATACCTCCATCAACGCCTTGGAAGGGTTTAATGTAAAAGTAATTGACATGATTCCCTAACACAAACTCAACATATAATTTTTAAGTAAAATGGTATATCACAATTGTTGTTTGGTGGTTTATCAAAAACCATACACCAATTATCCCAAAAGTTATCTACAATGTCCTTGTGCGTGCACCATTTTATAGAAAGTTTTGGTTTATTAACATTAACTGGAAAACCAGTGTGGGGGTTAACAAATAAAGAGGCTATTTGGGATTTGGTTATTCTGAGATATTTCACATCATCGTAAGACAATCCACATGTGTAATATTCCCTCATGTCTTCTCGCCACCTCATGTCTTCTCGCCACGAATTAAAGGCATTATGTTAGGTCCAGAGAGGGTTTCTATATTTTTAATTATTTCCTTCAATGTGTTTGACATCTTGGATAATCAAGGGATTCTCATATAAACATCAAAAATGCCCCACAATTGCTACAATTTTTCACCAATTAAGTCTTCAATTGATGGCTATGGAGGTGGTGGAGCGTTTGGCATTTGTGCATTTTCATTCTTAGCTGGTGGATTGTTTGGAGTTTGTGCATTTTGATTCTCAACAGCCATAATGCCTTATTAAAGTTAAAAACTAATTAATCTAATTGAAATTAGACAATATAAATTAAAATATTGTAAAAATACCCTAGTTTTTTAAAAAAATCCAAAAAAAACTCTACTTTTTAACAAAAATCTGTAAGATTCTCTAATTTTTAATAAAAATACATAAACAACACTATTTTTTAATCAAAATCCATTAAAAAATTTATTTTTAATAAAAATTCATTCTAAACTCAAGTTTTTCATAAAAATCAATCAAAAACCCTATTTTGAAAAAAAATCCAATAAAAAACTACAAGAAATTATACAAATCTAATTGAAAATTTGATTAGAGCAAAAAAAATCTAAAAACTAACCTTTCAAATCGGATATCTACTAAATCAGATATAGGATATTTGAAAATCCTCCTCACTGTGCACCTGTGGCCTGTGCAAATGTTAAATGATTTTAACAACCTATAAATACATATATATATATATATATATATATGTGCCTCAAATCAGATATCCGATTTGGATTGGATATACGATTTGGAAATCTTGGTTTGGGCATTGCTTTGGAGCAATGTGCTGACACCCAAGCCACAAAAAGTCAACTCTGCATTTTCACGTTTTTGGGTCGATGAAAAACGTAATTTTTTTCCCATTGCCACTTTTTGGCCCATCATGATCCTGCACATACCCTTATTCTATTCTACATTTCTCCAAACTTTTAGCATCCTTTTGTTTTTTGTTGTCTATTCTATCTTTTTTCTAAAAAGGGGGCATGTAATAAAGACATGGTTGCACTCTACAAGTGTGTCAACATCCTTATATCAAAATTGGACTTTTCTCTTCCTATTACAAACCTGAGCTTTTTCTTCATAAGGCTCTCTTATTATTTTCCATCAACTAGCTTATGTAGTTTCCATATTTCATTCTTATTATCTTTTAAATGTCTTTAAACAATTTTGTTATTCATAAATTTAATTGCTAGTGATTCAAATAATTTATTGTTTTGTTATCATTTCCCAATTGAGCCCCATTTAGATTAAGAATTTAGTATAAGACATGTTAAAAATCTAACTAGAAAGAAAAATAATTTATTTTTTTAGTTTGTATATAATTTTTGTATGTTTTTATTAACTAAACCCATGTATGATATGTTGCTAGTTGAATCCTATGATAGATAGCTGAAAAACACTTTCCTACATTTAAATTTTGTAGGCTATCTATTTTCTATCTATATTTGTATTGAACTTGATATGAATCCTAACCTTCATTATTTATTCCTTTCTTCATCTTTAAAAGAAAATTTCTCTCTACACAACAAAATCTCATTCTAATGTCTAAAAATTAGTCAATTGTACTTTTAGTTTTCTCATCATTCAACAAAACTTTCTTTTTGAGTAAACCAAATCATAGTCACAACATATAGAAATTATCAAAATTATGTTAGTGCCAATTTACTACACTATTGTCTTTGTCTATTATTTTTATTGAAAAATAAAAACTTTACATTTTTCTACTCAAATGTTTTATAGTATACAAGGATGAATCACTTTTGTTCTTCTTTAATAGATGTTATTATCCTTCTTTGACCATCCCTTTCCCATACATTATCTCTTATAGGAACCCTCATCTATTTACCTATCCATGTACTTTCCTTCATCTTCCCTCTTTCATTACCCTTCCTCCATTTTCATCCATCCCACATGATGTAACATTCTACATGTCTCACAATGATGACCAATTTGATAACAAACTCCTATTAGATGATGCTAATTTTGTCACTTACAAAAATTGACCACCACTTGTGTCTCCTCCAAAGGAGCCTACCTGATGATGTCATTAATCCTAAATCTCTTCACTTGCATACTCTTGAACAAATATCATCATTACCCATCTTGAGAGGCTAGATTTATTACAAGGTATGGGATATATTATCCGTATTTATATCCCTTTATAGTCTAATTATTGTACCTTTATCCCTCTCTTCTAGTCAAACTCATTTAATTTTTCCTACCACTCAATATTCCTTCACCTAAATTTCCATGCCTGTTCCACATCCAACCCAAATTCCTACTATTTATGTCCCTCTCTATCCATTCTTCATTTTAACTATGATCATGTCCTTTAGGAAACTACTTTACCTCCCACCCCTATGCGCCATTCTCTCAAACTTCACCCTTCACTTATCTTGCTTGATCCTCTCTTACCAATTTTTCATTCGCTCTCCAATCCTACCCTTAACCTCACAACCCTTTCCACAGTCTTATCATAACCTGAAAAAATTGTGTCTCCTACCCTCAACATCCCAACCTATGCTCCTAACCTTATCATTTTCCATGCAATACTAACTATCTATTCTCTCATCAAATTATAACCTAGGGGATGGAATCTTAAACCTCCTCCACAACATAATATGTTTGGATATAATAAATAATCCACGAGAACCATATCTCATCATGCTAAACATAGACATACATGTATAATTGGATAAGAGATCCTAAGATAATGTTCAATCCTTTATAGATCAATATTCATTGACTATTAGTTTGATAATCAATTCTTAGCTAATATTTTTCTCTAATCATTAAGGAAAAAACCTTATAATGTTTCTACTCTTTATGTACCTATTCTATGGGTTCATTCCTATATCTCACTTATCTTTTCATGGAACAAATTCAATTCAACATAGGATTGCATGTCAGTTTCATCAATGTTACATATTACAATCAAGGAACAAATGAGAAGGTGATGGATTTTATATTCTATTATCAATTCCTTCTTTCATAGATCTTATATCTTCTTATTGAATCTAATATTAAGAGGGTATTATTAAGAATATTTTCCCAAAGCTTCACAATCAAATATATTGCATAAATATCCAACTTTTATAACACTTTGTACCACCTTGTATGATTATACATAGGTGATAGATCAATTTAAGGTTATCTTCTCTTTAACATTGATGCCTCTTTTTCTTTAACCCTATCATCTTCTCAAGAGACCAGTAATTCTACAAATAATAACACCAATAACTTATAATTTTATCCTTAATCCAACCCTAATAATTAACTAAACTAATTGAATATGCCTTACTCCTCTTCATCATCTAAACTTACTATCTCCCTTCATTCACAAGTTAACTCTAATTGGATGAAGCTATAAAAAATACCTTCCATATATTTCACATGAGTTTCATTCCAATAACCTTATCCAACTTTATCTTATCCAAAAAATGAATCCCAACCTCTTCTTATTCTACCAAAATTTTCGATTCTTTTTAGTTAATAGACTTATTTTGCGATGAAATCTGCCTTGCTATTATCCTTTCTTTTTATTTTTCTTAATTAGTTTTTTGGACTTCCTTATCACTAAATCATGTTCCCCTTTACCTAAGTATTATTTTTCATCTTCACTCTCATAAGATTATCCTAGGATATCCTTCTATTAATCCAACACTAGTAATTATTGAAGTTCCTTTTCTCTCTTCTTAAGTTTCTACATGGCCTTTTTTCTTGACTTTTTTCCTTTATTCCCTTTGTATTAGTTTTCCAATTTCTATTTTTTCAATGGGGATTCTCCTATTCTAACTTTGCTTTCTATATTTGATTTATTACATTGTCGAACATTTTCTCCTCTACTTTAGTTATGCATTACTACTTTAACATCATAAGTTAAATTTGGACTAGACAATTATTCACCTTTTATTCATGATGCCAACACATTATTATAGAACTATTAAATTTGGGAGAGCTATGAATATCATGTGTTTTATCACCTCAAAAAATCACATGTGATTTTTCCTCCTTTTCTTCTTCTACACTAATCAAAATAATGTCCTAGTTTACCAATTACCATAGTTATAACATGTTGGCATTTTGGTCCTTCCTCTTTCTCTAGTAGCTCTATTATTATTATTGTGGTAGCCTACCATACCACCTTATTCTCAATAGTTATTATGATAACTCATGGAGTGTCCTATATCTTGAAATTGTAGTACCATATAGTGTATATTGTTAGGTGGTCTTATACTTTTTCTCAATTGAAGTTCCCACTAGCCATGTATCAAATGAAAATCGAATTCTCTTATAGCTAAACCCTATGCTCTCTCCATAGCCATATCAAAAAATGCTTCCTTAGTAAATCCATAAACCATTGGTTCATATTCATCTTCTTCATGAAGTAACATTGCACAACTATTTGTGTCATGTTTATCCCACTTTATACTTTACAATATATTTTTACAATATTTCTAGGGGATTTCTAAATTTCTAGTGTGGTAGTGCTCTTCATGGCTTTGATTATCAAATATTCATTCCTTAGATGATCTTTTGTACTGTTATTTCAAAACCAAAATTTACTTCTTGTAGGTGAGGAGAAGTCTCAACTTTCTCACCTTTCATCATATTTTTTATCTTCAACATTATGTTTTCTAATTCTAATTTAAAATTGCCAATTTCATCCTTCCCCACTAAATCATTATCCCATATATTTGAATAGGATACTATTATGTTGATTAATTCTACTACACCCTTATACAAAGAGTTAGCATTCTCATCTACTTTTGCGATAATGTGAGAGATTAACCCTAAAATAAGAGACTCAATTCATTTATTTTATGTCAAGGTTTCTTCTAGCTTTCTAACCACACTTTTAAATAATTGTTTATAATATTTTACTGATTCCTCAGTTTTTGTCATCTTCCATTTTTATTTTTATTTTGGTTCATACATTAGGTGAGTGGAAATTTTTCAAAAATAATTCACTTAGTTATTTCCATGTGTTTATCATGCTTAGGGCATTCTTTGATGTACCATCTTAGTGCCCCGTCATTGAGGGTCTCCACAGAATTATATAATTGGATTTAGTCATCATCAATTCCAACCCCTCTCCAATGAAAGTCCAAGGTAAAGAAATGTTCACTCACATCTCTGGTGTATTTACCAAAAATAGGGAGCTTAATTTTATGTGCATCCATATTTGGATTATCCTTTTTCCTATTCTACTATACTATTGGATCTCTTTCTCTCTTTTTATCATGGCTTCTTTGCCTAGTTTCACTCTTTTTCTACTTGACCAAAGTCCTTTCTCTACCATTATCTCTTGGGAATTGAACATCTAAAAAAATAATTCCTAATGTCTGTGACAAATCTCATACACAATTGCCTCTTGATAAAGTTTTTCTAACCCAATTATGGATTCACCACTTAATGGACTCTTTGGAAATTAGATTCTTGATTTTGACAACATGGGAGGTGACTCTTAGTCCATGAGGTTCACCTCCTCAGTGTCTCTTTAGCTTGAGGAATGTGCTGGTTGTTAACACATCATTAGTAATTGATTTATCTTAAATTTTCTTTGAGTTGCTTTCTTCCTTAACCTAGGAATTTTGCTCTCATGTATCATCTCCAAAGTTTCCTTATTTGTGAATGTCATATGTCTCCTACACAAAAAAGCACATACCATTTTATGGCCTTCAATCCAACTACATCCCGAGAGCTTTTTAATTCCTTATCTTTCTATCAATCTCCTTACCATTTGCTCACATCTTTTATAAAATTCAAATAAAAAAAAGCCATTACTGTAAATACTCCTTGGCCTGCTTTCATATGTGATCTGCAGACAACAAGAAAACAGATCCACAAATCCACCACATCATCCGACAAAATTGCTCTATCCTTTATGCTTTAATGGATTTCCTTACTCTGTTCGAAAGCTCCCCTTTTGGCACACACAGGGAGGATGTTGGAAAAGGTTTCGGAGTTTTGGACTTCACATTTGCCGATTACATTTTCTCGAAAGCTTCTGAAGCCTTTTCAACAAATCCCTTTTGTGTATATCCTGCTATCATGGCATTTAAAGAGACCACATTTTTTTGAGGCATTCGGTCAAACAGTTCACATGCCTTGTCTGTGCTTCCACATTTTGCATACATGTCTACCGGGGCAGTTGCAGCAACAACATCTCATCTTTCCTTTATCCTGTAATGATGTCCATACCCCGTTCCAAAGCTCCCATTTTACCACACGCAGGGAGGGTGCTGGCAAAGATTGCGAAGTCTGAAATTACACCTGCCGATTCAACAAATGCATTTTGTGCATATCCTACAGTCATAGCCGAGACCACATTTCTTTGAGGCATCTTGCCAACAGTTAATGTGCCTGTCTATGCTTCCACATTTTGCATACATGTCTACCAAACATTTTCAGATGTAATATCTAAATAATCCTAGTTCGTTATGTTTTGATAGACGTCCATACTCTGTTCCAATGCTCCCATTTTCGCACAGCCGCGAGGGAACTGAAAAATGAAAATTGATGGAGCTGGAAGCCTGTTTTTGAATGTGGTGAAATGGACTGGGCGGGAATAATTTGAATGTTAACGGCGAACAGAAATTGCTTGCTAACGGTGAACGGAAACGGTTTGATAAAGGTTGAACGGAACGGCAAACAGCAGGCGGAACGGGTTATTTGGGCCCCACAACAGCCGCCTAAGCTAGGTCAACGCTTAGAGTGTGCTGGTTAAGCCAGCCCCTGCCCAACGGGGCCCAAGGTTTAACGTTGAAAAAAGAGGTTTGACCTTACCCGGGATCCGTGAGTCCCACCTTTGCATTTGCATTGGCTGGCCCCAGATCCTGTCAGCAGAGCCCTCGAAAGATACCAAAAAGCCTGCCTCGACTGCTGCTCCTTTGCTATTTTAAACCTCCATTCGATTAGATCTCTGACCTTCCTTGTCGCTTCTTGGCTTCTGATCGCCGCTCCATTAAACAAAGAGAGGGGCAGGCTTGATTAAGGGTCGTGAAATTAATAGGTATGGCAGCGAAGCCTTCAAGCTGTGTAGAAAAGAATGCTTCTTGCATTGAAACTGTAACAAAACAAAGAAAGAAGGAAAAGGAGATAACAGGTTTTAAGTGTGAAGAGTTGGTGAGGTTAAGTCGCCCATCAATTGCAGTTCTCTGCATATTGTTGAATTTTTTTTCTGCCTTCACCATCAAATCGTCAGAGAAAATGGCAATTATTCAGGCTATTCTTCTTGTCATTGGAATAATAGGTGCATAATCAATGGTTTAGTTTTTTATTATATAGGTAAAATAGGTTTTGAAAGGGTTCCGAATTTTTTACGATCAGTTAAAAAAACGTATAAGATCACATCAACGCAACAAAACCATCAATGTGTTTATTGAATTTGAATTGAGCAAATCAATGTGTTTAAAGTATCTAATTTTAATTAGAATGTGTGTTGAATTGCAGGAAATATAACTTGTATGGCACTTTATTTATGACCCATGTGAGTCCAATAATCCCATCTTCTTTACATATGCTTTTGTGAGGAATATCCATGGTTGCTGATAACATTTATTTTACGTTTTGCTGAATATCAGACCAACTTTTAGAAGGATTATCAAGGAGAAGGACACGGGTCAGTTTTCTGCTCTCACTTATGTGTGCAGTTTGTTCAAGTGTTTGCTTTGGACATTGTATGGCCTGCCCATCATTACAGACAACAACATTACAATTGCCACCATGAATGGCATTGGAATAGCTTTTGAGATGGTTTACGTTCTCATCTATCTCGTATACGCCCCACATGCTGAGAAGGTATTAAATTTGATTTCAATGCAGGTGTTTGATTTTTAATTTTTAATTTGATTACAGATTCGAGTAGCGGCGATGGAGGCAGCATCTCTTATATCTTTCTGTGTATTGGCTGCATGTGTTGTAACAGTGGTACCCAAGAGCACAAGACCCCTCACACTGGGAGTTTTTTGCGTTGCTTTGAACATTTTAATGTATGCAGCTCCCTTGTCTGTACTGGTAAGGCTAATTTCTTTATCCTTTTTCTCATAAATTTTCGGAAGAATCAATAGTCATTAGAACTGATCTTATAATTTCACGGTTTTGAATACTGTTATATTTGGACATAGCATTTGAATCAAGGTTCGAACCTACAACCACAATCTGTGTTTTCAGCTGCTCAACTGAACTGTATAACAACTGTTTATTAATTACTTTAAAATATAAATAAGATATAAAATTAGTATTAATTGTTTGGCCTTAGAGGTTAACATAATTTATAATTTCATAACTTACAGATGAAATATTGATGAGCATATTGGTTTTGATATGCAGAAATAAGTTATACAAAACAAGAGTGCAAGCAGCATGCCTTTTCTTGTATCTTTGTTCACTCTTGTAAATTCAGCAGTCTGGCTGGCTTATGGTATACTCAAGATTGATGTCTTTGTCATTGTAAGCTTCAAATATATCATTTAACTTTATTATGCATACATATTTTTATTTTGATATATATGATGCTGATTACTTATGGTAAATGTACAAAAGATACGTATTTTTAATTTATCAGCTCCTCTAGTTTCTTAATATCTATGTAGCATTACTTACAATTTACTAGAGATTGAAAATTTGTATTGTTTTATCTACGATTTTCTTTTTAGTTTGCCTGGTTTCTTGAATTCAATGAGAGTCTGCTTTCCTCGCCAATCAAATTGGTAGTAATGGGGTTTTCTTGTTTTCATGCAGATACCAAACGGATTGGGTGTGTTGCTTGGAATCATTCAAATTATTGTGTTTTACATATATAGAAAGGAGCCCAAAATCTCAGCAAAAGTGGAACGAAATAGCTCTCAGAGATTCTGGATATGGTTTGAAATCATGGGCTTCTCGCATGTTTGAGATTGTTCATACTTTGTTTTTTATGTTGTTCAAAATATTAATAAAAATAATTTTTCTTTCAACAATTGGTGTTAAAAAAAAATAGTTAATATAAATCAGAATAGTGATTTTAGGGTTGTAATCATTTATTTTTTAATGGAAGATTTTGTATTATTCATAGGTTTGTGTTGCTATCTGATATGGGAATGCAAATGTACGTTGATATCTTTTTGGGTTGAGAGTCAAGGATTGAGTGATATCCATTCTGTCAAGATCATTGGGCACAATCTTGATCTCATCTCTACATCATCTTCTCACGGTTGAATCTTGATGGATAGTAATCAATCAACATAATATCACTCTCATCAATTATACTCAATCAATTGAAAAATTTATTCAATAATAAATAATAAAAAAGAAAATACCAAACACCCACTTCATTAACTATGTTGCTGACTAAAAAACAAAGCAACCAACAGACTGAATAACTGCAGCTATTTTTTCTTCTAAATTTGTAAATGCACAGGTACTTACATTTGGCATAAATTCAACTTGATTTAATGATAATCTGAATCACGGAAATCCTAAACCATAAATGGTGATTGTATTCAATACTGTTAAAATTAAACTTATTTTCCTCACTAATTCTTCAATGCATGTCGTACTGATATTTGATGGGTATTTGATATAGTTTTTTAAGAATCTAGATTGCCTAACAGCTTTGAATTTTGAAAACAATTATTTGACCTCCTTTATAATTGATATATGATTTTGTTAAGTGTAGAATAGATTGTGGGTGCATTTATCCCATTCTATTTGATCTCCTTGAAAAGAACAATAAAAATTTGGAAAAATGCAAGGCATTAGAGCTAGACTAGGAGTCGTCGGCAGAAAAGTGTGACTTAAGGGGAAGGAAGGAGGGGATGTTGGAGAAACAAGTTATCAAAAAAATCATAAGAAAAAATTAAAAAAAAAAATTGTAGTCACAAAAAGAGTTGGAAGTCTAATGGTAGAGTACGCAACATGTATTTTGGACATACAAGTGAAACAAATGTAACCAACAAATTCTATAATAAATTCAACTCGTAATAAATTGTTATCTAAATTTGATATTTAATTTATGGGTATGTGCAAGATCATGGGAGTCCAAAAAGTGGCAATGAGAAAAAAACATTTTTTTTACCAAAATCATGAAAAAAAGGTTGACTTTTTGTATGGGTCGGGTAAAATTTGAATTTGGTTTGGTATTTCCAAACCAAAATGGATATCAGTTTGCCAAAATTATTTTTCATCAATTTATGTATTCAAAATGGATATCCATTTTGCAAGAAAAACAAATATATATCCATTTTGAAAAGAAAAATAGATATCTATTTTCAACAAATATTTTAATTAATTTTAGGTTTTCAAAACGGAGCAAAACGGATACCTGTTTTAAAAAGCCTAAAAAAACACATTTCAGTAAAATGGGCATAACTTTTGTGTTACTTATCAAAATTTTGATTTTTTATAGGTGTTGGAAAGGTGTTTCAAATATCTACACAATGGATATGATTATTGTGATAGATTGATCATAAAAAAATTATAATCATTTTAATTTCTTCAATTTTTAAAATTTTAAATATTCATAATTCTTGCATACAAAGTCTTTTTCATGTTTTTTTTGCAATAATCATCCTAAATGGCTTGAAACATTAAAGAAGTAATAAATAATGAAATATTTATATTTTTTACTAAGGAGAGTAAAAAATTTGCATAAATCATCATAGAAGTCCTCCTTGTTGTCTTTGATCCCTATGCACCTTTGC
>VDFB02000017.1:279272698-279291040 GCA_007258455.2 Sequoia sempervirens
GTCATAGATAAAAATAGAACAAACAACTACAGCAGAAAATTTAAATTTGAATTTCTTGATTTTATTTTTCTTTTTCTAAAACTTTGAAAATGAATAGTATTTAGATTCCAACAAGGGCAACACTAAATATAGAAGATAATATCTCTAGCCTATCAACAAACACATTCAAATAGCATGCAAACATATAACATTTTACTGAGAAGATATTGACTCCCACTCGGGCCCAATCCAAGAGCAGTATGGGTCCTTCACACAGCCACAAAAAGTCCTCAAATTACCTGCACAAATTTTTCAAGCCAAAAAATTAACACTATTGCTGATTACAGCATTTTATTTCTATCACAAGCTTAAGGTCTTCTGTAAATGAATTCAAATTCATTTTACCACCTGTAGGGTCAGTTCTATTGTAATTGACTAATCCTTAGTGGGTGCACAACCAATGGTAACTGACCCATAATTATTGGCAACATTATCGATATGCAATTGATGAATTACTAATTTATTCTTACAAAACTGATACATAGCTGCTGCGAGCACAACCGAAATGTAACTGACACATTAATGATATTGTTGTTTCAAACAAGCGTGTTTTGTTTAGACATCAAAATATATGGAACGTGAGAAATGGTTTATGGATATATAAACAAAGTCCAAGACCCCTTCTTACATAATAAACAAGCTAGAATATGATATACCCTGAAGAGTCTGAAAAATGTAATAATTGCTGAATGAGACGGTGTATATACTCAAATATCTCTGGAATGAATCCATACCTTGCATTGTCCTATTATTTGAGTCCCTTTAGCTAGCGCCTTAAAATATACCATTTAAGTTACATATATTATACTAGCGGTGGTACTGGAAATGTTAGGGACGCCATTAAGTGAAGGTATGTGAGTAGATAAATAAGGATTTTCTATTTGTATATAAGTATTGTCACCGGTGGATGTGGGTATCCCAGTCATCCTATGGTGGAGTTTTATGGTGACTATTCTATAAACCTTGCGTATACATAGTAAGGGTGTGAATTACATACCTTATAGCGGAGAGTATTAACGAATTTTGGTAATTTGCCAGTAATCCCAATTTGGAACAGGGGATCGCCCTCACGCTCATACGGATTCAATGATGGTTTTGTTGATTTTTTGAACTTCTTCAAGAGTGGCTGTTTCTGCTCCTCCGTATCAAATAGGGCATCAACCTCGGCTCAGCACGCTTGCACCCTGCGCAAACCCACGTTAAGCCATAACATAATGCAAATTCCTAATAAATTTAGTAGGATAATTTGTTAAAATATGATAACTACTTTTTTACCTCGAGGGAAATCGGGCACCTCCTCTGCCACAGGAAACCTTGGAACAGAAAAAATTCACGGTAAAAGGGAAAAACCGAAAAAATCAAGGGTTCGAATCTGAAAAAATAATGTAAAAACAACATTTGCAAAGTAAAAAGAAAACAAATGAGAAACAAAAGCATGAGCATCACCTCATCCTCTTCATTGCTATGGTGCTTGTACATGACCCTCAAAAAGTGGTAGCCGAGCAGGGTTCGAATGTCTCTCCTCCTCAATAGCAAGCACCTCCCTGTGAAGCCTCTCGAACTCGCAGCGAAGGGCTTTGTGAATGAAAAGAAGCCCCAAAATGGGCTACAATTGCCTGCGTCGGTAGCAACTATGTGTGCTACGGATGAAGACCCCGTTAATGCTGGTGCCAGTAGCAGCTGCGTGCTGCAGATGAAGGCCCGTTAATGGAGTCACCATTTTCTCCTTTCCATAATTAAGTTTCTAAAATCAATTAAAATATCTACTTTTCTTTTAATAAAGTTGTCAGTTTTTATATATATCTTTTAATTTAATTGGTGGCAAATATCTAACCATTCTCACAATATTTAGGTGGTTGTAATTTAATAAGCAGTACATTATTTGCAGAGGAGAGCTAGAAGACAACCACCTATATTTAGGCGAATTTTCTTAATATTTTTTGTTTTTTATGGACTCATTAAATTTCCACTCTGACCCATTGACACTTGGCAACAAGGAGCACTCCCCACTAAATAGCTTCCCAATTTCTCAGCGCTTTTTCTAAACGGCTCTCTACATTCTTTGAAGATATTATGAAGGCTGGGAAAGGAGGAGATGGCAAAGACAGTAACAAGACCTCGACGAGTAGTAACCATTGCTTTGGCAGTGATAAAAATTGGTCCCTTACATCCTCGTTGCAGCTGTCTCCTCCTCCTCCTCTAATGTGGAACAACGCTTTGGAATCTGCAGATGGGAAATTGTTTCACAGTTTTCCTGAATACGATACTTTGTCTAGGTCGGCCTCTGGATCACAGCTTCACTCATTGAACATTGTCCCAAATCTGGCAATGCCTCTTTCATCATCTTCTACTAGTGATTTGCACTCTCTTGAGATGAAGGAAGAAGAAAATACACTGGCCATTTGTTTTCCAAATGAGTTTCCATTGAATTTTCACATAGGACGAATCACTGAAACTCTGCAAAGTGCTGCTAGTGTGAGAGCCAACCGAAAGAGAAGAATGGCCAGGAAGAGGCGAGTGGGTAGTATGACTATGGAAATAAATTTGAACCAGAATTTCTTTCAGCAATCTCGTTCTTTGGCTAACATAGAGGAATCTCAATCCACTGTCCACCGTCATAAGCCTAGAGGTCGAGGTTACAGTGAGAACAACGTAGACCTGCAGGAAAATGATCAGGTGGGTATGATGGATTATTTCACTTTAATGGGTTTTTTTTTGTTTTTGCTACTGAGAATGCTAGTGTATGGAAAATTTGAAGATGGTAAGGTGGGTGGGAAGAAAATGCTACTGTTTAAAGCCTTGATATCCATTATTTTCAATCCGAGTCTTTGCAGGAGATGGTGAAGAAAGATCTCAAGTTTCTTCTCCAGAAGGAGCTCCGAAACAGTGATGTAGGGTCTCTTAGAAGAATTGTGCTTCCAAAAGTGAGTGCAAGTTTTTTATAGAAAAATATTTTTTTAACATTTTTCTTGGGATTTCTGCCATTTAGAATGACAAAGTTGCAGAATGTGTTCTACTAATGTTTTATTTAATGGAAGAAGATATCTAGGTTTTTGTTTTGGTTTGAGGAGAATTAAATAACAGAAAGAATCTCCATAAACACTGCAATATTTTTCTAAATGGAAAATTTTCAGAAAGAAGCTGAAGCCCATCTTCCCACACTTACTGCTGGGGAAGGAATTCTCCTACCAATGGATGATAATGATGGCACAAAAACATAGAACTTCAAATACAGGTTTTTATCAAAACCCATTTTGACCTAATTTTTTTCTTAGTGCTATTTGCATTTTCTTGAACTTCATTGAATCTCATACTATATCAATGAACTAAAACAGTGCTACTTCTTTCTAGGTTTTGGCAGAACAACGAAAGCAGAATGTACATCCTGGAGAACACAGGTGTGAGTATATACAATGTTTCTGTATTATCCATAACTGTTGTCATTTAAACATAAATATAAATCTAGTATTTTTGCAGGAGACTTTGTAAAATCACATGATCTTACTCGTGGAGACTTTATAATGGTTTATAAAGATGCTGCTAGAGGAAAATATGTAAGAAAATTTTGGGTTGATATTACTGTAAAATGTTTTCATCCATTATCAAAGAATATGCATAGAAATTCATGGTAAGTACACTGTGGAATGTTTTCTCTTATAGGTAATAAGAGGAAAGAAAACTGGAACAAGTCAAGAAACCTCAGGCAATTCTAGTGAAAGAAACATAATTTGCTCATCCTCAAATGCAATAGAAGATGGTAATGTTAAATCTGTCAATGAAAATGCCAATGAGGTGAGCAGCAATGTTAACAATGTGTCTCTATCAACAGTGGAAAGTGAATACATGGGTTTTACTGTGGAGGATGTTAACAATGTGTCTCTATCAACAGTGGAAAGTGAATACATGGGTTCTACTGTGGAGGATATATTCTATAAATATTTTGCAATAGATTTTGCTACTGGCATACCCTATTCTCCTAAACTGGAATCCATTCCAAGTTTTGGCTCTGATGAAATGTCCAGTGAAGAATTTTGGAATAATTAATTGCCAATGCAATAGAGTTATCACTTTGATGAGAACATATATTTTGTTGCTGAATTCCAAGGGAATGCCAACTAATTTGGGCTGGAATGTCATCAGTGATATCACTTTGGAGAATTCAAGATTGATAATGTATTCTAATGACCAGTTTAGAGGAGATATTCCCTCAATTTCTTTTCCAGCTTATCAATTTTGTCAAGGAAAAACATAGTATTTTTCCTTTCTAAATTTATGCTTTGCCGGCTACTAATATTTTGGTTTAATTACCACTTTTGATGTGAAATTCCTTCCTCAAAGTATTTTAGAGCTATTTGTCAGCTCGGTTTTGAACCTCAAACTATTGATACTGCTGTACTGTTGGTTACTGTAATACATTATGAATAGAACTTATGTAATTGTGAAAATATTTTAGATTTTCAGTCTCACCATAACATTTTGTTATGTTTTTAGATTTGAGATATAACTTTATAATGTTATAAAAAAATTGACAGGCAGCTGCCTCGAAGAGAATATACTAATATATGGAGGAGTGGATATTTTTAGCTGAGAGGCTTCTACGGTGGAAATTAAATCTTTGTTAACTTTTTGGATTTTTTTAAAAATTGACAAAATATATTAATAATATATCAATAAGGAGGAGTGGATATTGCCAACGCCAGTTGCATGAGTTGAGTTGGAAGAGGAGTGGAAAATAAATGAAAGAAATACTCACAACATTTGAAACGGTTGATAGCAATGCATCCGGGCAACCACAATCCACATTTAATCGCCCAGTTGGCGGTTTCTCCAGGTTTCTTCTTTGTTGTAGCCGTTTCTTCTTGTATATTTTTTTTGGCAGAAGGCTTTAACTTGAAGTGGCCGCTTCAAGGTGTTTGGCAAAGGCGTCTGTATTGGTAAAAGGGCGCAACCTGCCGAAGATGATCTCCCCTCTCCCTTTCCTGATTTTACCTTTTTCTGGGTTATGCTTAACGAGCAGATCTAATGTTTTAGCTCAGATTTTGTTTATTTGTTTGGCCATTTCTATTATTTCTATTTTATGAATAGATTTCACATGTAATCGGTAGTGAGTTTTCACATTTCATTATCCATATCTTTGCTTCAGATTTCACCAAACTGGCAGGGTATGGGGAGATGCGCTTGACCCTAAGCGGTTTCAGAAGCTAGCTTTGTCAGATGGATTGCTCTCTAGAGCTGATTTCGGGGTTTGCATTGGTAATATTGTATGGCTCACGGTTTTATTGTGTATGTGTGTGGGGTTTCGGGATTTCATGAATTCAATGTGATTCAGACATCGAATTCTGGTTCCTTTGTTTATGCGATTGACTTTTCACTTTTAAATAGGCATGAGAGACTCGAAGGAGTTTGCATTGGAGCTTTTTGACGCCTTGGCACGAAGACGTGGTTTACATGCGTAGTCAATTAGTAAGGAGGAGCTTTATAGTTTCTGTTTGGAAATTTCCGATCAAAGCTTCGATTCTTGATATGTAACAATGTTACAGTCAAATTTTTAAATGCAAAATACCCTAATTTTTGTGCATTAAGAATCCAGCAAATTGCAAATTAGAGTAAAGATTTTTCTCTACAATCCAGGAACTAAAGTCTAGAATTTTAGGCTCTCTCACTGTGGATTTTAACTTTTTTAAACACGAATCATTTGAAAACTGGTGCATATTTTAATTAAAATAACTAGCAATCGCACCTTGGTGTGCAATAGGTCCGCCGAAGAGGTTTGGATGGTAAATTTGTGTATTTTTTTTTAGAAATTTGTGCAAATGATGTGTAACATAGGTTTCAAAGGAGAGGTTATAACTTCATTTCAACTATGCATTTGAGAAGTTATTCATTTAAGATGGAGAGGAGAGAGTAGGATAAAGAGATAGAGGAGAGAAGGATAGATAGAGATGGAAGAGATAAATACATATATGGGAGAGATAAAATTGTAAATATAGAGATAGAAAGTTATATAAAGAAAGAGGTAGAGAGAAGGTGAGATCTAGGGGTAGAGAGAAATGGAGAGATAACAAGATAGAGATCGAGAGGCAAATAGATATAGATATAGAGGTCTATTAAGAGGGGGAGGGAGAAAGATGGATGCATAGAGAGATGAAGACATGTCTAGAGATAAAGGGGGAGTGAGTATGATAAAGGTAGAGATGAAAATAGAGTGAGATAGGAAGAGAGACTAATAGAATAATAGAGAGATAAAGAGAGGTAGAGGGAGAGATAATGATAAACATATATGGAGATAAAGAGGGAAAGATAGAGAGGAAGATATAAAGAGATATAAAGGAAGAGGAAGAATAATGATATAGATGGTGAGATAGAGTGATAGAGAGATAGAGATATAAGGATATATATAATAATATTTTAAAATAATATTTAATAATGTATATCATGTTAAATTTAGAAATTATATATAATAATAAATAAATATATTCAATAATAAAGATAAGATATATATTATATAATTAAATAACATAAATAAAGAATAAACATATATGATAATAAAATAAAGAAGGAACATGATGAATAAATAAAATGAGATTGCGGATTGAACCAGGAGATGAGGGATCTGACTTTGAGAAGCGAAAATGAGAGATCTGATTTTTATTTATTCTTTGCGCTCGATTTTTTCGGTGATTTCGGATCCTTTCGATGACGATTTTTCCTGTTTGCCTCTGATTTCTTCTTTGAGCCGATTTTCCTGAGTTCGTTTCTTTTGATTCTGATCCTGAGCATGACTTCCGTGATGACTTTGCTGCATTTCTTTTCGTTCTTTTTCGATCTGCTTTATTATCCGACATTCGTGATTCTCTTCCGTTTGTTAACGCCGACGACTCATTGTCCGACTTCGCCGATACGATTGTTTTCTTTACTTTGATGATCCAGACGACCGCGACGGTTCCCCACCTGATTCTATTCGCCACCATTAACCTTCTCCGGACATCGACCTGACTCAACTACCACAAATATGTTAACAGTTCGTGATCAACACTTGACCACCATATCAACACAGTGTTGCAACTACCATTGCAGTGTGGGGTGAAACCCATAAAATAAGTATATTTATTATATAAATTATTTTATAATATATAATATTAATATTATAGTTATTAATAAGATCTATAATATATAAATAATATATATTAATAAGTATAAATTAAATAATATAATAAATATATTATATTATATAATTATATATTAGAAATAAGTATAATACATTATTAATAACTATTTTATTTTATGTTCTAAGTGGTGATTATTATAATTAGTTGAAGGGGAAGGGAGAGAAAATTAAACTAAAATTAGAATTATATGTATATATTTTAAGTATCATATTATATTATTTTGTATATTTGAATTAAATATATTTATTTATTATTTATATTATATTTTAATTGTTCTATATAATTTAAATTATTATATATACTTTACAAATATTATTCTATTTTAGAATTATATATTTGTATCAAATATGTTAATTATTTAACACATATTTATTGTTTAATTATATATCAAATTTAAATTATATTTTTACTTATTATTGTATATTATATTCTATATAATATATATTATTAAATATATAATTTATAAAAAAATAAAATGAAAATTTGAAGTTAGAATCATAAGCCCATTACCTATTAAAGTCCCCCTCCATAATAGTGTACAAAATTAGTGTCAATCAAATTGTTTTGGCATCCACTTGATGATTTTCCACCCAATCACAAACAACTATTTTCTTTAGGGAAGACACAAATTCCCCCACCATGGGCAAAAATAGTATGATAATAATTGTAAATATATTGTTATTGTATTAATTAATGTTGAGTTAAAGTTAAAAAAATAGTCATGAAGGTTGAGAAGATTTTAAATGATTAATTAGAAATAAGAGCATACAAAACATCATTGCAAACGAGATACTCATATTATGTACAAACAAATATCAATAAAAATATGTTTTGTAGAAGAATTTATTTTATCCATGTAATGTTTTAATAATTTCAACTTTCTACTATTACATACTCAAGTATTATATCAACTAGCATACCTATATTTAAAAAATATATGTAATGTACACCGAAAGATATCTTTATGGAGGCACCTATGATATAAATAAAATCAAATAATCATTAAATAGCTCTAAAGTAAAAAGTAAAATAACTCTTAAGTAAGTAAAATAACTTAAGAGTGACAAAATAACCTAAGTATAATATTAATTGAATTTTATTTACTTTTTTAAAGAAAATACCTGTTAACCCACCAAAAATATATGTAATCACCATGTTTTAAAATAGGAAAAAATAACATTAATTATTTTTGAACAATAATTTGGTAACTATCTTGACCTAATTATATGTTTTTTGTTTATATGGATCATTAAATATACTAAAAAATATGTTTAATAAATTTATAAATTTGATTTCATTGATCTAATTAATCAAATTGTTAAAAGTTCATAATGTTTTATTTTTAACATTGAACTCAAGTGTAAAAGTGCTTCGGATTTAACTATGTGTGTTTTTACATCAAGTTTTAATCACACTAATATAATGTATTGGTATATCCTCTTCTTAATGCATCCCTAATTCTAATCATAAATTGGGGTTAAACTTAAAGTGACTATTATATTAGGCAAGTGATTTTTTAAGAATGAGACATATCTTGCAAAAAAATTAAAAAGAGCCCAAGGTGATTTGTGAATTACATGGTCTACCATGCCCACTGTAGCTATATGCACAAATCCAAACAACAACGCAACCTACTGGCACCTAATAAGGCTCAAGGCACATAATTGAAAACTAAGTCTTCCCAAGCGAGAACCATTTGTTCAAGGGAATCTGTGATGCAAGGCATTTCAACCATTCTCAATATGTAATGAAATCCACAATAATTTCATTGTTTAAATTGATACCCTAGGAGTCATGTACATCAACCACGACTATCTACATCACCTTTCATAACCAATATAACCCATTCAACCATATACCATTTCATGTAGCCCATGAAATCTAAAATACTATAAGGAGCTAAATCAATTAGACACTCAGTCACTACTTATACTAATCTAGAGCTAATGGTGTCCCCCACTATGGAAGTACACAACATGTGAGGCTCACCTTTGTCTTGAGCTTCAAAGGTTTAGATTTGACATTGGTATTCATGGAGTTTTGATATTGGTATCTATGAGGTAATATATTTATGGTTTTTTTTTCTTAATATAATGCATTGCATGGATATGGACTTTTGTTCAGGATAGTTTAATTGTTAATTTTTTTTATTATTATAATGCATTGCATGGACATGGACATTTTGTTCGGGATAGTTTAATTTTGCATGAGATTATTGTGATAATGATGGTTATGTTTCATTTCTTTTAGTTATGTAGGGTATCACATTTCCTTTATAACATCATGATTTTATTTGAATTATATTATGATGAATGTTAAAGCTAATATGATTTTGAATTGGTAATGGTAGTGTGAGTAGTGTTGTTTAATTATAGTAAAAAAAAAAAAATGTAAAATTTTATTATGTGATATATGTGAATTGTGTTAGTAAATTTAAATAATGATTATTATAGCATATAATATTTTAAAAGTATTGGTATTATAACTTTGACTATTTTGTGAGATATATTAATATTATGGATTATAGTGAGGTATTTATTGGAAATTTGATGAAAAATAAAAGCAAAGAGATTTGATGAAAATTAAAAAATCAAAACAAAGAGATTTCATGAAAAAAAAATCAAAAACAAAGAGATTTGATGAAACAAAAAAATCAAATCAATGAAATTTGTTGAAACAAAAAAATCAAAATAAAAAAGATTTCATCACAAAAAGAAATAAAAATGAAGTCACGAGTTTGAAATGTGCTTATAGGCAGAGTTAAAGGTGAAATGGAAGTGCAAGCGAGAGATTAAAGTAGAGATTAGAGTAAAGAGATCAAGAGTTAAATGGATTGGATTAAAAAGTCAAATTAAAAATCAAAAAATCAATAAAAATTAATCCCTGAACAATTCAACTCAAAACCTCCGAATTAATGATTTCTGCCACAAAATATGCAGAAACCTGAAAAAAAGCTGACCTAATTAATCCCTAAACAATTCAACTCAAAACTTCCGAATTAATAATTTCTGCCACAAAATATGCAGAAGCTGAGCTAACAAATTACAAATAAAATTAATAAATCTCTAACAAATCCAAAGAAGATAAGCCAAAAATGGCCCCTGGAATTCTGCTGATGCGTGAAAGAGTACTTGAAGGGAGTTTGTCTGAGACTGTGAAGCTGACTCCCAAGTCCGTTTCAATCTAGAGACTAAGAGCATACAACTGCAGCAAATGAAGCTCGATCTGTTTTTACCTATATCCTCAAATTTTTGGCCATGTCCAGGGAATGGGAAGTGGCTCACGTGTCTCACGTGTCTGATGGTTTCGGACCTCAGAATTTCATTTTCTTAAATATTTTGAGCCGCCAGAGAATGATCTGCTTGAGCCCCCTGCTCAGTGAGCTCCCAACGAATATGAATTATAACTTTTTCAAATAAAGAAAAAATAGAACAGAAACCAAAGGGAATCCTCCGGCATAGGAGGTACTTCTGACTTTCTGACATCCGACGAATTCAGAGCAGAGACACAAAGCCACTTCCACCTGCCTATGAAGTTTCAAAACTTTACACAAATATTCCTTTGTTGCTTTCACTGTATAACGCCTCTGGTGTAAGAATCTGATAGTGAAGTCATTTTCAATGATATTTGTTCTCTATAAATTCAACTTCAACTATATAAAGGATAAAAGACAAAACTAAACTGTACGCAGCATACATATAACATGTTTAAATAGACAAAGCTATGGAATTAGCAACCTTCACGATAAAAAAAGATAACAGCATTAAAAAAAATTAGAAAGAAACTAATAATAGGTAGAGTTTTTACATTAAAGATCACTTAGAAGTTTCTAAAAGTCTGATTTAAAGCTAACAATAAAAGATGGAAACTGCAGATAGCGGTGAGAGAGAGCCAACTCATGGAAAATAATTAGCATCAATTAACAAAGTCAAATACAAGCACCAAGTATTGCCCATTGGTTTCAGAATTACATTTCCAAAAGACTTGTAGGAGATTCGGAATGCCATTAAAATGAAGTTGGATCTTTCTTTTCATGCAAAATTCTACCATCCACTCTTCAGAGAAAATGGCTGTTCTTCTTGCCATTGGAATAATAGGTACATAATCAATGGTTTATTTTTTTATTATATGAATAAAATAGGATTTGAAAGGGTTTCGAAATCTTTACAATCAGTTATAAAATGTGTAAGATTACATCAACACAACAATGAAACGATCAAAGTGTTTAATATTGAATTTGAATTGAGAAAATCAATGTGTTTAAAGTATCTAATTTGAATTAGAATGTGTGTTGAATTGCAGGAAATATAACTTGTTTGGCACTTTATTTATCACCAATGTGAGTCCAATAATCCCATGCTCTTTACATATGCTTTTGAGAGGATTTGTCCATGGTTACTGATAACATTTATTTTATGTTTTTTTCTGAATTGCAGACCGACTTTTAGAAGGATTATGAAGGAGAAAGATACGGGTCAGTTTTCTGCTTTCACTTATGTGTGCAGTTTGTTCAAGTGTTTGCTTTGGACATTGTATGGCCTGCCCATCATTACAGACAACAACATTACAATTGCCACCATGAATGGCATTGGAATAGCTTTTGAGATGGTTTACGTTCTCATCTATCTCGTATACGCCCCACATGCTGAGAAGGTATTAAATTTGATTTCAATGCAGGTGTTTGATTTTTAATTTTTAATTTGATTACAGATTCGAGTAGCGGCGATGGAGGCAGCATCTCTTATATCTTTCTGTGTATTGGCTGCATGTGTTGTAACAGTGGTACCCAAGAGCACAAGACCCCTCACACTGGGAGTTTTTTGCGTTGCTTTGAACATTTTAATGTATGCAGCTCCCTTGTCTGTACTGGTAAGGCTAATTTCTTTATCCTTTTTCTCATAAATTTTCGGAAGAATCAATAGTCATTAGAACTGATCTTATAATTTCACGGTTTTGAATACTGTTATATTTGGACATAGCATTTGAATCAAGGTTCGAACCTACAACCACAATCTGTGTTTTCAGCTGCTCAACTGAACTGTATAACAACTCTTTATTAATTACTTTAAAATATAAATAAGATATAAAATTAGTATTAATTGTTTGGCCTTAGAGGTTAACATAATTTATAATTTCATAACTTACAGATGAAATATTGATGAGCATATTGGTTTTGATATGCAGAAATAAGTTATACAAAACAAGAGTGCAAGCAGCATGCCTTTTCTTGTATCTTTGTTCACTCTTGTAAATTCAGCAGTCTGGCTGGCTTATGGTATACTCAAGATTGATGTCTTTGTCATTGTAAGCTTCAAATATATCATTTAACTTTATTATGCATACATATTTTTATTTTGATATATATGATGCTGATTACTTATGGTAAATGTACAAAAGATACGTATTTTTAATTTATCAGCTCCTCTAGTTTCTTAATATCTATGTAGCATTACTTACAATTTACTAGAGATTGAAAATTTGTATTGTTTTATCTACGATTTTCTTTTTAGTTTGCCTGGTTTCTTGAATTCAATGAGAGTCTGCTTTCCTCGCCAATCAAATTGGTAGTAATGGGGTTTTCTTGTTTTCATGCAGATACCAAACGGATTGGGTGTGTTGCTTGGAATCATTCAAATTATTGTGTTTTACATATATAGAAAGGAGCCCAAAATCTCAGCAAAAGTGGAACGAAATGGTAATAATAAGCTTGCAGGGAGTCACCAAAATGGTGTTTGTAAGCTCACAGAGATTCCGGATATGGTTTGAAATCATGGGTTTCTCGCATGTTTGAGATTGCTCCTACTCTCTTTTTCAGAATATTGATAAATCATTTTCTTCTCTCTTCAAAAGGAAACAACTGGTGTTGTTAAAAAAATCGTTAATAGAAATCAGAGTAGCAAATTCTAAAGTTGTAATCATTTATTTTTTAATAGAAGATTTTATATTATTTATAAGTTTGTTTTGTTATCTAATATGGGAATACTAATTATGTTGATATTCATTCTGCCAAAATCATTGGACATGATTCTGTTCTCATCCCTTATACCATATCTTTGGGGACTGAACCTTGATGAATAATGTAATCAATAAACATACCATCTATGTTACCAGAAAAGACTGTTTCTAACCCATCAGGCACGTTTCTAAGCCGTTGCAAAGGAGAGAAAAAAAATCGCTGGTCTTTTCTACGAGTATAGAGCAAGTTAACTTGCAGAATCACCGGCATTTGATGAGTAGAATCAATAGAGCATAGGTCTTATTTAATATTGACTGGCTCAAGATAAGACAGCTCTGCAATTTACCATATTTTAATGACTGACTTGCAGATGATGACGTGTAGATAAGACAGCTTTTTATAAGCATAGCTTTTTTGAATATTTTTAAAAATAGTGTGTGCTGATATATATATATCAAATTTTTGAACTGAAAGTATTTTAAATTATTTAAAAGTGATATAATATTTTTGGTTTACATTTTATTATGTTTTGTATGTAACAAATTTTCAATTTGTATGCATTTTTATATACAAAATTTATAATAAATCTGATTGAAATTATATATGTATATAAAATCTGTTTCTTATTATATGCAATCTTTAAATATCTCGTTTCTGTACGTTTCCTTACCATTTCGTTTTTCGTTTTTAATAACATAACATACCATCAACCTCATCTACTATACTCAAACCATTAAATTTTTTTAATTATAAAATTGAAAAGAAAATAAAATATGATTACAGAAAAAGTAACTACTGACTGAACTGCCAACCATTTTTTTTCTTCTAAATTTGTAAATGCACATGATTTACAAGATTAGCTCTTCCCCTTGCAAGGAAGGTACTTACGTTTAACATAAATTCAACTTGAGTTAATGATAATCTGAATCAGGGCAATCCTCAACAGTAAATGGTGATTGTATTCAATAGTGTTAATTAAAGTTGTTATCCCATTAATTCTTCAATGCATGTCGTACTGATACTTGATGGGTATTTGTTATATAGAATGTTCTAATATAGATTGCCTACCAATTTTGAATTTTGAAACAATTATTTGACCTCCTTTATAATTTATACATGATTTTGTTACATGTAGAATATAGATTGCTGGTGTACATTTACACCCCTTATGACTTGATCTCCTTGTAAAGAAGGATAAAAAATTGGGAATATGCAAGGCATTAGAGCTAGACTCAAGGGGAAGGAGGCAATGTTGGAGAAACAAATTATTCACAAATCATAAAAATGAGCCTAACAAAATTTTGTACTCATAAAGAGAATTGGTAGTTTAATGGTAGCCTAGTGGTAGAGTATGCGATGTGTATTTTGGACATATTAAGTGAAACAAATGTAACCGACGCAGACCAAAAACAAATTTAAAACTGGTTGTTTAAACCCAAATCCTCACATAAATTCAAAATTTCAAAGAGACAAACACTCTGCCCAAAATTTGCAGCAAACTACCAAAATTCACAAATTTAATAACTTAAACAATTTAAATTGACAGTTGCGCTTATCAATTAAATTCAAATTTAATGTAATCAAATTCCAAAGGCAATTTCTTTCTTTATCCACCTTTAATCTGAAATTTTCAAATTTCATTTCTTAATTTCTGCACTTTTATTCCTCCCTCTTCTTTCGACGCCTTCCTGCACTCTCATTTGCAGTTTTATACACCTACAGACTTGGCGCCATCCCTTCCACTTGAAAATTAAATTCTGCAATTTGAATCTAACTACTCTCACACCCACTTTGCATTCTTTTATTTTAACTCTCCTTCTCTATTCTTTTCCAGCGCTGCCTTTTCCTTCATATATTTTCCTCTGTTTTAAACTTCATTAAATTGCTGTTATTTTTTCCAATTCCCACGCTGCCATGGTGTAACTCCCCTTTTAACTCTGCATTTTTGTTTTGGTTTGAACTTTAACAGCCTTCAATAAGGCGTGATTCCTCCTTCACAGCCCCCGCTCATTGCATTTTTTTTAAATCAGCACTTTGGCGTGGGGTTCCTTTGCTCTCCAGCCGCCCCCTTCACTATCACAGCTCATCTCTTGTTTGGATTCTATCATATGGTTTATCTTTTGTCTTTCCTTCTACATCTCCCCTACGCATTGGTCTTCTTGGTGTTATTTGAATTCACTTTTATTGGTCTTTAATGTTTTCTTCATGCTGTGACCATTCTCTTCCCTTTGCATAGCATAGAAACTCTTCGTATCCCCATTGCAACCAACGCCTCCCTTCTACCTGGCATAGATTAATAAAATGTATTCTGACAAAATGCCTATATTTTCCTTTTGAGTTTTGTATGTAATATTTCAGGAAAATATTGTCTTATGCAACCAATAAAATGAAACTCTTTATCTAGTTGGAATATCAATCAATATGAAATCAATCGAGCAATCAAAACTTGAGTGACATTTCATCAAATGAAATGGTGAAAATGTTGCCTTGCCCACAATTGAAGACTGAAAACCAAAACTAAACAACCAAAAATCTTCTTATATGATGGCAATGTTGGTTTGCCCGAGATGCTCCTGCATTAGTGTTAGTGAACAGATTTGTCCTTTACAATAACAAACGTAAATGACTAAGATGTCCAAGAAGGACGCATCAATTCACAACAGTTGAAGAGATTACCATTGAATTGGTAATCTTCCTTTGAATTTTGATTGAGGTAGCTTCCTTTTCTGATATAATTTTGTATCTTCGAATATATAAACTCGAGGGTATGTTTTTAATTAGAAAGCACGAAAGACAAACTAACACTTGCTCATAGCCATCATACAAGCACAACATAACATGCTTAAAACTAAATTGTTGCTGAAATGAAATGGACTGGCAAATGATCAGTATCGTGACTCACATATCAGATTACTAACACTTGTTGACTCAACTCAGTACAATTTCAACCATCTACTACAAATAAATGAACTAAATGTCACTAGACAACACATTCTCAAGGGAAATGAATGTCCAAATGCTTGTCAAAGCTCATAGACTTTCTCACAAACATTAACATCTAATTCATAATTATTGCACATAAACAATAACATTCATAGAAAATGAATTGAAATTGCAAAATTTGATCATTTATTAAGATTGATTCTCACTCATGCATCACAATGTAAGGGGGATCAAAATGTTGGACCCTTGCAACGTCTTACAATTGAATATTTAAACTTTAACATTTGTAATGGTTAGGATTTCTTGAAGCTGTTTCTTGGATGCTAACCCCTGCCTGGCCGAATAAAAGGTTGGCCAAAAATCAACTAACCTTGTCAGATTATGACAACTCCTTCATTAATTGCTATTTTTAGAGATGGTTATGATTACATCATGTTTCCCGATTGATATGACAGGAGGATGAACCGTCACTTATTGTGAGCAAACCAAATGGATTTCTCTCGTGTGAAATGCCTACCACCTTAACTTCTCAATGACTCTTGATATGCCACCTAAGATCATTTCGTGCAGTTCTTTAAATGTTGAGGACTACTTGAATCTAATTCACTAGATCTCCATCACATCACCTTACTTGAATTAATTAAATTTAAAGCAATTTATATGAACTTTAGCATTAATTGCTACAAATAAGCTCCACTAATTTGCTTCTATCACTTTATAATTCTTCTCCTCCACTATTCATTTTGTACAATGTTGATTACTTCTTCAAGCATGTCAAGCTCGTCGAGTGAAGAAGTCATGGAGAGTGACTTCTTAGTCGTGGAAGGCATCGAATGCAGTGTTGTTCGCAGGTTGGTGTTGGATCAACTGAGGGAGATCTTCCTCATCCACAACGATGGGGAAGAAGTCGCCCGCAAAATTATTGGTGAGCACTTCCTCTTGCAAGTGCATGTTCACAACTCCAATCTGCTTGAGCACTTTCTATACAATATTGTGCACACTTTTGGTCTATTTGGGTGGGCTTTGTGGGCTTTTAAGCATCTGGTTCGCACATGGTACCTACAATGTGTTAAAGATTCCCTGAGAGGGCTTTCCATTCATCCATAGGTGGGTTTGACCGATGATGCAATTTGCATCTCCTATGCGCTACGTAATGAGAGGATCGGTCAAGTTGTTAGTCCAAAGCATGTTGCCCTTGAAAGCAACAATATGGCTAAATTTTCTTATTATGTTGAGTATGTAATGAAAATATTTTCTCTCCTATGTAGATTGAGTGAATTCAAGACCTGTGATTGAGACTATCAGAGTCCTCATGTTCACCCTCAATGTCTCAACAATGGTAGACTCAATAACACACTTTTTGATATCTGGCTTGGGTAACTCTTTCTCAAGTGATGGGTGTACAACCAATGGTTTGATTAATTCTGACTCAGGTAAAATGTACACAACTAATGGTGGGTGATCCCACAATATTGGTTTCCAATTTTTGGCCAAATTGGACATTAAACTGATTTTTTTAACTAAATCTTCACTTTCGGGCACCTATAGCTGCTAAACCATGAGGAATTTGAAGATGATGCAAACTAGTGATTTGTGACATTTTATCTGTAGATTCTAAATATTTTTTTAAATTTTTTTTTTTGAATCAAATTGCATTTCTTTTTCTATCTCATTCAAAAACTAGTTTTTATCAGTAAACACCATTTTTAAAGAGTGATGCTCACCATAAACAACATAACTTTTTTTCTATGAAGGATAAAATTCTATTTTTTTGAATTAGCTTTGTAACTACAATATCTAGCAAGTTCATTTGGTTTCATAGTGTTTTATTGAATATTTTTTTCTTAATCAAGTTTTGAAGTCAAACCAATTACAATTTAGACATAGGAAGACCGCAAACAACATAACTCTTTTTGTATATCGAAATTCAATTTTTTTTAACTGGATCAAGGACATCAATACCTAGCCTGAACATATTTTTTAAAAATTTTATTTTGATAATCTACTATTTTTTCACATGTGCAGAATAGAGAGCTTGATTTTCGGTGAAAAACCTATGTTTAATTAAACTAAAAAAAAAACATAATAAAACCAAAATATATTAAAATTATATTCAATGGATAGCTCATTCCGTTCTGAGGAATACCATCATCTAATTGGGTCTCTGAAGTTTCCTTCATTTTCATCATCAACCTAAGCTTCGAAAGGAAAAATTTTGCAAAAAATTGGTAGAAG
>VDFB02000017.1:279291140-279491005 GCA_007258455.2 Sequoia sempervirens
TACTCAACATTTTATGGGATTAAAGAATAATTGATTAAGGATTTGATTGATAAAAAAAAAAATTAGGTTGAGGTGGTTAATATTGGGGTCAATCCTTCAATTGTTCCTCCTAATGAAAATTTAAATATTTTACACTAAATAAATCTAATAAAATGGTTTTATATGAGGGTCATGAGATTGAGGTACATATACATGTTAATGAGCTTGAAATCATTGATTCACCTATGTATGTGAGGAATGATAATTTGTTGGTATTAATAAAAATTATAAGAGTACTTATTCTTCTTCTTATGTACTAGTGATTCAGGCTTTTATAGAAATTTCATGGACTAACTAGTAAACTTAGTACCTCCCATTTGGTGTTAGGATGCTCTACTATTGAGCTAATAGCTCACATTGTGATGAGTCTTTTTATGACTTAGGTGTGTATCATTTCTCCAACACACTCCCTTGAGCCACAACATAGGTGTCAAATGCACCTATCTTGGCTCTAATACCATACAAGAATACCAATTATGAGGACCTCCTATAAAAATATGACATGAAAAACCGTGAACAATATTTAAAAGCTAATCCATAGTCTATCTTATTATTTATGCATATTTTCTAGGACCACCTATGCCCAAAACACAAAATAGTTTTTTGTAAATACATCAATTAGATCTTATAAAATGCATTACTTAGATCAAATTATATGGTAAATTAAATATAATTAATGATTACTTTTTCTTTTAGTATGAAAGAGGTTAAATTCCAATATATGTTCTAGTGGGCTTGATTGAGTGACAAGGTGGAGTGATTGTTGTAATGAAGAACTTGCTAGGAAAGCTAACCAAGTTAAAATGTACACCTATACATACATCATTGTGGTAATATAGACCTATGTCATAAAACACAATTGAATCCTATTAGTTCCAAAGTATTTTAGCAAAGAAGAGATAGAGGAATTTCCAACATGAGGCATAATTCAATCATAATATAATAAAACCATTAATCCATAGTTCTATGTATAAATGGACTGTTGTAGAGGAAAAGATACACATTTAATTTGCAAGGCATAACTCAACAATATGAAAACATATAGTAGAATATTGTACATTATTCTCAGGATTTTTTCTTATTTGTGAGAAATGCAAACCTTCCATGCTAATTTTCTCTAAAACACACAAATATAGGGTGCAGTGTAATATCCCACCCTTTCCTAAATTTTTCCATAGCTAGTGATATGATAATATCCCAACAACTCTATGAATTTTAAAATTGAATGTTATGGACTATATTAAAATTATTTTGTGGACTAATAAACTAAAGAATATTCTTGATATTTAATTACACGTCTCTTGAGAAAAACAATGATTTAATATCTTATGAGTATTAAATTAGATTATGAGTATAATTTAAAGAATTATAGTCATGATTTTGTAATTGTCATGTAATAGACATAAATATCATTCATTTTGTTGGTAAAACTACATATTTAGAGTAATATTATGAAGGCTAAATTTAAATGGTTTATCTAACACTCAAATAATCATTCTAGACTAATAGTTGATTTAAAATTTCTTTTACAATGATTATTGATTATATTTAATAAAAAATACTTGATATTCCCACCAAGTTATTAAGGGTGCAAATCAACTATTGACATGGACTAAACTATTGCAAACAAGGTAAATATATATAGTAGGAGTATCAACTAATGGTGAGGCACTTTAAGTCTAATCAAACATACAATATACCAAATAATATTAATGAAATAGTGGAGAAAATAAATAAATATTCAAACCTCATGAACACTAGAATTATAATATGGAGAAACCCTTTCAAAAAATCCCACTACTAAAGAGATATGAAACTTTTATTAATATTCATAACAAGATTATAACAATCCAATCCACTCAATCTTCTTTAGTCTAATGTTTTGGCTATTTCTACATAACACTATTTAAACCTTATGTCATACATTAAATTATATATAGAGCAAGGGAAACAAGAAATGATCAATTAATTTATGTAATGAGTGGAAAAAAATCATGGTCCACAAGAAAAGAACCCATGCCCCACTATGCATTGGAACATGTACACAAAATATAAACGAACTAATGATATAGGACCTTAAATCCCATAACCTTGCTAGTAACCACTCCCAATACTAGTGCTTTATGATGAAGATGTCAACTACAATAAGTCTCATCTATTATGAAAAGATGCTCCACTCTTCCCAATGTAACTCCTAGTACAATAATCATCACGATCTCCTTATTTAATTTTATTATAATAATATCTTGAGCCCATTGCTTACCTTTTCATTTTTTCTCACATATCACACTATAAAATTTTGGAGCTCATTTTCACTTTGCGAGAGTCTCTCGAGGGTTTTAATGGTGTCCAAATTGATATTTTTTAGCTTAATGCATCAAACTCATTAATATTTTTAATTTTAAGAAAATATTAAAATCAAAGCTCTATCGACTGTAATTTATGCCCTTTAGAAAGAATTTAGAAAAAAGCAACATTAAAGATAAGATTTTAAGTGAATGGAACACTAATCCCAACTTACACCAACCAAGTACAAATGGGTATTTAGCTTCATGGAGATTCATTCATGGTTGGTGATGGTGCATGAGTAGGCTAATAGAGGAAGAAAGACCATATGTTCATTAAGAAGAAATTGGGAGAAAAAATAAGCTAAGTTTAAATTTGTAATGATAAGAGGATCTTGATTGAATTATATATATAGTTCATATGAGAACCAAGGATAACATACTAGAGTAAATAAGCTTCGATAATAAAGGAATCTTGTAAGTATGGGGAAGAAAAATATATCAAACTAAATGCACTACCAAAAGATAGATCAATTGGGATTTTTTTATAGGAAAGTGTGATATTTAATTGAAATCCTAATGTATTAATGTTGTATCTTCAACAATCTTGGAATGAGTACTTGGATGCCTATGTTGTCAAAAGATATTATTATTTTACTATTAATTCTCCTCATGTTGAAATTTTCATGAACTAGTTAGGATGCAAATCTCCACCACTAAGCTACCCACCCACTTTATGACAAGTCAATTTATGATTTAGGTATGCTAATTTTTTTGACACCTTTTTCACATTGTGAGATATTACCAAATAATTATAATGGTCATTTGGTTTTGTGTGGATCATGAACCATGTAAGGGTGTGTTTATTGATCTTACTCACCAATAAAATGTATGCATTGAATAATTTTTGTTTTATCATCATTTTATCAACAAGCATATGCATATTTGAAGGTTTATTTAAAATTGACTAATGATATGTTGATTGAAACTATAGGATACATTATTTTACCTTAATTTTTTGGTCTAAAAGATGAGGGAAGTTCTTATTCTATGTCATATTCTTTCTTCTTTAGATGTATCTCATATTTTATTTGGGTATCCATGGATAAAGCAATATCAAGCAACATCATCTATGTCATGCCATTAAGGTATCAAATATGTTTGAACACTAGTAAAGAGGTTACAATTGCAAGAGATCGTATATGCCTTTATTTTAGATTAAGTCATTTAACCTTAAATAATTTTAAGAACATACATAAGGATCCTCTATATAAGTGCAAGGATTCTTTGCCTAATTTGTAAAATTTTCAAAAGGAATAACAATGGTGGGAAAATCAAGACAAGATGCAACAATTTAGAATTCCTAAAGGGTTTACAATTATTAGAGCCAAAGTAGGTTATATTTTGGTTTTATATTATAAAATGATTCAAGAATCTATAAGGCCAAAAGAACCATAAGCATTGCAAACTTTAGTTTAGAAGCATAAGGGATTGGATATTTTCATTCCTAAACATGGTTTTCATTAAAAAAATTACTCATGTACTATACATACATATTCATGTATATGTGAATATATCTACATATGTATACATACACATGCACATATCTAAATATGTATATATGTATATATGTATATGTAGATATGTAGACACATTCATGTATACATACATATGTATATATGCATGTATATATGTATATACATACATTTATTTTCTATATGTATATATATATATATATATATATATGTATACATATATACGTATACATAAACACACACACATATGTATGTATGTATGTATGTATGTATGTATGTGTGTATGTATATTTATGTATACGTATATACATGTATGTATATGTATATGTGTATGCATACATGTATATATATGTATATATGGATACACACACATTTTGGTTTTGTTTTGTAAGCATCCTCTTTTGAGGACAACCCTTTGTTGATGATGTTGAGTATTAGTTTGTTGTAAGTGTGTTTATTATTTTAGTATCATTTTAAAAAAATATTTTATTTATTTATAAATTTTGGTATAATCACTAATTTTATAATATGTTTGTGTGTGTAGGTTGAGTTGCATAATTGTTAGGGGCACACACAATCAACACAATGCAAGATAATAACTAATTCAAGGGATCGAAGTTCAGTTTCTAGTCAAGCAAAGACAGGCAGAATGTTTCATTAATAGCATTTGCTACACATACATAAACACTTTTATATCTTTATGACACATTCATAACTATTTTCATGAATATATATTGGTGATATTTTGTAGTCTAAGAGACAATGTTGGCCTCATGCCACTGTATATGATATTTTCATGATGTATTATGTATGTCTTCATGACCTTATCAAGATCAATATATAAATATTTTGTACATATTCATAGCAAATGGTTTGTGCTTATTCTATCTATCTATATTACCCTTTATCTCTATCTCTCTTTATCACTATCTCTCTCACATATATATGATGTGCATGAATGTTGAATGGCATACATGTAATGAACCCATACTAGTTCTAACTCTATTTAGCCTATCAACAAATAAAGATTCAACATTGGTCTTCTAGATTTGCATACATCTTAAGAATTTACTACCATAATCCATAAGACAAAGCAACAATAACCCATATGGGTGTTTAGACTCACAAGTGAAAGTCAAAATGTTATAGCTAGCTATCCCTTCACTAAAAAATAGTAGGGTTTTTAGTTCAAACAAGGAATTACCCCATTTTATTGTATGGTTCTATATACTAAAACCCTATCTCCAATAACACACATAAAGTAAAAAAAATATCTACTATGTTTGGCTTCATGAATGCAACACAAGCTTCTAAATGTCCTAGGTAGAGCAATAGATTTCCATTCACATAGTAGAAATTACAAGCTAATGCTTTTTAACATGATTTCTAGAATTTCATACAAGAATAGCTTTTTCTCTTACATTACATATAAAAATACTAAAAAGAACCTTCATAAAAAATCATACCTCATTACCACCAAGTAAAAACAATAAGGTTTACATACTCGAATTTCACAAGCTTCAAAAATGTATAATTTGCACTACCTTCTTCCTCCTTTTGCCTCTATCCTCCCCTTTTCCCTCTTTCTTTTCCTTTTATCTTTCCTTGATTTCCACCATTTTTGCCATATTCTCTACATGTTTCCCATTTCCACTTCCTTTGCCTTTATTTCTTCCCACTTTGTGAACAATAAAGTCCCACTCTCTCTTCACTTACTCATCATTCAAGTTTCCTCGAATAGCGTACCTCAACATTAATGCTTGATACTTAATATGATGGGGCCAAAAGGTGGGGTGGCCACTTTTTGGCCCCACATCTTTTTGCACTCGCTCTAATAAGGTTTGTCCTTTTGATAATAGTAATGTCCAAAGGTGGCTCTTGTTTGCATGTGGATACATTTATACCAAACATCAACTTTTAGTGATATGTGTGAAGATTTTGTAGTGGTTCTATATATTGTTCTTATTCTCTAAATATAAAGGAGGATGAATAATCAAGTCATGATGGACTAATGAAAGAAGATGAATTGAATAGTGATAGAAACTAGTCTACTATAGTTAGTGATGATGAAAATACATTATATAAAATTATGCAGGCATTCTCATATTACTTAGAATCTCTAGTGTTACAATATGAATAGTATTTTAAACACATGATAGACCTTTTTCTAGAGTGTCTCTACAAACTTGTGACCATTGAATTTGCTTGGGAGTATAGAAAATTGCATTATAATACATCAAATAATAGGGTAGAGAATGTAATTGTTAATTTTATGGTTTCCAAGACCAAACTTTGTAAATGATATTAATTGAGGGCATGAAGACACAATCAAGTCTTTGTTCTTGATGGTTTGATTTATATTTTCAATCAATGGTTCCATTTATACACACTACATGAGGAAATTGTTCAATAAGAGTAACTTATAGTTTTAGTCAATTATATTTCAATTTGTACACACTACATGAAGATATTGAACTAGCTTCATTTGTTATATGGAGATATTTTATTGTAATGTACGTAATCAATGATATGATTCTTGATTTTTTATAAGATTTAATATTATAACACCTTAACAAATCAAGCTATGACTTTCACGGTTCACTCCTACATGTATGAAATTTGCATTTTCATCTACAAGTTTGACCCTAAATTTGTAGTTTTAAAATTATTTTGTGAGCTTAACCCTACATTTCTAGTCTTTAGGAATGTATTTATCTCCATTTTTTAGACTATGTTGAGAGCTATTATAATGTTTTTTTGCACTAACTTTGGAGGAAACTCATTTTTCCTTACTCAAACCCTTGGATTATGCAAAACGGGGAAGCAAAATACTATATTAAAAATGCTTTAAAAACTTTCAAACAATCAAACAAGTGCAATTTGAATTCAACAAATTTTAAAAAAATTGCATATAGGGTTTCAAAATTAAACAAATACATGCATTTTGAACTCAAAAAAAATGGAATTTTAAATACCTCGTGCTCAATAGTGGTCGATATGCGAATTGGAATGATGAAGTTTGAAGAGAGGACCCGAAATTTGCTTTCGCCGGTGAGAAATTTTGTTGGGTCGCCGTTCGGATTATGTTCGCCGCGCGCAGGGACAGTGACTGACTGGTAATTCACAGTGAAAGTGTGAAAGTGAAAGCACTTTTTTTGGTTTTGTCATATTCAAGGGGTTTCCGAACCACCTTAAATATGATTTTTTATTAGGCTCGGTTTAGGGTTCGGCCGAACCATATGGTTCGGCCGAACCAGTCAAATGGTTCGGTCGAGCCATATGGTTCGGCCGAACCACTTTGCTATGAAGAGTGTGGAAATTTCAAAATTTCCTTCCTCCACAAAAGTGTAAACCACTTAAGCTTCACCCATATTAAAATTATATTCAATGGATAGCTCATTCCGTTCTGAGGAATACCATCATCTAATTGGGTCTCTGAAGTTTCCTTCATTTTCATCATCAACCTAAGCTTCGAAAGGAAATTTTTTGCAAAAAATTGGTAGAAGAGGGGGAGAAGGGAAAAACGGGGGGGTTCTAGTGAACCCCCCTTCGCTAGAAGGGGGGGTAGCGGAGGGGGGTTCACTAGAACCCCCCCTTCTAGAGAACCCTCCTTTAAATACAATTAAAAAAGAAAACCCATTAAAGGGGGGTTCACTAGAAGGGGGGGTTCTAGCAAAACCCCGAGGGGGTTCTTGCAAACCCCCCTTCTAGTGAACCCCCTAAAGTGTTTTTTCTCTAAAAATGCATTTTTTCTTCCTCAAATTAATTGTAAACCAGTTTTGTGGGATCACCCTGGTTGTAATTTGTTTTTCAATTTTTCTCATGTTGAGCTACTTCCTTCAATGAATGGCTTTGACTTGTTTTTCAATTATTCAAGTTGTGAACCCTCAATAGATGGTTTTGATTTGTTTTTAAGTTTTTTGGGTTGTGAACTACTTCCCTTTTCTTTTCTAATAAATCTCCCTCTACTATCCCTACTACGATTCATGCACCTATATGACTTATAACAGAAAAAAATAGGAGTATTAACCTTGAAAATGTCAACAATCATGTAGGCATTCCTCTTGACATTTTGGTCCTAGCTCAACTTACTATGGTTTCAGGCCTTTAATACCTTTCCTCGACAACAACGCCAAAAATGTAAGGAAAAATTGTGGACTATAAACAAGGTAAACTTTTATCTCCTATAATCTTGTCGAATAATTCTATGGATCCAATTGGTATAGCTTTCCGTCAATTTATTCCTATGTGTCAATCTGGGGAACATAAACTGATGAAAGGTATTGGGGTTGTTTACCTAAGGGTTGGAGCTAGTAAATCGAGTGGGGATGAATGCATTTTTGTATTAAATCAAAAAACACTTCTTAGCCTAGGAATTAAATCAAAACACACCTTTAATCTACAACTTTAATAAAACCCTATATTTAATTGTCACCTTATTCTAAATTGACACATACACTTTTGAATCCTTATTTAAATATTAATAATTTCAAATCATTATCTTGGAATTACACACACTCTCAAAATCGCTATCTTGGAATTACACAATGCCTTTAAATATTAATGAGAATGACAGAAAGAATGTAATTCCAAAAATGCATTAAATGGTTTAGGTGATAGGAGCTGCACAATTTGGGCGATAGGACTTGTGGTATCCTGGCAACAGGAAGTGGTAAAGTTGTGCAAACTATTTTGGTGTTCTAAAAACATAGTACACTTCACAAGTTTATTTATACATGTTGTCCCTACAATCTGTACTTATGCCAAACATTAACAGTCTTTCCCAAGTAGAAATTACTTCACACTTTAACGAATACAACCACACCGATTTAAATTAATTCAATAACATATATGCAAGATTACTAAACTTAATTAAGTCACAAACATATGAAATCATTGAGCAAATATAGATGATACCTCACACACAATAACAAAAAAGGAAATCCAAACGTTGGCTAAGGAGCAGGCCCTTACTCCCAACTGGTTGAGTGGAGAAGAATGTTTATGTCACGCGAAAATTCAACACTTCAATGTTCTTATATTAATTTCAACTTTAGGATAAAAATTAAGATTGTTTCCATGCTTGAAAGAGAGCATATATATAAGTCTTGATATAGAACAAAATATTAAAATAGACATGTCCACCGATTACAAGTGTATAACCAGAATTACTTGATCGGTTAAATGGAAAATAGTAATGTGGCCTAGGGCCTACTATTTTCCAAACATTCAAAAACTGACTAAACCTAATTACCATACCATTAATTAAACAAAAACTAGAAGAAAATAACTAAAAATACCATGAGATCCCCTAGGAAGTCTCCATTATGCATCCCCTCAACCTCCAAAGACCCATGTTCACAACATCTACCGAAATTAGTACTTAAGATCGTTTAATTACCAAATGTTTTGTATCCTTCTATTCATATCAATTAACTTTAATCTTTCACAAATATCATGGCAACTTAAGGGGAAAATGGAAAAAATGTAAGCTTATAATGGACATAAACTAGGTGAATTCAAACTAAAATGGATGACAAAATGCAACTCATCATTTCCCCCCAGCTGAAGACTTTGCATGTCCTCATGCAAAAACTTACAAATCAAGTTGAATTATCTGTCAATCTTTGCACTGCTACCATTATCTCATTGCCCCACTGATCCTTCAACTGTTGGATTACCTGTTGATGCTCAACTTTAGATATGTAGTTAGTTGAAATCCTTTATTCCACTGCAGCCTTTAGTTCATTGATTTTAACCTAGTGATACTCTATAGTCATACATTCCTCTGCAATCTTTTCTTCCCATGAGCCCTTTAGACTATCAATCATGTCTCGGTGTTCTTCTAGAGTGTATATCCTGTCATGTTTTGGTTATGTCCCTAAATCAATTGTTCCAATTGATGTCTTAATTCCTTTATCTCTTCATCCTATTGCTAGTTCTTATCATATACTTGCTGCAATTGTGGTTAAAGGCATTTCATTTGGGCTTCCAACGAACTTACTTTGTCCTGTAAAGCCCTAATTTCTTCTACAAAAAATTCTTTTGTCTAAGAGATTTTATTGGACTTATCCTTTGTATCTTCCTTAGGTACATCATGGCTAGGAGAAGTGTTTATTGCAATTTATGGATTTGGATCCTATTCATCAAAACCATAATCATGGGGAGAAACACTAATATCCTGAGTCACCAGGTTTTGTTTCACCTGTGGATAATTACTTCCCAATTCTTGTAAAGGCGTCTCAGTGGAAATGTTTTCTTGTTTACTCATGTCGCCCACTTCATGTTGGTTGTGTGGACCAGTAGATACTCTTCTTCTTGGTTATTTGACTCTTCTTTCTCTTTAGAGGTTTTAGGCTTAGGTATGATCTACCGTCTTTATTCACAACTTTTCCTATCTTTCCCTTTCAAGTGACCGGTAGCCACAATTTCCACATCAAGGCTTTGATTTATGGTGCAAGCAATAGAAGCCAATTGTTGCAAATCAAAAGTAGCTTCTTCATACTTCCTCTTAAATCTAGTGTTATAAGGAGTTACCATAGGTGGAGTACTAACACCAGCAATTTCTTTGGCTTTCCTAGTACGAACCCCCAATTTAACCTTTGTATCATTACTACCCCATATTGATTTTTCTGATTGTAAACCCTCAAATTCTTCACTAGGGTTTTCACTTCCACAAGTTTTTGTATCTTGATTTGACTGCCCTAGGTTTTCATCAAATTCATCATCCTGGTCTTCAGAGGTTTCACTACCACCCTCGATTTCATGTGTCACAACCTCGATTTCTTGGGTCACAGGCTTATTTGTTGGGGCCGAAGACTTAGGGGGAATGTCTTCTTTTGAGAATACAACCCAACTAACCAAAGGAACTATTTGAGCTAAACCCCTCAAAATGAGAAAATTTATCAGACCATGGTGTGCTATAGAGTTATGGTGTTCTTTTTGTAGATCTAGACTCATTCTCTTGATTGAATTGAAAAGATAATGTGGAAGATTAACCATCCAAATCCTTATGGCACAAATGAGAGAGCAAACCAAAATGATGGGCAAAGAAATATGCATACCTTCCTTCTCCCGTGATATACTGAGTTACAATCTTAGCTACGACAACCCAATGCGCAGGAAGTGAAGAGGTCGCAGAGTGCCCTGCTTAGGAGTTGTTTATAACTTTTTGCCTTGTCTCAAGAACCGTTGGGATTGTAATTGAAGCTTGACAACCCTATTCATTGCTGATGAAAAATAAGCCTCCTGTCTTAGGTAACCCTATTATCTCAACTATAACTTATGGAGTAACTAGCAAGGAAATCCCATTCACTTCCATGGAGTTGTTGGCATTGCTAAAGGCCATAGCGAATTCAAATGTGACTGCGTCATTATACCCACATAACCATTGAAAGAAAACATGTCATCCCGTGTTTTCAAAAACTTGATACATTGTTGGGTCAACTTTTACATGTTGCATATATGTTGGTTCCTGGAACTTATGGATACCACCACCCATGGCGATGAAAGTCAGCAGGAGGCGAAATGAAAATATTAACAACAGTGGAATGAAGTGTGTTCAGTGAGAGATCAAGGTTGTACTTCACATAATATGGACTCAACAAAAAAAAAGGCAATTATCATAACGGGGTAAGTTGTTTATGAAAGGAGAGTAATTATGGCTTGGAATTCCCACTCCCCCTTAGCTAAGTGTATAGCACCATCCTTGGGGGGGTTGCCATAATAAATGTAAAAAGATTAAAAAAAAATCAATACATAAAAAAGGCATATAATACCTCTTGTAATGTTACCATCGAGAGGACATCAACGACATTGAAAACTGACAACAGGTGATATAGAGAGTTGGAGGTCTGAGGGGCCGAATCAATGAGAAGGAACTGAAGAAAATATTGTGGAGGTATGTTGATTTGACGGTACTAGTGGAGAAGATGTGAAATCAATATAACACATGTATGCTAAAGTGGATCGGAGGAGATCAAGTTTGATGTGAAATGAAATAAATGAAAGGAAAGAATGGAGGAAAGATGGCAGTATGGCGAGAAGGAAAGGACAAGGTGATATGGCAAGTGCATTGAAAGTGGAGTGATGGCTAGGGTGGCTGAATGGACATATGTAAGTGGTCGCCATGTGTGAAGCCACAGTGGAAAAATTCTGGGCGGAAAATTCTAGAACGCTTGGGAAAAGAAAGTAGGATGTTGACGTGATAGGTGAAATGGAGAAAACACCAGATAAAGGGAAACAATGGAAGTGGAGCCCATGGTTAAAGAAGATGGAATAAAAATGTTTCAATGTACCACGGGACAAAAGAAATCAAATAGAAAGATGGGGGAACAAAGAGAAAATGTCCACATGGTAGAAAAAGACATGGAAAAAGGGAAAAGTGAAATGGATATGAAGAACAGAGAAAGAGGTGAAGAAAATGGGCGAAAAAGGTGGTGGAAATAGAATGAGTGGGCAGGTGGCTATGTAGAGGAGGACAAGTGGTGATGATAGGAGGCCAGAGAAACAACATCCTGTCATGTGACATGATGTCAACCAGAGAATCCCACCTCCCGCCATAGTCCAGCAAGGCACAGACACGTTTTACTCTCTTTGTTGTTTTTTTTCTCTTCTTTTCTTTTTTTTAAATTTTTTTTTCATTTTTTATTCATGATAATAAACTATCGATATCCCGGTTTTCAGCCTATCACTGCCTTGAGGCACCGAAAAATTAGTTTTCACCTCTAGGTTTATAGCAATTTTTTTCTCTTTTTTTTCATAAAATTTTTAGAAAGTACCTAAAAGGTATGTGAATAGGCCACAAGAACCCTGTCAAATAGATGGAGCTCCTTTGGAAAACTCAAAACAAAATCCTCCCTAGAAATGAGCCTCTTGTACAACTTCAGACGATGGCCATTGATGACTAGAGCCATATAGTCAAAATCCACGGTGTGAAGTTTAACTACACCGTTATCGTAGACCGTCTCAATCTCGTATGGCTTGAGCCACCAAGTGTGAAACTTACCCTTCAAATCTTGGAAATGGGAATCATACAAGAGTGCCCAATCACTGGATTGAAATGACTGTTGTCAGATGAAACGGTCATGCTAGAGAGCACGCTATTTCTGGACAATCTCTGCATGGAAATGTGCTTGTTGACGAAGTTCATCCAATGAGTGTAGTTGTGCTATTCATTCTTTATGTGCATCAGTTAGGTCCATACCCAACTAGAGTGTGGTATGAAGAGTCTTTACCTTGAACTCAATAGGAAGAACAACTTTCTTACCATAGACAAGTTGGTAAGGTGTCAAACTAGTGGTGGTTTTCCACGTTGTATAGTAGGCCCACACTGCTTTGGGAAGTTGTGTGACCCAATCTCATTTATGGAGGGCATCTGTCTTGGTAAGAATATTGTCAAGTTCTCTATTGGTGACTTCAACCTAGCCATTGGCCTAAGGATGATAGGGTGAATATTTGCAATGTCTAATCTCCATGTAAAGGCTTAGAGCCTATAACTGTATTGTAACTATGTATTTGGTTGTTGAATAATACAATGGATCTATGCTTTTAGAGTGTGGGGTTTTTTACACGAAAGGGTTTTCCCCATGTAAATCTTTGTGATTATGTCTTTTGTTCCATCTTTCATGTTTAATGATTATGTCTATTAAATCTGGTTATTGCATGTTGTTGAAACTACTTGATCTTGAAAGATCTAAAGTTGCATGAACTTTACTCTAAGGATTAATGGTGGGAAATAAAATAGGTCTGGTTCTTCTTTATGGCATATTAGAATGTGCTTTTGAGGCTATCTGAAAAAACACAGTTTACCAAAGGCACCTACTGATCTCGGATGCTCATTTTGGGATGAATCAATTTCCCTTCAGAATTGAATTGATTCTAACCAAGTTGTCAAAATTCATGTGACACATCCTCTGGTTCCATAACCAATTTTCATTAATCTAAGACATAAATAAGTGACCATCAACACCCTTGAGTTGATAGATATTTCCATCTGTCCTCTTACCAACAATAATCACAATCTTAGACTATTTTTTGATCTCACATCTTTCACCTTTAAACACAAGATTATATCCTTTGCTACACTTTTTTCCAACACTCAAAATATTATTCCTTAAGATTTTAACATAGTAAACTTCTTCAGTGTTATGATTGCCATCAAAACTGATTGAACCTATTCCACAAATCTTATTTCTTGAATCATCTCCAAATTTAACTAGTCCTCCATCATACTTTTCAAGTTTAACAAACTTACTTTTATCTCTGGTCATGTGATTAGAGCATCTACTATCAACAACCCAGTAGTTTTTATCATGTTTGATATGAAAAGCAGAAACCAAGGTACCTTCAACCTTATCCTTCTTCTCTAGAGTACTTTCCTTAATACAACTTTCAGAGTTAGCAGAAGTAGATTCATATTTTAAAGCTAAGAACAAGCATTCATTCTCATCAGTATCTCCATAATCAAATTCATCATCAAAAATACCAACATCTTCTCTAACATAGTAACTCCTTTTAATCATATTTCCTTTGTTCTCCTTACTTTTATTGTTCACATCTCTGTTTGGACATCTTGAGGCATAATGACCTATATTTCCACAACTAAAACATTTGAAAGGTAGTTTACCTTAGTAATTATCAGTGCCCTTTTTCATTATTCTTACAAACTTAGCTTCCACATCATCAAGATCTTCTCCATCTGAATCTTCAACCTTTTCTAATTTTCTAGCCTTGAAAGCAGTCTCCACTTTTGTACCATTTCTCAAGCCAGGTTTTCTCATTTCAAATGAAGTTAGTGTACTAATCAACTAATCTCTAGAATAAGTATTAACATTTTCAACTTCCTCAATAGCAGATACCTTTTCACTATAAGAATCAAGAAGAGATCTAAGAACTTTCTTTACCACTCTAAGTTCTTTAACTAGTGCACCAAGACCTCTCATTGCACTTACCAACTCATGAACTCTTTGCATGTAGATTGTAATTGTTTCATCTTCTGACATTCATAGGGTTTCAAACTGTTCCTTCAGATTCTGCAACTTTTCTTGTTTAACCTTATCATCTCCTTCATAAATTCTTTCAAGCTTATCCCAAACTTCTTTAGTAGTCTTAAGATTCATAACTTTTACCAATTCAGAATTTGAAAGACTATTCACAAGAATAAATCTTTCCTTAGCATTTACCTCATTTTCCTTGATCTCATCACTTGTGCTTGGACCATTTGCAGGTGCAACATGTTGATTCTTTATTTCCTTTTCAATCTAAAATCTATGGGATTTTAGATATCCTTCCATCATTGTCTTCTAGAATGTGTCATTTGTGCCATCAAATCTAGGGCAATCCTATTTGTATGCCATCCCATATCTACCTCAAACGATTAAGCTTTTCTCCAAGGAACCTTTCTCTGATACCAATTGTTGAGTGAATAAGGAAAACTAAGAGGGGGTGGGGTGAATCAATTGTATCAAATTAAAACATCAAAACCCTCAACAGTAATCAGATCCATAAGCATTCAATAAACCCTTATTTTGTTAAATTGATTAATAATGAAATGCGAATAACAAAAACTGAAATAACAACACCATACACAAAAAACACCATATTTACGTGGAAAATCCAATGAGGGAAAAACCATGGTGAGGATTAGCTCACAATATAAGTAATTGCAAAACCAGTACAAGGACTCACTTCTAGAATAGGACACACTGTCCAATAGGGCTCACAGCTAGGGCTCACTACCATAGAAAGAAGAGAAGATAGAAGAGAAATGTTACACAGAGAACACCTTCTAAATGCAACAAGGAATCCACCACAAATGCTCCAACACTTTAGCATCCTTGCTTGAATGATTGCAGACACCTTCAACTCACTGCATTCAAAATTCCAACACTCGAAGTTCGCACTGCTCTGCTCAAATTCCCACCTATACTTTTGCAATTCAAATCACATTCATCAGCTGCATCTATCTTGAGATCTTACAACAGGGTCAGTGCAAGTTCACGAGGGTCCAAACTAGGCCTCTAAGTGGCGATGAAAATTTAGAAAATCAGAGATAGGCAACTTGACATAAAAATTTGAAAAATATGTAAGAACACAAGTTGTAGCAAATTGAATGTAGTTTCTAGGCTACTAGTCCTTTTTTGGAAAAAAGTAAATTTGTTTTGAGAAAATTTGATATTTCAATGCAGTGGTACTAAATTTTCAGGAAAAAGATAAGAAGCAGGTGTATCTCTGATCACCCTAAGTATAAGAAAAAAAAAATTATTTTTTTGAATTTTTCAATATAAGTAGAGGACACATGCCTAGATGTGCCAGTTTTTTTTTTGTATTTTTTTTCCATGTAAATAATTCAATGCATTGGTACTAAATTTTCAGGAAAAAGATAAGAAGCAGGTGTATTTTTTACCACCCTAAGTATAAGAAAAAAATAATTATTTTTTCTGAATTTTTCAATATAAGTAGAGGACACATGCCTAGATGTGCCGGATTTTTTTTTGTAATTTTTTTCCATGTAAATAATTAGTTATGATTTTTTATTAGAACTTTTCAGAATTATTAAAACGTCTGTGTCTGACCACCATAACTTGGTCAAAAATTTATGAAATTCAACTTTTTTTAATCCTATAGTATGTGAAGCATAGAATGTGGTGCATCTTGTAGATTTGAAAAATGTTAAGTAGTTTGAAAGTTATAGAAGTTTTTCAATCAGCCTATCAATCAGGACTTTAGACGTAATGTAGGTAGAAATTCAATAATAATTATTTATTAAATTCAAAATAGGGAAAAAGTTATATTGGTGGAAAGCTGACAATTTTTTATATAAACCCTTTTCGTTTGATGAAATTCAGATAAAAAAAAGTCGACAGCCACAAGGACGAACTTCGAAAAACTAAGCAAATTTTTCAAAACACGTTTTTTGGGTTGACTTTCCAGGTCAGGCAATCTCGAACCAAATCCTGAGCCAATATCCGTTTTCCAAAATGGCCAACGGATATCCATTACTTACATTTGCATATATTATATACTATATTATATATTATTATGTATAATATTATGTATTATATAATATGTATATATATATATATATATATATATATATATATTATATATATATATTATATATTATATATATATATATATTATTATATTATTATATTATATATTATATATAGTATACATATTAATTATTATATATAGTATATAGTATATATATGAAATATGAATATATTTAATACATAGTATATATTATATATTTTTGATGTGATTGAGAGAGTGAGAGGAGAGTGAAGACTTGAGAGAGAGGAGAGAGAGAGAAGAGGGATGGGAGAGAGAGAGAGAGGAAGATCCGAGAGACTTGGAGAGGAGAGGGATAGAGGGAAGGATATGAGAGTGAGAGGGAGAGAGAAAGAGAGTTGAGAGAGAGAGAGGAGGGAGAGAGAGGAGAGAGAGAGAGGGAGAGAGGGAGAGAGGGATAGACCTGAGAGAGAGGGGGAGAGAGAGAGAGAGAGTTGAGAGGAAGAGTGTTTTCCCGTGTTGGGACCCTCTAGAATAAGAAGTGATACAACCATCAAACAAAACCATTACAACTCAATTCAACATTCATGCCATTAAAACCTTCAAGCTTAAAAACATGTCATTAGATCATTCATGTTTGAATACGAATCATTATCTTTCAATCATGATACATAAACAAGAACATTATGTACACCAAAGGGTTTGATGCAACTTTCAAACAAAATCCTTAGAAGACATCAAGATACATATTCATTAGATTGTTCATGTGAAATCTATACAATAATTATAATCAACAAATAAGACATCAATCAACCATGATGCATGAATAAACACTATATATGCACACTATATATGAACAAAAACTAAATTAATAGATTATTTAATATTTATTACTAAATTTTTGTCTCATCATTATACTATTATATTCATAAATTCAACCCTAAAAATATCCATCCAACCAAATTCTTTATAAAATATCCATCCAATTTTTTTTCATTTGCATCTAGTCTCATTGTTTATCAGGTTTTGAGCATTTTATAGCAATTTTCCTAAAATTGGTTTGAAACCCTTGTTTAACTGCCTTGAAGGCAAAAAAAATGTAAAACCCACCATTCCACCGGTGAAATCTCATAAAACTTGGTGGAATGGATGGGGTTAGGTGTTTTTGGTTTCTATAATGTTGCAGGAGTAGGGGATGAACATTGGTGAAGATTTGTTGATGCCCTGGGCTAAAAATCTCTTGTTTTTGGGCATAGAAGGTGCATAGGAGTTATAATTTGTAGAAAATCTCTTGGGAAATGGTTTGTAATGGTTGGAAATATTTGGGAAGACCATTTGGGACATGTCTGGGCTATTTTCTTGAAGTTTTAAACCCTGGAGTGTGAAAACCTCATTTTGACCTAGTGGAATAAGCCTAATTAGGCCTACTTTCAAGCATAGTAGAAATTTTTTGACCTTTATGTTTCAAAACAACCCCACATGCAAATTTGGTATGTTGTCAAACTGTGTTGTCAAAAATAGGACCCTTTGCTTGAAATGGGATTAATTCATAATAAATGGACTTAATCAGGCCCTAATCTAGTGTTGTGAGGCATTTTATGTGTCCACACTAGGTCTTGGACCCTTGAAAATCAAACAATATGCTTTTAATGATGTCTGGTAAAGGTGTTGTAAAGTCTTGTAATAAGATTTCACGCTTTTCTAGACTTAATTAACATATTTTCCTCCTAATTCAATATTATAATAACATTATTACATCAATCTAGAAGATTCTTAATGTGAACTTAATGACAAACTAGTGTTGTAATGTGATTTATACATTCACATGGGTTCTTGTGCATTTCTAGGCTATGTGGACCTAATCTTAGTGTTGTAAAGTGAATTTAATTACACTTTTACATTGATTTATGTGTCCCAATCCCTATTCAATATTTACATCATCACTAACATGTCCTATTTTACCTATATTGTGCATCCCGAGGCTTTAATTGATCAAACACCCGACAAGATAGCATTCTAAACCTTATTTCCTATCTCCTTAGCTTCATAGGTGTCAAAATGGCCCCTATGGGACCCATTCGTCATGCTTGGTGAATGAGTCCCATCCAGATGGGACCCATTTTCCATGCTTGGCGAATGAGTCCTATCTAGCCCCCATTTTGACCCTTGAGCGGGAAAAAGTGAAATTTAAAGTTTATTTTCACTACATGTCAGCCTGTAATGTAGTATAATCGGGTACTAAGACACACTTGTCTATAAATAAGATTTTTTATCTTCATTTTACATCATCTTATCTCATTATTATACCTTTCATTATCAATTCATCATCCATCTTCTATTACAATTCAAGCAAGCTAAGGTTTCTCCATTAGAAGTCTTCAAGTTAGCATTCTAAAGCATTCAAGGGATGATTTCACATGTATTGCTGCAGACATCCAAGATCAATCATCATTTTCAAGGTAATCACTTCCATTTTTGCATGTCTTATTCCTTTATTTCATCGATTTGGTTTAATTACCTAAACGGGGTTTGACCAAGGCAAACCCCCATGCCTTAACAATCAACAATCTATCTTCTTGTGTTGTTTGTATGCAGATTTAGGTCCTTTGGAAGCTTGAGAAGCATTGAATATTGCATTTCAAATTCATCCAAGTCTTCTTCCCTCCATTCAAGTCAAATCATCAAGAAAAATTCATATTTAGACCCGATTCTAATAGTTTCAGAAGTGAAGACCTGTAGGAGGCAGAATTGTAGATCTAACTCCACTGAATTTTCCCCTAACTTTCCAGATTTATGTAGGTGGACTGATTTTCCACCCTTGGTGAATGATTCCCACCTATAGGCCTGAAAATTGATTTTCTAAAATTTTAACTCCTGACAATCAAAAATAGGTTTCTGGAAGTTTTTAGTAGAAGTGGGACTGATTCGCCATGTTGGCGAATGAGTCCCACTATGAAAAATCAAAAAATTGCATTAGCATTCCAGATATTCCAGAAAGCTCACATATCATCCAGGTGCACTCAGATTTGACCTTGTACTTTTTGTTTTGCATATTTCTCTCTATCTCTTCATATTTCATAGTTTTTGCATATCACAATGTGTTTTCAAACATAGCATAAATTACATCTTTGCATTCATTTTAGATCATTTTAATCAGTCATTTGCATTTATTTTGTTTATTTTACATCATATCATACCACACATGTCCTTATTTGAATTAAAATATAGCATTTTAGCAAACCCAAATCTCTCTCTTTCTAGGTGAAAAACTTAGGAAGAGAGCAAGCATTTTGGGTTCCTAAAATCTATGTTTCATTTTGCTGAACCCGACTTTCTGAATACTTTTACTTTCTGATTTGGTGTCTTTTGTCATAGATCTAGCCTTGCATTCACTTTGCATTAGGATTTGCATTAGTTTGCATGCTAGACTTTAAAATTTGCATTCATAAAAAGTGCATTTAGGTTGCATTTGTTGCATCTAAACTCATTTAGATTCATTGAAATTTTGCATTTTTCATTTAGATCTATGTATTAGCTCTCAGAAAACATAAAAATTAGTTTGAAATTTCTGAAAAGTTTGAAAAAATTCCATACTGGGACTCATTGGCCACCCTAGGTGAATCAGTCCTTTCTGACCCATAAAACAACACTTTACATAATTCAAAACCTTGTTTTTAGGTTTCTGATTAGTGCCTTAACTTGGATATGTCAGACAGTAGCATTTCTGTAGCATGCATTTTGTTAAATTTTTCTTTGATTAGCTCATTTAAGGAATTGTTTCACTTACATTCTTCACATCATTTTCTGATTGGTGCATAGTGTAATCAAAACATTACCTTGTTTCATATCTGAAAATTGCATTTCATTTCAGACTTTTACATTGCATTTTGAGTTAGCATAGATTGCTATTTCAAAATTTTAGTTTCAACCCTCTCCAAATTTACAAAGAAAAAGCTAGTTAACAAACATTTAAGTTCTTCATTCAGTGCATTCCCTAGTTATGATAGTCTCCTAGCACAAGAGAACAAACATCTTGACACTTTCCTTAAACTTACACTCCCTCCTATTTCTCCTATTCGTGTGGATGATGTGATAGAAGAGCATACAAACATAGATAACAATGATGATCACAATTTCCCTTCCCTTGATATCTCTCCTTTTAGTGATGAAGGTATCTTGACGAAAGAAGATACAATTGTTGAGCATCATGAAGGTCTTGTTTGTCCTTCTCCTCATTCCCCTTGGGAAGATAGTATAGCCACACAAGATGAATGCATTACCACCACCTTGCATAGTTTTTGTTCATCTCCCAACACTTCCCCTATTTGTGACAATAATTTCATGAATGATCATGACAAACACATTTGTGAGGAGAATATGTTGATACCAAGAAACCCAATGATTGAGAATTACAACATTATTTCTCTCCTTCCTAATATTTCTAACAATTGGAAGGCTCTATTTGAACAAGAAGCTCCAATCATTGACACACATGCCAATCCTATTTTTCCTCCCCTTCATGGCTCCCCTATTTTTGATGAAGCTTTGACATGTGATACCACTCTTGATGGTCACCTTTTTCAAAGCTCTCCTACTAGGGTAGATAATTTGAGCCAAACCAATGAAATTATGGACAACAATCAACTTTTCCCTTCTCCTCGTATTTCTCCTACTAGTGAAGATGATATTATGGTAGTACACAATCCAATCCATGAAAATCATGAGAATATTATGTGGGAAAACATCATAGAACAACACAATTCAAGCATTAATAACTCCCTTAGTTGTGATGAAGTTATGTTGGATGAACCAAACCTTACTTGTCTTGAACATGTGGTTTGTTGTTCTCCTATGCACTATCCTTCTAGGGAAGATATTATAATTCAAGACAAAGATAATATCCCATTCAAAGACAATAAAGAATCTCATTTTATAAGGGATGTTAACAATATTCAGCCTAAACTTATCCTTTACCCACCTTCGCATCCGCTTCATCCTTCCAATAAACCTAAACTTATCCTTTACCCACCTTCACATCTGCTTCATCCTTCCAATAAACCTAAACTTACTCTTTACCCACCCTCACATCCGCTTCATCCCTCTAATCAACCTAACACCAATGTATTGCAACAATCTAGTGATGATACTATTGCTCATACATATAACACATGCAATAACCCACAACCACCACAAATAATTCCACCATCATTACCTTTACCTAATCCACCTAGTGCTCCTCGTTACCTCCCACCCACAAAGGAGTATGATCTTATTGAACAATTAAAGAATACTCCTACAAAAATTTCCCTTTGGGATTTACTTCAAACATCACCAAGTTACAACACCACTCTTCAAAACGCTTTACAACAAATAGCAATTCCTTATGGAACCACTCTGAATGATGTGGAAGCTCTTGTTCAAAACCATACTCTCGATATTACTTTTCATCAACATGAGCTTCCTCCTTTGGAATTACGAAAAAAAAGTGAGGCTTTCATGATTATTGCTCAGTACAAATGGATAGGCATTAAACACACTCTCATAGATAATGGTTTTTCTCTTAATGTGTGCGGTGTGAGTCTCCTTGATCACTTAAAAGTTGATAGATCACAGATAAAACTTGATTCCATTTCTATTCGAGGGTTTGATAATATAACAAAGAAACCGCTAGGGGTCATCACTTTACCTATTACGGTTGGAGTGGCTACTTTGCAAACTCCTATCCATGTCATGCCTTATGAACTTTCATATATTCTTCTAGGAAGACCATGGATTCATGAGATGAATGCAGTGCCTTCAACTCTCCATCGTAAAATGAAATATGTCTATAATAATAAAATTTATCAACTTGAAGTTGATCCTGAGCCTGAAGGTTACTTGGAACTTGAAAAAGGGGTTACAAGTACTCTAAACACATTGATTCCCACTTCCAACATAAAAATTGAACACAACAATGAGGAGTTTCCATCCAACTTATTTGGTGACGATTGGGGATCCTTAGAATTCACACACTCGTTTATGGGAAACTACATACTCACACAAAAGAACAACAAACAAGAAAAACCAACCATCCTATCAACACAAAATTTGGATAACCTTTCCCAAACATCTACCTTAACCACTTTCGACAATGTCACACACTCCTCAATCACCCTTGATGAACACAACAATGAACAACCACCCAATTCCACAACACTAAAAAATCATTATGGAAAAGGATATGACTTCATGAAACAACTGGGGTATAATGGAAAAGGTTGTGGTGCTCGAGAGCAAGGTATCTACAACCCTATAGAACTTAACACACAACAAACAACTCATGGTCTTGGTTATTGTTGTTTAATCGAGATCAACAATCCTATCACACAAGATTCTTCCAAAACTTTTTCTTATTCACATCAATAACCCTAGTTGTTGCTTCTTGCCATGTAATAGTTGTAGGATAATTCCATTCCCACTATTGCATGTCTTGCATCCATCGCAAGGGGAAGCATACCGTCATCCACTTTAGGCTCACCTTTGTTCTACACTAATTGGGGGGAAAAAGGTTAGAAAGCCTTATTCTTGTATGTTACTTGTCATTGTCTCTTTTTACTTGTCATTAAGCTTTCATGAACATTTAAGAGCAAGCTTGAGATGTGAACGACATGTCTTAAGATTGACTCGCATGTGACATACTCCCTTTTCTTTCATTTTCCTTGACATGATGCAACCTAACTTCAAAACATATGATTTGTCATAGAGCTTTCCAAGTTGGCTCTCATGTCTTGCTTCCTTTTATTTTTGCATTTTTTCTTTTCTTCTCTACTTTCAAGTAATTTCTCATAGAACACTATGTAGCAATTCCTTTAAAGTGGGGGCATACACTACCATTATTTGCATTCTTAGCAAAGCCTTGTCACTTATGTGATGCATTTGTCACTTTGTGGATGACATTGCATCTGATGTCCTTCATAAGTGTGGTCTATCTTAGCATATTACTATTATTTGATTGGTCCTCTTTTGGAGACATTAGACACAATGTTCCCTAAGTGACTGACCTTGCATAAACTAAAAAAGACTCCTTTGAACATATTACATATTACATTTTTGCATATTGCATTCTCATTCAGCCACCTTGAATAACACAACTTGCATGCTTGTGGTTCCATCCTATTTTTCTTGTCTCATGAAACTTAAAACCGACATTTCATTTTTCTTTGTGGTGCCTTGTTAAAGTTATCGAATGGGTATAGCTTTGGCATGGTTAAGTGGGAAGCCCAACTAGCAGCACGACTTTCCCTGTAGCCACTTTTGTGTTTTGTGAGTGCATACCAACTAGCGTATGTTTCTCACCCTTTTCTTTTTGGGTTTTCTCACGCCCTAGAGTGAGTACATCTTTTCCATCTCATCTCTATTTTCACCTTGCCCTTGTATGATTTTGTATCTTGGGGGCTTGGCATACATGTGGATCTCTCTTGAAAGGCTACTTTAGTGTGAGGAAGCAAGTTTCTCTCTCTAAAGTGAGAGCTTAATGTGTCATCGAAAATAGGACCCTTTTCTTGACATAGGATTAATTCATAATAAATGGACTTAATAAGGCCCTAATCTAGTGTTGTGAGGCATTTTGTGTGTCCAAACTAGGACTTGGACCCTTGAAAATCAAACAATATGCTTTTAATGATGTCTTGTAAAGCTGTTGTAAAGTCTTGTAATAAGCTTCCACGCTTTTCTAGACTTAATTAACTTATTTTTCCCCTAATTCAACATTATAATAACATTATTACATCAATCTAGAAGATTCTTAATGTGAACTTAATGACAAACTAGTGTTGTAATGTGATTTATACATTCGCATGGGTTCTTGTGCATTTCTAGGCTTTGTGGACCTAATCTTAGTGTTGTAAAGTGCATTTAATTACACTTTAACATTGATTTATGTGTCCCAAGCCCTATTCAATATGTACATCATCACTAACATGTCCTATTTTACCCATATTGTGCATCCCAAGGCTTTAATTGATTAAACACCTAAAAAGATAGCATTCTAAAACTTATTTCCTATCTCCTTAGCTTCATAGGTGTCGAAATGGCCCCTGTGGGACCCATTCACCATGCTTGGTGAATGAGTCTTATTTGGCCCCCATTTTGACCCTTGAGCGGGAAAAAGTGAAATTTAAAGTTTATTTTCACTACATGTCGGCCTGTGATGTAGTATAATCAGGTACTAAGACACACGTGTCTATAAATAAGCATTTTTATCTTCATTTTACATCATCTTATCTCATTATTATACCTCTCATTATCAATTCATCATCCATCTTCTATTACAAGTCAAGCAAGCTAAGGTTTCTCCATTAGAAGTCTTCAAGTTAGCATTCTAAAGCATTCAAGGGCTGATTTCACATGTATTGCTATAGACATCCAAGATCAATCATAATTTGCAAGGTAATCACTTCCATTTTTGCATGTCTTATTCCTTTATTTCATCAATTTAGTTTAATTACCTAAATGAGGTTTGACCAAGGCAAACCCCCATGCCTTAACAATCAACAATCTCTCTTCTTGTGTTGTTTGTATGTAGATTTAGGTCCTTTGGAAGCTTGAGAATCATTGAAGATTGCATTTCAAAGTCATCCAAGTCTTCTTCCCTCCATTCAAGTCAAATCATCAAGAAAAAGTCATATTTAGACCCGATTCTGGTAGTTTCAAAAGCGAAGACCTGTAGGAGGCAGAATTGTAGATCTAACTCCATAGAATCTTCTCCTAACTTTCTAGATTTTTGTAGGTGGACTGATTCACCACCCTTGGCGAATGAGTCCCACCTATAGGCCTGAAAATTGATTTTCTAAGATTTCAACTCCCAACAATCAAAAATAGGTTTCCGAATGTTTTTAGCAGAAGCAAGACTGATTTGCTTGGCGAATGAGTCCCACTATGAAAAATCAAAAAATTGCATCAACATTCCAAACATTCCAAAAATCTCACATATCATCTAGGTGCACTCAGATTTGACCTTGTACTTTTTGTTTTGCATATTTCTCTCTATCTCTTCATATTTCATAGTTTTTGCATATCACAATGTGTTTTCAAACATAGCATAAATTACATCTTTTCATTCATTTTAGATCATCTTAATCAGTCATTTGCATTTATTTTAGTTATTTTACATCATATCATACCACACATGTCCTTATTTGAATGAACATATAGCATTTTAGCAAACCCAAATCTCTCTCTTTCTAGGTGAATAACTTAGGAAGAGAGCAAGCATTTCGGGTTCCTAAAATCTATGTTTCACAAACGCCATAATGGGTATCTAAATTTGTAATTATTTTCTAGGTATGAGGTCTAGTTCAAAAATTAGGTGGGAAAAACCACTTTATGAGTGTTACAAGGAGAAAGGGAAGATTGTGAGAGAAACCCATCAAATTAGGGTTCTAAGGTTGCAAAGCTTGATTAGTTGAGTTAGTTTTGAGTTGGTTTGTATTCACCCACCCTACTCTACATCAGTATGGTTTTATGATCTTTTACTTGAAGGTGGGATGGCAATGTTTTGGGTCATGTGTTTGTGCAAATTGAAAACCCTAAGGGTGTGCCTTTTATCTTGGTATGGTTTATGTGATCAAGGTTGATGTGCAAGATGGTCAATGTCTTACACTATGTATAGTTTTGTGATTGTGATATGTGTGCGAGATGGTCCATGCCTTGCACTATTTTCAGATTCCTGTGATTATGATGAGTATGCAAGATGGTAAATGCCTTGTTTGATTTGTAGGGTTTACTAGTTGCAAGTAGGGGGAGTGGCTCTCAATTGAGGCTGGAACCCAAAGTGGTTGACCAGGATAACCTATTGGGATTTTCTTAATAGGTATGTGCAGGATCATGATGGGCCAAAAAGTGGCAATATGATGGGTATGTGGTTGACGACTTTGTTTTTACCCAAAATTGATGAAACGAAAAGGGTTTTTAAAGGAGATTCTCAACTTTCCACCAATATAAATTGTGCTTTACTTTGAATTTAATAAGTAATTATTATTCATTTTCTATTCAAATTACGACTAAAGTCCTGATTGATAGACTAATTGAAAAAAATCTATAGCTTTCAAATGATATCACATTTTTTGAGTCCAAAACATGTGTCACATTCTATGCTTCGCATACTATAGGATTAGAAAAGAAAAATTGAATTTCATGAATTTTTGACCAAGTTAAGGTGGTCAAACACGAGTTTTTATATTTTTTAAAAGTTGTAATAAAAAATTCATAATTAATTATGTACTTGGAAAAAATTACAAAAAATATGCATCACATTAGAACATGAGTCCTCTACTTATATCTAAAATATTATAAAAAATATTATCATTTTATTGTGGTTAGGGTGGTCAAACAGACACCTACTTCTTATTTTTTCCCTGAAATTTAAGTACTACTGCATTGAAATTTCAAATTTTCACCAAATAGATTTTTTTTTTAAACAAACCTAGTAGTTTAGAAACTACATTCAATTTGCTACAGATTCTATTCTTATATATTTTTGAAATAATATAGATAACTTATTCAAATTTTTATGTCAAGTTGCCTAACTCTGATTTTTCTAATTTTTTGCCACTTAAGGGCCTGTTTTTTCCATGATGATCCTGCACATACCCTAATCCAGTGATAACATTAATAATGAATTAGGGGGTTGGGTATATCTCACATTAATCAAGATAATGGTATGTCTCACTCATAGATCAAGTGCTTGTTTAGGCTTGAGATGAGATGAGAAGGCCTAAAATGGCAAGATCAACTACCTTTTCCTCATTAAAGGTATGTTGATTCTGCATGAGTTTGTATGGGGGCTAGGGATTGGTAGAGGTTTCTAGGATAACCCAAGATGGGGGTCGGGGCCTAGGAAGATCTGTTAGGATAACCCATAGCGAGCTATGTGATGACACTCCTCCCTATTGCATCCTAGCATTCCCTAATTGTATTTTCCTCCTTTTGTTGTGTGTGTGCCTCTAGAAGTGAAGTCAGTGTTGTAAGAAATGTATGTATTGTATATGATGTTAATGTTGTTGCAGTGTTGTGTTGGAGCCGTGTATAGCCTTGTTTATGTTAGCATGATGTCTTCTTGACTGTTTGTCTATGGTGGAACCTTATGTTATCTCCTAGCATGGGGGGTCGACCTTAGGGTTCCACATGGTCGAGAGGTTGGTGATTTTTCCTCCATTGGGTTTCCTTGCTACTTGTTCGAGTGCATGGAGGTTGTACCTTGTGTAGCAGATTCCATTTCATGTTCTAGTTCAAGAAGATAGTCTTTTATGTGTATGCATTGGAAATTGTATCTCAGTTGTACCATGTATTGTAATTTGATGCATTCTTCCCAATTGTATTCAAGGAAGCACTATTGTAAACAATGTAACGATGTAACAGATTATATTATATTCTCATGAAATGACATTTGTATATATACTTGCTAGTTGTTACCAATGATCATTATTGATGTTTAACGGATGATATGTTATGAAACTATATATGGTAGGATCACTATATGTGATGGATTAAATGATCTCTTGATTGTTAGATAAATCATGTTAACATATTAGTTAATGAATTGATTCTAGTTCTTGGTAATAGATGTGTTAGTAGCGTAGTCATGGAAGCTTAGAGGACTTAGGTAGATTATATGTTTAGATATGTTATGTAGTTCACGGTTATTTCCTATATATATATATATATAAATTATTCCATTATTGTTGCTTAGATGTGTTGTCCTCTGGGGTTCCTCGGCAGGGTATTACAAAACTTGTATTTATTTTAACTTAAATCATAAAACATTGAATAGAGCACTCTCAAGAAGAGGAAGACTCGATAGTGCTCTTCAAAATGATACATGGGATTTTAGTGGGAGGCTTCCACATGTTGATAAAAAGCTAACAGATAATGTAAAGATGCAAATTAAACAATATTGGAATTCTCACTCTAGAGTATCACTGAATGTAAAAGATGTTTTAAAGTTATGAATTGGTAATCGCGATCATACAACACATCCTAAACATTTTTTGGAATGTAGCCAAATAATTTTGTACAAACAATTTTTTCAAGAACATCCACATTTGCAAATCTCACAAAGGGCTTTTGAGTCTTGCAAGCCATTTTAATGTGTTCCTATTAAGGTTCGTAATACATGTTGTAAATACCATGTTGAGTTTTCAATGTATCATGAAATTTTATGCCATATTCGTTCTACTATGCATACTGATGAAATGTTGCAGGAGTTTCATGCAGTGCAACTTCCCAAGTCATCTAGGGAGTTGTTAGATTCATTTTTATGCATTAGAGGTGATGGTTTCTTATTTTATAGAAATGATTGTTTAAATGAAACGTGTTTGCAATGTGGTGGTTTATCGAAGTTTGTAACATGCTTGCATGAGGGTAGCGATCATGATTTTGGTAACAAAATTGCTGAGAAAAACAAGTATGAGACAGTCAAATACACATTGAAGAGTGGAGGTGATGGTTTTAGATGCTATTTGGTTGCAAGAGAGGTAAGTATTTCAGATTTTATTTCAGATTTTAAGAAAAATATTTTCTATAAGTATGTAAGGCATAGCCACAGGTTGCAATGGTTTGATTGGCAATTCAGGATGTGTAAGGACTCTTTCCCCATTGGAACTATTGTATCTGTAGTTAATTTTTCTGAAAATTACATATTGCAACCACAAAATGAAGTTCAATCACAATATTATAATTCTATTCAAATTGCTATTTTTGTCCACATAACATATAGGCATGCCCCTAATAGTATAGAAGAGGACAGGAAGATAATTAGGGAGTACCATTTTTAAATGAGTGATGATAGATCTCATTCATCTGAGTTTGTAAAACATTGTTTTGGAAATTTTTTTGAGTTCTTGTAGGAAAAATGAATTTCAATGGGTCAACATCTAATTTGGTCAGATAACTACAGAAGGAAATTCAAGAATGCTCGCATGTTTTATTGGTTGAGCAGGATGCATATAGAGAGAGGGTTGTACCACATATTTGAATTTTTTTCAAAGTTGGGCATGGAAAAGGCGAGCATGATGGCACAAGTGCATGTGTGAAGAGAGCTTTGGTTAAGGAACAAATGAAGATTGGTGCAACATTCAATGATGCACGTTCTATTGTGGATTGGTGTACTTATGCACTATCATGAGGAGGGACACTTGATTCACAAGTGTGTAGGTTCTTTTGGTTGGTTGAGGAGGGCACAATGGGAGATAGAATGTAATTTCAAACAATTAGAGATTCTTCAAAGATGCATTCATTTTGAAGCTCAAATATGAGTGCATGGACCATATGTACACGAGAGATGGCTTGTTTTTGTTAGAATTGTATTTAGTGTGATTGGGATCAATGCGAGTCAAGTGAGTGGGTAGATACATGGATTCCACAATACCTAACCCCTTTATCTGTAGCACAATCCTCATTAGAAGATGTAATGGAAAGTTCAGTTGACTACGATCATCTTTCAGATCTTGTATAGCCAAGACATGTCTATGCAATTGTAGCACCGTAGGGGAATGAAGAGTTATCATAATATTGGTTGGCACGATGTGTACAGGGAAAGAAAAAGCTAACGCAACTGATGACAGATGATGATGGGTTCATGTATCCTACAGGTTCAGTTGTTGTTTCTCAAACATGGTCACATTACCATTTCATCATCATTTAGGTTGTTTACAATAATATAGATTTATTATTCTAAGAATATTTTCTAGCTTGCATTACCATTTCATCATCATTTAGGTTGTTTAGATGAAATATAGATTTGTTATTCTAAGTATATTTAGATGTTGATAAAAAACTTTTGATCACATAGGTTCAGTTGTTTTTTTTGGAACTTGGTTGAGAACATATATGATTAGAAAGAACTAAATACCTTCATTTGAAGACTATGAGAAACACAAAACCATACTCATGTATTCACACCTTGTTATAGCAACAAATGTTAAGTTATTGAGACATCATGCTAGACCAAAAACAAAAAAACTATGGAAAATTAGTAGTGTTGATCATGAAGCATTACTAGAAATTCTGAAGGTAAGAGATGACCCTTCAAGCACACTTGAGTAGCGGATCATTTTTGTATGGGACAAGTATGATATTGTTCATCACATTTTGATATTGTTTATCTGCTAAGGTTCATTATTTAAGTTGTTTAGAATAATATAGATTTTCTATTCTAAGCACCTTTTCTAGTTTGCATTACCAATTCATCATCATTCAGGTTGTTTAGAATAATATAGATTTGTTAGTCTAAGCATCTTTTCTATTGTGACCATATAGATTTCTCATTCGAAGTATATTGTGATGTTCTTGGCACGATTGATCATGGATCTGCTACAACAATAGCCAGCTCTGATCCTTTGGCAGAGGTATGCGAGAGATTAAAATAATATAGATTTTTTATTCTAAGCATATTTTCTAGTTTGCATTACCAATTCATCATCATTCAGGTTGTTTAGAATAATATATATTTGTTAGTCTAAGAATCTTTTCTATTGTGATCATATAGATTTCTCATTCGAAGTATATTGTGATGTTCTTGTCACGATTGATCATGGAGCTGCTACAACAATAGTTAGCTCTAATCCTTTGGCAGAGGTATGCAAAAAATTAGAATAATATAGATTTGTTATTCTCAACATCTTTTCTAGTTTGCATTACCATTTCATCATCACTTAGGTTGTTTAGAATAATATAGATTTGTTATTCTAAACATGTTTTCTATTGTATGTAGTTTAACTGCTACCTTGATGGTTTGTATAGGTGTTTGTCACTCTAGAACATCAACATGCTACTATTGTGGAAGACTGTGTCGACTGCGAAGGCAACACGTGCTCTATTTCCTTCCCCTTCTAAGAAATGACTATATATTAGGGTTGTTTGTTGTATGCCTACATGGAATTTTGTAAATCCTATATTTGATAGCAATTATTGAATGATAATATCATGTGTATTGTGTATACTTTACATGTATTCAAGTGTATACTTTACAACTTATGTGTATACTTTGTCACTTATGAGTATTCCAATGTATACTTTACGACCTATGTGTTTTACTGCATATACTTTGTATTCATGTGTGTATTTCATGACTTAAGTGTATTTGAGTAAATGAATCACTTTTTCACTTACTCACAAGGAAAAAAATGAACCCTAAACCCCTTTGCACCTTTACATTCCATCCATCTGACCCTTTTTACATCAACTAAAAACTCGACACCACAAGAAAATGCCTTAGAGATATCAAAAACTGAGAGAGGTTATTGTAGAGGGGCCCTACATGATCCTATAGACTCAAACCGATTATTTCTAGGTGACACGATTTTTGAGTAATAGCCTGTCAAAGATTGCTGCCTTTTAGCACTTTAGACTCTTCTGGGAAATCGTCGGTCCAATGTATCTCAAAGTGGTTCAACATGTTTGGGTGCAAAAAAGGACCATTCCTAGTGTAAAAATACCCATCTAGATGTGTTAGAATAGTCCATTTGGTCATACAAGTTGCAGAACGAAAGTTGCACCACTTTGCAACTTTACACTGCTTGCATCTGACAACTTTTTCCTCAACTAAAAACTTGTCACCACGAGAAAACGCCTTCGAGATAGAAAAACCCAAGAGAGGTTATTGTAGAGGGTCGCAACACAATCCCATAGCCTCAGATAGAAAGTCTGTAAGAGTCACGGTTTTTGAGAAATATCCCTTAAAAGATTGTTTCCTTTTAGCACTTTGGACTCTTATGGGAAATAGTCGGTCCAATGTAGCTCAAAGTGATTCAACATGTTTGGGTGCAAAAGAGGACCATGCCTAGCATAAACATACCCATCCAGATGTGTTGGAACAGTCTATTTGGTCGTACGAGTTGCAGAACGAAAATTGCACCACTTTGCAACTTTACACTACTTGCATTTGAAAACTTTTTGCTCAACTGAAAACTCATCACCATGGGAAAACGCCTCCAAGATAGAAAAAACTAAGAGAGGTTATTGTAGAGGGTTCCAACGCAATCCCATAGCCTCAGATGGAGAGTATGTAAGTGTCACGGTTTCTAAGATATAACCCTTCAAAGATTATTGTCTTTTAGCACTTTGGACTCAAGGGAAATTGTCGATCCAATGTAGCTCAGAGTGATTTAGCATGTTTGGGTGCAAAAGAGGACCATTCCTAATGTAAAATTACCCATATAGACGTGTTGGAATAGTTTGTTTGGTCATACGAGTTGCATAACGAAAGTTGCACCACTATGCAACTTTACACTGCTTGCATCTAACAACTTTTTCCTCAACTAAAAACTCGTCACCACGAGAAAACGCCTCCAAGATAGTAAAAACTGAGAGAGGTTATTGTAGAGGGTCCCAACATGATCTCATAGCCTTAGACATAGATTCTGTAAGTGTCACGGTTTTTGAGAAATAGCCCTTGAAAAATTGTTTCCTTTTAGAACTTTGGACTCTTAAGGGAAATCGTCGGTCCAATGTAGCTTGGAGTGATTCAACATGTTTGGGTGCAAAAGAGGACCATTCCTAGCATAAACGTACCCATCTAGATGTGTTGGAATAGTCTATTCGGTCGTACAAGTTGTAGAATGAAAGTTGCACCACTTTGCAACTTTACACTGCTTGCATCTGACAACTTTTTTCTCAACTAAAAACTCGTCACCATGGAAAAATGCCTCCAAGATAGAAAAAACTGAGAGATTTTATTGTATAGAGTCCCAACACGATCCCATAGCCTCAAACAGAGAGTCTATAAGCATCACGGTTTCTAGGTAATAGCTCGTCAAAGATTGTTTCCTTTTAACACTTTGGACTCTTAAGGGAAATTGTCGGTCCAATGTAGCTCAGAGTGATTCAACGTGTTTGGGTGCAAAAGAAGACCATTCCTAATGTAAATGTACCCATATAGTATGTCTAGTTTGCTTATTGATGCATTATGGTTAGCAACATTCATTGTTGTGCATTACGATAATACAAATTGTATGTCAAAGGTTAAATAACATGCATGTCATGGAGTTGTATGTGGTTTGTTTAATGGTAGTATCACACTCATTTGGTATATTTAATGGTTGCATCATGGTTGAGTGATGTCTTAATTTTTTATCATGATTATTGTATAGATTTTACATGAACAATCTAATGAACATGTATCTTATTCAGTTATAATATAAAATAATCATGATTAAGCATGTTTAGTACTGAAGCTGTACTCACACAAAATGGGACATTAGATGCATGAATCATTACCATGAAAACCCTCCAAATTATCATGCACTGATAAAACTATTGAGATATAGATAAGTTGATATAACCATACTTCTGCTGCTCTAAATTTAACCATGCAGGAAAGCTACAAAAGTCAGATCAAATGGCCCTGCCAACCATCTCATCAAACATCCACTTAAACCATTAATTAAGCATGTGCTTTATCACTTTCAAGAAGGATGAGCTCATATTGGTGACATTTAATGAGATAATTAACATCTTTATAACATACTCCATAGGCAATCCATCCATGAGAGATTATGGATTTGAAATTTGATAAGATAGGCTCTAGTCCCATTAGATGAATTAGCTTAAGATTAAAAAATATCTTATTTTTCTATTATTTCCCTTAACTCTGATAACTCCTGAATATTATTAATATTCTCTTTGAAAAAAATTTCCTTCTTATCACACCCCTATTATCTCTCAGAAATGCACCCTTGCTAAGTTGCAGAACTCAACTTTTTGGAGAAACATGGAAACACTCCTACTAGGTTGTGGGTAACCTAATGATTGGAGTGAGTCTCTGGATGAGGCTGACTCCTAGTTTTTATATCACCTAAAACTACTAAATTATGAAGAAAAGGGAGAAGGATAACTTAAAATGAATAAAACTGAAAGCAAAGGCGAAACACAAAGTGATATACCAAACTAAAAGGGAGACAATGAAACTCATAAATCTACACTTGGTTTTAATCTGGTAGAAATCAAGTTTGCACAACTTGTTACAACATGTTTATGCATAAATATTTCACTGAAAGGTCAAATACTACAACTTACAAAAGGAAGACAAACTTCACAATTATCAAGTAGTTTGTATTTTTCAGACACAAACAATAACCTGTATAAACAAACTATTTGTAGCAAAGGTACAAAGGCATGATACAAAGCTATAAAGAAACTAAGTAAGTTTACAAGACATCTTGATCAATCATAAAACACATGTTGAACTGCAAGAACAAATAGGCTAGGAATCCATTACCAGAAATGAGCAAGGTAATATATGTATTCAATATCTCATGAGTTACAAAGAATGCCAACACTGTGTATCAAAGGACTGGAAATAGTCACTAAGTCTCCAATCTGCATAATCTGAACTCCCCAAAATGAGTCCCAAAGTGAGACTATAACAAACAGCTCCAAGTAGCTCCCCCCAAAAAAGGCTCTAGAATCTTCATTTTCGTAAGCCTTCCAAAAGCCTAAAAACTAGCCACTAGATCTCATCCAAAAGAGCTCCAAATAGATGAAAAATTCAAGTTTGACTTTTTCCAACATGATGACACCTCAAACTACCCACAAAAAGCTCTCAAAAAGCATTTAAAACTCCCTATATGCCCTCTACTTGTTGGAAAACTGAAACCAACCTCCTATAAATTCTTGGCATGTCATAAATCTCTTCCACATCTCTCTTAAAAGGATAATTCCTTGAATAAGTCTTCATAAGAGGAGTACGTGTCATATTTTTGCATGAGAATAGATACATGATCTTAATGGTTTATAAAATCACCATGAAAATCATATACTTTACATTTTTTCTCTCCAATGCAAAAATAAAATGAAATGATCAAATTGACTATACATTTGTAAAGAGAAAAGTTAAGTCATGAGACTTAGTCTACATGGCATAACACAAAGGGGATGTAGCACCTCATAACAAAGCACATCTAAATGCAAAAAATTCACAATAATACAAAGGAATTTAAAATTCCTAAGGCATGAAGAGGCCACGGGTCTTATTAGTTTCATTGAGCAATTTTAAATCAAAAGGTAAAAATACCTTTATCCCATTGGCATGTATTAGGGAAAAACCCTAAGAAAAAAAGAAAAAGTAGAAATGAAATATTGATTTCATTTTTTCGAAGCTTCTTGAGGAAGATAAGCCACCGCCAAGGGTTTGTGGAGCTCTGCTACAAGCTTTCATGGGTCTTCAATGGCAGATTTTGAGTTGTACAGAGGCGTTTTATTTGTATTTTTTGTTGATTTTCCCCAAAGAGAAATTGGTAAGTTGTTTCTTGGAAACAAAACTGAGGAAATACTTCCATTTTTTTTTATGATAAAGGCCTTTTATGGCTGCGGCTTTTCCACATTCACTGATGTTTTCCATGTGTTTTCTTCCTTTGTGATTTCTCTTCTACCTAGACACCATGTTTCTGAGTCTTTGGAAAACAACTCACACAAAAATGTTGGAGAACAAGAAACAAATTTGGGTAAGTCGAGCTTTGTAGCTTTCTTAATATATTTTGTTTCTTCTTGCAAAGAAAAGCAACACTTTATTTCAATGGTCGCGGCCATATGAAGTTGTTTTCCATATTTTATATATTCTTCCATACCGTGCTTCTCCACTTTGTAACTAGGCTCAAGTCTATGAGAAAAGAAAAAATAAATGATGAATAAATATTTGTTTTCATGTGCATTCTTCATGGCCACAACTCCATTTTTCTGATATTGCACATTCTAAGAAGGCATTTCTTTTGATATTTTAAATGAAACCTTGATATCTTAAATGAAAATTGTTTTTCCCTTTTCCTCTGTAGATTACTTTTGTTTGAAAAAAAACATAGTATCATTTGCTTTTATGGCCATTTTGGGTTACTTTAACTTGTGGGCTTCATTAGACTCAAAATTCTCCTTGTACATTTGTTCCTTCTTTTCATTATGTAGATTTCTCTACAGGCATGACTTCTATGTTCTGAGAAGAAGATGTTCTTTGGACCATGGCCATATCACATGCTGCATATTTTTCTGTTGAATGACATTGTGGCTTCATTGAATTAGTTGGGTTGAGGGTTTTGAACTGGGAATAAAATCCCTGTTGTAATTGTGCATCTTTCAATTTATTTCTGCAAAAGAGATGCTTTCTTCTCAAGCTCTTTACTATACTCTCAAGTCATGCAGTGATCTTCATACTTTATCTTCACAACCATTTAAGCTTTTCTATGCATACATTGTCCATTGATATGTTTGACTCTTAAGAACTCAAAAGGAACACTGTCCTTTGAATTGTTCTTCGATTACTCCTTAAAACTGGATGTTACCTTGTATTGCTGCCTTGAAAGATCTTATTCCTTCTCTTAACAATTTATCATGTTCTATATGATCAAATTTTGTAGACTCTATCATGTCTGTCATGTTACTGTCATTCCTTGAAACTCCGTGTATTTCTAAGTCTATCTTGGAATTCTTAAATGTTTCTAAGAATGTATGCATTGTCTATATGACACTTGACCTGTCATGAATGACAGGTGCCCTTCCTGTTCAAAATGAGAGTTCCTTTTATTGTTCTAACATCATTATGATCATACATTTGATACTCACTATATGGATTATGATCACTTACTGATCAACATCTTTTGTATTCAATTTCACACGTAGAAACAAATGACTTTTCCATTTATCTCCTGATATTCTTGATATCTTCTTGATAGCTCCAGATATTTGATTCATGCTTTATGATTTATGTTTGTTAATCACATGTCACTTATGATAGTGACTGATAACTCATTACCATAAATGATGTATGTTTGTTCAAGTAAACCATAAAGGGATGAACCCTTACAATGTATCTTAAAAACATAACAAAGCACATTGGGCTCAACCCTTGTGGGAGCCACATTTTAACCCACATGTTGCAATTTGATAAAACAACACTAATTTTCCTGTATCTGCACATGAAGCAAACAAGTTAGAAGAAAAAATGCATATTTTGGATGTGTTTGATGACTTCATTGTTCTCTAGGACATCCAAGGTTTGCATGCTTGTTCAATGTGTTGGAGATCAATTTATATGTTCATGGGTGCTTGTACATGTAATGTGAGAGACCTTCATTTCTCTAACAACATTTATCACTTAGATGCAGGAACTAGGAGCAATATGGAGCTAAGGAGGACACAAAGTAGCTCAAAGGCGGAAGACAAAGCAAGGCAACACACACTAAACCAGTCATTCAGGAAATGACTGGCCTCTTTCCTTATATGTGCATTCTATTTCTTTACCTATCAATGTATATGTTTTTCTTCATTTACATTGAACAAGTTAGTCTCACGGCTTGTGTGAGATGATATACACTTTTAATATCAATAAAGATTACTTTTTCAGAAAAGATTTGTATAAATCCTTCCTATGTTACATGCACTTGTATAAATGTAATAATATGTTAGTGTAATCTTTTGATTTATGCTTATGCACATGAATGTAACGTAGGAAAGATTAAGAAATGTACATTTCTCTCAGTTTAAAATCAAAGAGCTCTACCTGATTGAGCTAGCAGTGAAATTAGGTAACAACCCCATATTAGCTAAATGATCTACAAGAATATTGCCCTCTCGGTAAATATGAGAGATTTGAAAATCATCAAATTCATCTAACAGTTTCCATACAATCTGCAAAACATACCACATAGACCAATTGAAGTGAGCTATTTCTTTGCAAGCATTTACCACTATCAAAGAATCACCTTCTATATGAATTTCTTTGATTTGGAGTTGTCTTGCGAGAATCAATCCATGAAGTAGGGATATTGACTCCTTTATATTATTAGACCCTAGTGGTAGAATTATTGATCTAGTTTCCTTAACAATACCTCTTGCATCCTTAATGCAAACACCTACCCATGAAGTGTCGGGATTTCCTCTAGATGCCCCATCAAAGTTCAATTTATAGAAGCCTTCTATTGGTGGGAGCCATTTAATTGTACTCCTATCCACTTTTGCATTATAAGGTTGTTTCAGGCTTCCTTTAAAAGGAAGCATTATATACTTCCAATTATTCAGTATGTTATTATCCCATGACGAAAACATTGGCCCCACATTTTTGTGATCTTGAACACAGGTATTTACTACTTCTGAAATTGACTTTTCAATCAAAGCATGAACAAATTGGATAGAGGCCGAAGTTTTTCTAAAGATGTGTTTATTCCTTTCCCACCATATAGCCCATACAACCAATGTTGGGATAGCTTTCCAGATGCATGCAAAGAAAGAAGACTTGTATAACACATGCCAGGCTGAAAAAAGATCCCAAACTGAATTCGACAATGGAGCATAGTAGTTCATTTTTTCTAAACAAAAAGCCAACAAGATTGAGCAAAGGAACATTGCAGAAACAAGTGATCATGATCCTCAAGAGTTTGACTACATAAGACACAATTGAAGGGCTCCATAATTCCTAATTTAACCAACCGATCACTTGTTAGAGCTCTTTCTCTCATCACTAACCATGCAAAACTACCCACTTTTGGTAAGACAACACTGTTCTAGTAGAATGAGAATGCCCTCTGAGATTGAATGGAGTCACCACTATTAAGAATTTCCTTGTACCCCTGCTTAATTGAATAAGATCCATTCTTCGATGGTGCCCATATTACATGATCAACTTTCCCTGATAAGAATACTATTCTACTATCCATAATTGATGTCAATAAATCCTTTTGATCTTTTGATATTTGCAAAGAAGAAAAGTCTTTCCAAACTACCCTCCTTGATGAAGACTCAACTAAGTTAACATAGTCTATTAATCTTGTCCTCCACATCTGAGAAAAGACACGAATGGCTGATTGTAACTCTTGACAATCTCTCAAAGGTGGATGCCCATTCCAAGAGTTGCTCCAAAAGTTGACTTCATCTCCCTTATTGACCTCCCAGGAAATATATGATGTAACCACCTTTCTACATGAGATCATGAAGTTTCGCATGGCCGAACCTTCAAGGGGATTAGAAGCTGTGAAAATTCTCTTAGGATCTTGACTGTCAAGATATTTTTCCCTCATTTTAAGGAACACCATTTGCACTCAGGTTTGGTATACAATTGCCAAATAAGTTTCCCACCAAAAGCCTGATTTAGTTTGGAGATGTCATGCAATCCCACTCCTCCTTTGAATTTTTTCTAATATCATACTATCCAATGAGTTTAAAGGGATTTTTTTGGTGTCATTCATATTCCCTTTCCAAAGGAAGCTTCTTATAATCTTCTGAATTTGGTCAACTACTGTGTTGGGAGCCCTTAAAACTGAAATAAAATAGTTAGGTATTGTAGAAAGAACTGATTTTATCAATAGAATTCCACTTGAAAAGGAAAGCCATCGAGCTTTCCAAACACAAATTCTTTACTTAATTCTCTCAATGAATTTAGAACAATAAGTTGGTTTATTGGCCCCCATGAAAAATGGAATACCTAGGTACTTACAAGGCAGGTCCACCTCTTGGAATCCCAATAATTTGATAATTTTCCTTTTTATAGTAGATTTAGAATTGAACACATAGATTTTTGACTTTTGAGCATTTATCCTTTGACCTGACACCAGTGATTATTTTTCCAAGACCTCTTTTATTTGCTTAGCTTCTAAAAGAGTTGCTTTCCCATATAATAAGGTTTCATCTGCAAATAAATTATGATTAAATGACACATATGTTTGGGGGATAAGAATTCCTTGCTATAAGCCCTTAGAGTGCTTCTCTTTTATAGCCCTACTCAATGCCTCTAGCATGATTATGAAAAGAAAAGGTGGCAAAGGATCACCTTGTCTTACACCTTGTGTTGATTTGAAGAACCCACAGGGAGAACCATTGATTATCACTAAGAAATGTGCACCTAATAGGCATGACAATATCCACTTGCACCATTTCTTAGAAAAACCAAACTTATCCAACACTTTGATAAGAAATTTCCAATCCACCATGTCGTGAGCTTTCATCATGTCCAATTTTACAATAAAAGATGGCAACTGATTTGATTTGATAGAGTGAAGCACCTCGTGCACCACCAGTACCCCTTTTGCAGTCTCTCTTCTCGAAACAAAACCTCCTTGTTCCAGAGAAATGATTTTTTGTATGAGGGGTTGCAATCTCAAATAAATCACCTTTGTGAAGATCTTGTAAACTATATTACAGAGTGAAATGGGTTTGAAGTCTACAAAAGTTTTAGGCTCCTTTACTTTTGGTAGCACAACTATATTTGTGACATTGAAATGCTTTAGCATTGTGCCTAATCTGTGTAATTCCTCAAGAGCCAAGAGTAGGTCAAAACCCAACACATCCCAACATTTCTAAAAAAATAATGTTGTGAAACCATCAGGTCCTAGAGCCTTATCTGGGGACATTGAAAAAACCACTTTCCTTAGTTATAATAGTGTGAATGGTTTGAGTAATGCATCATTATCACTTTGAGAAATGAAATTTGGCACTGTAGAAAGCAAGTCTTGTTCTTCTTGATTCCCCTGAGCAACAGACTTTGTGGAGCGATAAAATGCTTGAATAATTTTACTCCCTCCTTTTGAATTACTTCTGCATTGTGGATTTGATTCCCCGAGCTTGTTTCTTGTATTGAAAAAATAGTTTTTGAAGCTCTTTTTTGCTGAGCGGAAGCATGAAAGAATTTGGTATTATGATCCCCCTCCTTCAGCCATAGCTCTCGTGATTTTTGCTGCCAATACACTTCTTCCCGCTTACCCAGTTTTTCCCATAACTATTGAAGATCCTTCTGCTTCTCATAGATAATAGAATCCATTCCATTATGAATAATATACTCATGAATATCTACCAACTATTTAGCTACTTCTTCCTTTTGTACGAAAATATTTTTGAAGGTGCTGACATTCCATTCCTTGATTTTCCCTTTAACATATTGTAATTTTTTAAAAACCTGAAACATTTTTGTGCCTTTCTAGGGTGGCGCACTTACCCACCACTGTCTTAGTAAAGGTAGAAATAGAGGATTTCTCAGACACATCTTCTCAAACTTGAAAGAAGGCTTATGTACTAGTATCCCTATTTGACTTGTTATAGATAGCAATATGGCATAATGATCGAAATAAATAAGAGGAAGAATTTGGGAAACCAAACTAGAAGATATAAAGGCCCATTCTTCAGAAACTAGGAGTCTATCTAGCCGAACTACTATCTGTGAGAAGTCTCTCCTTTGATTTGTCCAAGTAAATCTCCCTTTCTCTGGTAGAATATCCTTGAATCCATTGTTTGAAATGAAGCACCCAAAATCAACCATTGTCTGAAATGATATTTCCAAGTAAATCTCCCTTTCTCTGGTACTTACAAGGTAGGTCCACCTCTTGGAATCCCAATAATCTGATAATTTTCCTTTTTATAGCAGCTTTAGAATTGAACACATAGATTTTTGACTTTTGAGCATTTATCCTTTGACTTGACACCAGTGAGTATTTTTCCAAGACCTCTTTTATTTGCTTAGCTTCTGAAAGAGTTGCTTTTCCATATAATAAGGTGTCATCTGCAAATAAATTATGAGTAACTAGCACATTTTTTTGGGGGATAAGAATTATTTTCCATAATCCCTTAGAGTGCTTCTCCTTTATAGCCCTACTCAATGCCTCTGTCATGATTATGAAAAGAAAAGGTGACAAAGGGTCACCTTGTCTTACACCTTGTGTTGATTTGAAGAACCCACAGGAAGAACCATTGATTATCACTGAGAAATGTGCACCTGATAGGCATGACAATAGCCACTTGCACCATTTCTTAGAAAAACCAAGCTTATCCAACCCTTTGATAAGAAATTCCCAATCCACCTTGTCGTAAACTTTCATCATGTCCAATTTTACAATAAAAGATGGCAACTGATTTGATTTGATAGAATGAAGCACCTCATGCACCACCAGTCCCCCTTCTTCAGTCTCTCTTCCTAGATTAAAACCTCCTTGTTCTAGAGAAATGATTTTTTGGATGAGGGGTTGCAATCTCAAATAAATCGCCTTTGTGTAGATCTTGTAAACTGTATTACAGAGTGAAATGAGTCTGAAGTCTACAAAATTTTTAGGCTCCTTTAATTTTGGTAGCACAATTATATTTGTGACATTGAAATGCTTCAACATTTTTCCTAATCTGTGTGATTCCTTAAGAGCCAAGATTAGGTCAAAACCCAACACATCCCAACATTTCTAAAAAAATAATGTCGTGAAACCATCAGGTCCTGGAGCCTTATCTGGGGACATTGAAAAAACCGCTTTCCTCAGTTCTGATAGTGTGAATGGATTGAGTAATGCATCATTATCACTTTGAGAAATGAGATTTGGCACTACAGAAAGCAAGTCTTGTTCTTCTTGATTCCCCTGAGCAACAGACTTGTGTGGAGCGAGAAGATGCTTGAATAATTTTACTCCCTTCTTTTGAATTTCTTTTGCATTGTGGATTTGATTCCCTGAGCTTGTTTCTTGTATTGAAAAAATAGTTTTTGAAGCTCTTTTTTGCTGAGTGGAAGCATGAAAGAATTTGGTATTATGATCCCCCTCCTTCAGCCATAGCTCTCGTGATTTTTTCTACCAATACACTTCTTCTTGCTTACCCAGTTTTTCCCATAACTGTTGAAGATCCTTCTACTTCTCATTGATAATAGAATATATTCCATTCTAAATAATATACTCATGAATATCTACCAACTGTTTAGCTACTTCTTCCTTTTGTACGAAAATATTTTTGAAGGTGATGACATTCCATTCCTTGATTTTCCCCTTAACATATTGCAATTTTTTAAAAAACTGAAACATTTTTGTGCCTTTCTGGGGTGGTGCACTTACCCACCACTATCTTAGTAAAGGCAGAAATAGAGGATGTCTCAGCCACATCTTCTCAAACTTGAAAGAAGGATTATGTACTGGTATCCTTGTTGAACTTGTTATAGATAGAAATATGGCATAATGATTGGAACCAATAAGAGGAAGACTTGGGAATCCAAATTAGAAGATGTAAAGGCCCATTCTTCATAAACTAGGAATTGTTGGAAATATGTGTCTCAATCTCATAGGCTGAAACCTCTGAAAGAGCCAAGTCGGTGTGACATCCATATTGTATGGCCAACTAGTAGCTTTGGAACCTTGTGAAAAGTTTTGGTCATTGAGACCTTGTTTCAGTCTTGCTGAATGGACCTATCACTGTGACATGATGATCACTGTAACCCTATGTCGAGTGGATTGGTCTTGCCGATGGGTTGATGCCTAAAGGTTATTGGGGAGACTCATGGCAACTGGAGTCATTGGAGTAACACAAAGGCTTCGGTATGAATTCTTGGCGATAGGTGGTATGTCTCACCGATAAGCATACACTTGGAGCTATCGAGGTGACGTGAAAGCCTTGGCAAGAACTCTTGCCGACTGTTGGTTCTCTCACCGACAGTTATTCACTAGAAGACATCGAGGTGACATGGTGACTCGGTAAGATCTCTTGCTGATAGATGGTATGTCTTGCCGAATAGCTACACTCGGAGTCATCGAGATAACTTGAAGGCTTTGGTATGAAGTCTTAGTGATGGATGTTTGTCATAGCGATGGGGTACTCTGTTGTTGGTAGGACTCCTGGTGACTATTTGGTGATCGGTATGACTTGTGGGTTTGGTATTACCTCTCAGCGATAGTGGTAAGTCTTGCCGACGGTTGTTTGTTTTGGTATGAATGGAAGGCTTGGTGTGATCTCTTGGCGAGTAGCGATAGTCTCACCGATGGCAATGTTGAGGTCAATGTGACTTGTGAACATCGGTATGACTCTCACCGATAGCTGAACTCTTGCTGATAGATCTTCACAAGGTGGATTTGCATTTGGTATAACATCTTGCAAATGGGGTCGACTCTTGGCGATAACGACAATTAGGTCTTGTGGCTTCGAGGAGACACAGTTAGTGTCTCACCGACATACAAATACGTTTTGAATGCCTCTGACCGAGTGATGACTATCCTACATGGTGAGTCTACGACCAATTAGAGAAGCTGAATGGGAACTGTTAGTAGTTGGACTGTTGTGACTGTTACTGAGAGGAAGATCGACAGACCATGGGCATCATGGATATACTCAGAGATTGAAGATTGTGTTCAGTTCCATGGCTGCATGAACAGTTGGATTAATAGTTCAATGTATGATCAGTGTGAATTCGATTATGAGAGAATTGTAACTTGAATGTTCTGTACAAGGTTGATCAAGGATTATGCTATTGTAGATTGACATTAGAAAGATAAGTCTAATCTCTGTATGTAATTCCATTACTGTAATACAAAGGGGCTTTTCTTGGTGTGGTGTGCTTTTCTCCCGTAAGGGTTTTCCCACGTAAATCTGGTGTTCATCTGTGTATGATTATTTCTTTGTTTCTGTTATTGCTTTCAAGTGTATCTTAATTGGACTATAATTGAAAATTTAAAAGTATCTTTGCATTCTTCCTTAAGTTTTTTACGTTACGAGAGTTGTTTCCACACCTTAGCTTTCATTACAAGTGGTATCAAAGCCTGGCCAGTTGTGTTATCCTTGTGGGTACGTTGGGTTTTTTGAGTCAATTTCTATTCAGTGGGAGTCTTGTATAAGTTTGGTCATTCGAATTACAGGTTAAGATGGCAAGCACGTCAGAAAAGATTGAAATTGACAAATCCAATGGCAGCAATTTTGAGTTGTGGAAACTTAAAATGGAAGATATGTTGGTTGATCGTGATCTTTGGATTGTTGTGTCTGGAACAAAGCCTACAAGCATGAAGCAAGAGGATTGGGACCTTGCATATAGAAAATCTAAGGGGTTGATAAGGCTCTGTTTGGCAGACTCTATTCTTCTAAATGTTCACGAAGAAAAGACTGCATCTTCCTTGTGGAAAAGACTGGCAGCTATTTATCAGGGCAAGTCCTTGGTGAATAAATTATTCTTGAGGAAGAAGTTGTACTCTTTGAGAATGCAGGAAGGAGGGTATGTTGTTGATCATTTGAATGCATTCAACATGTTGATTGCACAGTTAACATCCGTGGGTGTGAAAATTGATGAAGAGGATTGTTGTATGTTGTTATTATGTTCTTTGGAAAATTCTTGGGATCACTTGGTGATGGCTATTGGGAGTACGACATCCACTTTTAAGATGGAAGATGTTGTTGCTTCTTTGTTATCAGAAGAGATGAGAAGGAAATCTTTTGAGATGGTGAAGGAGGCTCTTGCTGTTAGAGGCGATCGAAAGATAAAGGCAAGAAGAAGGACAAGAAGTCCAAATCGAAATTAGAGGGGAGATCAAAGTCTCCTAGCAAGAAGTCCAAGGTGAAGTGTTGGAATTGTGGGAAACCGGTCATGTCCGAAAGGATTGTAAAGAGGAGAAAAAGAAGAAGAAGTATTCTTCTGACAATGATTCTTCTCAGAGTGATGCAGACGCTTTCATTGTAGCCTTGGCTACTCAGGCATCAGATGATGCCTGGCTGATTGATTCTGGAGCATCTTTCCACATGACATCTCATAGAGACTGGTTCATGAAGTATGAAAAATACGATGGTGGAAAGGTGTATTTGGAAAGTGATTCATCATTGGAAATAGTTGGTCGTGGAAGAGTCAGAATTCAATTCCCTGATGGAAGAGTGAAGGGAATTAATGATGTAATGCATATACCAGGTCTGGCTCGAAACTTATTTTTTGTTAGTATGCTGAATGATATTGGAGTGCAAGTCACATTCTCTGGAAATGGTAGCAAGATGACTAGAGGCTCTATGGTGCTAGCAAGAGGTGCTCATGTTGGTACCTTGTATAAGCTTGATGCACATGTTGTGCAAAGCAATAGTGTCTCTTCCAAGTCACAGAAAGCTACTCATGGAGGAAAAGAGGAAGAAATTCTTGATAGGTAAACTCTATGGAAGTTAAACTTCCAAGAAAAGACTATGCGCTGGCATCATAGGCTAGGCCACATTGGTGAGAAAGGTTTAAAAACCTTGAAAAATAAAAACCTGGTTGAGGGGCTTGAAGATTGTAACCTCGAATTTGAATTTTGTGAACATTGTATATATGTTAAACAATATTGTGTTTCATTTTATTCCAGTCCTCATAAATCTTTGGTTTGCTAGATTATATTCATTATGATGTATTTGGTCCAGTGAATGTTCCTTCTTTGTCTAATTCAAGGTACTATGTATCGTTTATTGATGATTATTCAATAAGAGAATTTGTCTATTTTTTGAAAAGTAAATCAGAAGTGTTCAGTTGATTTAAGGAATTTAAGAACCTTGTAGAAAATTAGACTGGAAGAAAAATAAAATGTATAAGGACTGATAATGGCGGTGAATTTTGTTCTGATGATTTCGAGAGGTACTGTAAAGATCATGGGATTAAAAGACATAAGACTACACCTTACACTTTGCAACAAAATGGAGTTGCAGAAAAGTTCAACAGGATAGTGATGGAAAGAGCATGAAGTATGCTGAGCAGTGCTGGCTTGGAGGAGAAGTTTTGGGCTGAGGCAGTTGCTACAACATGTTACTTGATAAACCATTCTCTGAATTCTGCTCTTGTTGAGAAAACACCTTTGGAAGCATGGTCTGGTAAGAAGCCCTCTTTAAGACATATTCATGTTTTTGGCTGTGAGGCATATGCACATGTGTCGTATGAGAAAAGATCTAAACTGGAGAACAAGGCTGTCAAATGTATTTTTATTGGTTATAGTGTTAGCATAAAAGGATACAAGCTTTAGAATCCTAATACGGAAAAGGTTTTGTACAACAGAAGTGTTATCTTTCATGAACTGAAGCCTTCTACCTTGGATTTGTAGTCAGAGACAAAATCAGAAAACAAAAAGGATGTAGTTGAAATTCCTCCGACACTAGATAAAGAGGAATTCAAAATTCAAAATATACCTAAAACTGAGGAGAGCTAAAGTAGTTCTGAAAGTTCTGAAGAAGAAGAAGAACCACAGCCTCAGCAAGTGAGGAGGTCAACTCGTGAAAGAAAGCAACCTGATAGGTATGGGTTCTCTTTGATAGATTCTACTTGTGCCTATGCTTTAATTTCTAGCTGATGAGCCTAGGACTGTGAAAGAGGCATTTAGAATGTCTGATTCAAACTCTTGGTTGGAAGCCATGAATGAAGAAATGGCATCATTAGAAAAGAATGATACTTGGAGTTTGGTGCCCTTTCCTAAAGGTAGAAAATTTGTGGGCTACAAATGGGTATTTAAAAAGAAAATAGGTTTGGATGGCAGTGTGGAAAAATATAAGGCAAGGTTGGTTGCGAAGGGTTATTCCCAGGTAGAGGGAATTGATTATGGGGAGATTTTTTCTCATGTAGCTAAGTTGATGTCCATTAGATTTCTTTTGTCACTTGTAGTAGCGTATGACTTAGAGGTCGAACAGATGGATGTGAAGACAACATTTCTTCATGGTGATCTTGAAGAAGAGATTTATATGTCCCATCCTGAGCACTTTGTGGAAAAAGGTAAAGAAAAATTGGTTTGCAAGTTGAATAAATATCTGTATGGGTTAAAGTAGTCTCCTAGAATGTGGTACCAGAAGTTTGACACTTTTTTTTGTCATTGGGATTTGTAAGATCAAAATCTGATCATTGTGTGTATTACAAAGCTAAAAGTGATCAAGTTCTTATTATTGCTCTTTATGTTGATGATATGTTGTTCATAGGCAATAGTAAGTTAATGATTTATGATCTTAAGTCTCATTTGTCTGCAAAGTTCAAAATGAAAGATCTTGGTGTAGCAAGGTATATTCTGGGAATGGAAATAACTAGGGATAGGAAGAGTAGAAAACTTTGTCTCAGTCAAAGTAAGTATATCAAGACTATTCTAGAGAGATTTTGCATGAATGATTGTAAGCAGTTAGTTGTTCCAGTTTTGTAGGGAACAGAGCTATCTATTGAAGACTGTCCAAAATATCCTACTGAGATGGAGGACATGACCAGTGTACCTTATGCTAGTGTGGTTGGAAGTCTTATGTGTGCAATGGTTTGTACAAGGCCAAACAGTGCCCAAGCAGTGGGAGTACTTAGTCGGTTTATGGCTAATCCTAGAAGAACACATTGGGATGTTGTGAAAAGAGTATTTAGATATTTGAAGGGCACTTCAGAATATGCTTTGTATTACCATGGGAACTTGGTGAAATCACAAAGGACTCTCAGCATTCGAGGCTATGTGGATTCTGATTGGGCAGGGGACATTGACAGCAAAAGATCCACTAGTGGATATACTTTCATGTTGAATGGTGGCCCAGTTAGCTAGATGAGTAAGTGGCAGGTTCTAGTCACTTTGTCCACTATAGAGGCAGAATACATGGCAGCAACACATGCTTGTAAAGAAGAAATCTGGTTAAAACGTTTGTGTTCTAACATTGGTTTTGATGCAAGGCAAATAACAATTTACTGTGACAATCAGAGTGCTATTTTTTTGGCAAAGAATCCTACTTTCCATGCCAGGATGAAATGTATAGATGTACAGTATCATTTTGTACGAGATATGGTGGAGGATGGAAAGGTCTCTATAGAAAAAGTGGATACTCTTGAGAATGTTGCAGATGCATTGACGAAGCCAATGAGCACAAACAAGTTCAGGTGGTGTGCCAGTTCGATGGGCCTTAGTGCCCATGAATGTCAGTAGTTTTGTTGTGCTCTGGAGGTGCCTGTGTGATATTCATCAAGTGGGAGATTGTTGGAAATATGTGTCTCAATCTCAAGGCTGAAACCTCTGAAAGAGCCAAGTCGGTGTGACATCCATATTGTCTGGCCGATTAGCAACTTTGGAACCTTGTGAAAAGTTCTGGTCGCTGAGACCTTGTTTCGGTCTTGCCAAATGGACCTATCGCTGTGACATGATGATTTTTGTAACCCTCTGCCGAGTGGATTGGTCTTGCCGACAGGTTGATTCCTAAAGGTTATCGGGGAGACTCATGGCGACTAGAGTCATTGGAGTAACACAAAGGCTTCGGTATGAAGTCTTGGCGATAGGTGGTATGTCTCACCAATAAGCATACACTCGGAGCTATTGAGGTGACGTGAAAGCCTCGACAAGAACTCTTGCCGACAGTTATTCACTAGAAGACATTGGGGTGACATGGTGACTCAGTAAGATCTCTTGCCGATAGATGGATATGTCTCACCAAAAAGCTACACTCAGAGTCATCGGGATAACTTGAAGGCTTCGGTATGAAGTCTTAGTGATGGATGTTTGTCTCAGTGATGGGGTAGTCTGTTGTCGGTAGGACTCCTGGCGACTGTTTGGTGCTCGGTATGACTTGTGGGTTCGGTATTACCTCTCAGCGATAGTGGTAAGTCTTGCCGATAGTTGTTTGTTTCGGTATGACTGGAAGGCTTAGTGTGATCTCTTGGCGAGTACTGATAGTCTCACCGATGGCAATGCTGAGGTCGATGTGACTTGTGAACATTGGTATGACTCTCGCCGATAGCTGAACTCTTGCCAATAGATCTTCACAAGGTGGATTTGCATTCGGTATAATGTCTTGCCGATGGGGTTGACTCTTGCCGATAACGAAAATCAGGTCTTGTGGCATCGGGGAGACACGGTTAGTGTCTCACCAACATGCGAATACATTTTGAATGCCTCTGACCGAGTGATGACTATCCTACATGGTGATTCTACGACCAATTAGAGAAGCCGAATGGGAACCATTAGCAGTTGGACTGTTGCGGTCGTTACTGAGAGGAAGATCGACAGACCATGGGCATCATGGATATACTTAGAGATTGAAGATTGTGTTCAGTTCCATGGCTGCATGAACAGTTGGATGAATAGTTCGATGTATGATCAGTGTGAATTCGATTACGAGAGAATTGTAACTTGAATGTTCTGTACAAGGTTGATCAAGGATTATGTTGTTGTAAATTGACATCAGAAAGATAAGTCTAATCTCTGTATGTAATTCCATTACTGTAATACAAAGGGGCTTTTCTTGGTGTGGTGGGTTTTTCTCCCATAAGGGTTTTCCCACGTAAATCTGGTGTTCATCTATGTATGATTATTTCTCTATTTCTGTTATTGCTTTCAAGTGTATCTTAATTGGATTGTAATTGAAAATTTAAAAGTATCTCTACATTCTTCCCTGAGGTTTTGATGTTAGGAGAGTTGTTTCCGTACCTTAGCTTTCCTTACAGGAATCTATCTAGCTGAATTGCTATCTATGAGAAGTCTCTCCTTCGATTTTTCCAAGTAAATCTCCCTTTCTTTGGTAGAATATCCTTGAATGCATTGTTTGAAATGAAGCACCCAAAATCAGCCATTTTTTTATATGGTGGGTAGATCCCTCCTTGTTTTTCGTTGAGAGACACAATTGCATTAAAGTCCCCAGTAAAAATCAACTTCAGATTTCCCAAGCTTTGAACTAGAGTTGTCACAATATCCCATATCCACTTTTTATCCTATGTAGATGTTGGACCATAAACACTGATGAGCTTGAATTGTAGGTCAAAAATTTGTACATTCATAAGCTTCCAATTATTGTCAGCATTTAAAGTATCCATTGTGACTATTCTTGGGTTCCATAAAGAAATCAGTCCCCCTAAGGCCCCTTGGGCAGGTACAACAACATCTTTCCACTTGCCACATTTTAAGACTATTGCTTCAAAAACTTCCTTAGATAATTTAGACTCTTGAAGTAGAAAAATATCTGCCCCACTAGCATCAATCTAACGCTTGATTTGGGCCCTTTTGTCAAGGGCATTGATGCCCCTGACATTCCATGATGCAATCATCATTGCATGCGAGGAGAGCAACATGCTCTCCTTAGTCTCTTATTGATTGAAAATCCCCCATCTAAAGTATCTTGCATACTTGCCTTGATTTCCTCTTTTAACTCATTTGCTTTAGATTTCCTTCCTCTTTTGGCTGGAGTTTTTTTAACTAACACCTGAGAGATGGGTGTTTGGGCTAAAGATAACTCCTAAGAGAAATCAAAACTAGCTCCTACATGTATTTCCATTTCCTTCTTTTCCTCAATGCAAACCTCATTGGAGTGAAATTGCAACGATACTATTTATGTCCTTAGTCCCTCCTCCTCATGAAGAATCTCATTCGCTATCTCATCAAAGAGCTCATAACCTATGGATTGAAGCAATTTTTTTGCAATTCCTTCTAGCTTATCATGACAAACCAGTTGCTTAGATTCAATATTGTCACTGGAACTAGACATTTCCTGATTTTGAAACTTGTAAGTACAAACAGTCTCATTGTTGGTTGTCCCCTATTTAGATTCATGACTTTCAATCCAATTGCATATGCTCTGATCAGGAATCTTCTGAGAAGAGAAAACCACATTAGTGAGTGGATGGTTTGTTCCCATGTTCATATAAGTCGTGGTAGAACACATTAGGAGGCGAATAATTTGTTGAAATTGGGCTAGTGAGAAAGAGAAACTGGGCAGAGAACAAGTCAATTTACCCAGTTGGTTTCCTTTGCTACAAAGCTTGAGGGAAGATACAATGTGTTGTGAGTGATCATACTTCTCTTTCAAGCTTACAGTCTCTATTGATACCACCTGAGTTGGCTGACATTGGTTTTCCCTCTTTCCAGAATCATGGTTAATGTCACATGAGATATTGTCTATGCTCTTGAGAGATAAATCATGATCTTCTTGACCTTGGTCACCCATTTCCCTCAACTTAACAAAATTTGTAATATTCTCAGTTTCTCTTTCCTTAGTAGGTTTATCAATGAGAGGACACACATTAACCATGTGTTCCAAAGAATGACATGTAGTATAAGAATTTTGGAAATTTTCAACTATAATCTCCTATTCCCATGTGTCATACTTTGACTTAATATTTAGCTGACTAGGAAAGGGTTTTGAAGTATCCAATAATATACAAACCCTGACTGGTAGGGACATATTAGCAAATAACTCTTTATCATGTTTGAGAAAGATCCCTATTTGATTTGCCATGAATTCTATTAGATTCAACTCTCTATATTCCAGAGGTAATGAGTGCAGTTGCACCCAGGCTGGTATAAATTTAGCCAAAAATAGACTAGGCTTAAAATTTGGTGTCCACAAATTCATACATAAGCCAAAGCCTTCATAGATCCAAGATTTAACTTTAAAAATTGCATCCCTACGATCTTTATTATGAAATAGCACAATAAAAACACCCTCTTTCTTATCTAAATAAAAAACCTTTGAAACCCCTTCCCATTCATCGAAAATCAAATATCTTAACAACTCAAAATCAAGAATTTGATCCCAAAACTTACAAACTAGGGCTCAATGGCGAAGATTGCAAATTTGGTTCTGAAGCAGATCCTCTGAAAATGTTATGCCAACCACAGTCTATTCCCTTGCTGATCCACATTTTTGTGTTAGACATTGTTGCTCTCATGTATTTTTTCCGCCTCCACTTTCCTATACTAATGTTTGTTGTTTTGATGCCTTCACTTCCAAGGGATCTTGACTTATGGGGGTTTGTTGCTCTAACAACTCACATTTAGAAACATCTTTCCATTTCCACTGTAAACTTGTTTTCTTCTTGGCTTTGGGTTTTTTTTTTTCTTCTTCTTAGGGTTTACAAGTTTAGAGAGATCCTTTTCCGATTTTTGTGACTCATGAGAGGTAAGCCATTCCCCTCGACTAGATCCAATTTGAGGTGAAGGCCCTTTCCAATCTCCCAAAACCCTATCTTCCACCCCTACATTAGTACCAAAGTTCCCATTTTTTTAATTCTCTGTCAGTTATGGATTGAAGGGAACCCCTTGTGTAGTGTTTTTATGACATGCATGAGGATCAATGTGTTTCCTTGTGTCTTTTGGTCCTTGAGACGTAGGCAATAGATTTTTCCCAACTTTAGAGGTTCTAAAATCTACTTCAGACTCTCTGTACAGTTGGCCAAGAAACTCTGGATTTTGTTCACTTTGCTTACTATGGAAAACCATTTTCTTTTCATATGAATGTTGATCATCTTTGAAAATATCAAAATTAGGTTGTTTATTTTTATTAAGAATCCTATGAGCAGGAAATGGCTTCCAGTTTGGTCTGCTAAATCGATACCTTCACACATTGGAATCATTGTCTGCTTGATGTTTGTGTTGCTTTCCAGTGGGACCCCAATGTTGTAGGTTTTGTCTATTGTAGCCAAATCTGACCTGTGCATGCAGATTCCTATCATTGTTTGAAATATAGCCATTAGGTTGTTATTGTCGATGTTCAACCATTTTCCTATTATAATATAATATAATATATATAAATTATAAATAATATAATATAATATAATATATTTTATTTATAATATATATATTATATTATATTATATAATATATTATATATATTATATTATAATATATATATATATAATATTACTATATAATAATATAATATAATCATAAAATATAATAAATATAATATTATATTTAATATATAATATTTAATATTATATAAATATTATAATATATTAAATATATTATGATATAATATTAAATTAACAAACATTATTATAATGTTTTTTAATTTAATGTCGTATAGGATAAATATATTAAAAAATTATTATAATATATAAAATAAAAAATTGGTCGGGCTCGAACTTGACGGAATTAAAAAGTTTGACTTAAACAAAACAGATATTTGTTTTATAACAGATAGATATCCATTTTATAATTGATGGATATTCGTTTTATAATGGATATCCATTTCTAACAGATATCCATTTTGGTTTGGTATTACCAAACCAAAACGGATATTGTACCCAAGCCTGCAAAAAGTCAAAGGCGTGAATTTCACATTTTTGGGCATGTTAAAAATGCCTTTTTTTCACATCACCACTTTTTGGACCCCCATGATCTTGCACTTTCCCAAAAAAACCACTCTTATTTATTTATATCATCCACAACCTTGAAAACCTTCTCCAAGGTCAAAAGCCATCCTTTACACTTATAATTTAAAATTAGGTTGGCGCCCAAACATTCCTGCAGTGGATAGGAATGAAGGTGACCCATATAAATCCTTAGTTAGGACCCAAATTAGTCCTAACACACCTCAATACACTTTCACAAACTTCAAAAGACTTCACATGTAGTGTTAACACCAAGTCGACTGTTAACCGTGCTAAACACCATAAACAATTAAGTACACACTTCCCATTTGATCAAGATGACATGCAGACCACACAAATATCTTTTACACAATCTATAAAAGTATATGAACCACCTAAGATCTAACAAAGACTTCATCCAAACTTACATCATAGAAATACTTCAACCCAGAACATTCGATTAACCTTATACACACACTAACACATGAAACATACACTGTACTGCACCAAATCAAGTGAAACCTTGAATTCTAAAAGATACAAACACTATAAGAAAATTACCAAATCCGCACAACCTAATACCAAAATGTAGAGAAATGTGGAGCAAATACATTTCTCCCAGACCACTGAAAAGACCACTGAAAACCTAGTTCTCACATTGGTGAACATATCTCACTCTACATAGTGATCCAGAAACCCAAAATTTGGATATAGAAACTAATGACAACCTTAAACAACATATCAGATCCGCACAAGCATAGAATCAACATAAAAGAAACACAGAGCACATCCTGGAGCACATTCTGAACACTTGCACAACACTGTTTTCTCTGTTTATCATTTTTTCTCAAAAGCACTTGGAAATCAAGTACTAGAGACACCATATCAGCACAATACTTCATTCCAGCACATCTCAAGAAATTTCAACACAAAGATAACTCCATGTACTCACAACAATTCCTCGATATCTCAACTATACATGCACATAATCTATTTCCTTCTTTTTCATATTTTTCTCAATATCCTCGACATCTTCATCATGCAACAATCTTCCTCAACACATAGTAGACATCAATGACAACACCTTCATACTTGCAACATGAAGTTATCTAGAGAATGAATTTTTCATGTAGTTCCAAGAGCCCTTTTGGTGGAGTAGAAGGTAGATACTAACACATAGTAGTTAGGACCTAGTTTGGAGAGTATAGAAAGCACAATTTGATCCTCATTTTTTTTATTCCACATTCTCTCAAATGCAACCTTACTTATTTGAACTTAGTAAATAATTCTTCTAGGTTGTCAAAGGAATTGAAGCTCAAACTTATGAGTTTATTCTCCAACTCGAGAGCTTTCATTTCATCTACCTTTCCAAAAATAAATGCAAGGCAAGCATCATTAGGTGTATTCAAGGATTCTACGTGAAAGAGTGGTTCAGGAGATACATCCAAAAATATAAATCAAAATGATTGATCACACTTGTTAAACCATTTTTCTTTAGCTTTCTCAATAACAAGTATAGTTCCCATTGTTACCCTATACAACCTTTTGTTCTTTATAACAAGTTGTACTTTTAGTCTTCAATCATCATAATTAAAAAATATTAATGACATGACAACTTGATTTGAATTCATTCTATAAATTAAATTATTACATGTGTGAAAAAATAAAAAATGAAGGAAAGAGGGCTAAACTTAAGCCCTCCCTAGTAGGAATCACAATTTTTTTTTTTTTTTTTTTATCGAGAGTAACCCCTATTGAAGGTTGTCAAACTTCTTGTTCTGATACTTTTTGGTTATCAACCTACACTTCTTCAATGGTTGTGGTTCTACGCTTGTGTATGCATGTGGGTCCCCACTTCTTAGTGGCTACGGGTATGTACTCTTTCCTATCATAGATCAACAAAAAAAAAGGTGTATTGCAGAAAAATTAATACACCTTACACAAACTATTGTGCAAAGATGAACAAAACAAACACAAAGATCTCACCTAAAAATAATGTATTGCATAGAGATCTGGAAACCTTTATGACTCATAGATCACACCCAAATACAAAATGGCTTTGATATCATGTAATATTTGTCAAAATGTCTACAATGACTATTCGTACTGATGAACCATGTAAGTTGAACAAATGACTTATGAATGAAGTGCAACCTTTCCAACATGCTAGGTCTTGACTATTTGAATGCAAATGAGCATGACTATTTATGAATTATTAAATTTGAATGATATTGCAATGAAATATGAAAATGGTGAGTTAGAACCCAGAAAATAAATATTAATTAGAAATAAATAGTTTCATATGATCACGAGGAATGTTTATATAGCAACTTCTTGCCTTAGGATTGATCTCAATTGGCCACAAGGAAGTGCAAAACTCGATGCCAAGTAAAACATGTAGTCAACTAAATATGTGAAATAATCTTATAGAATGAATATTGTGATGATGGATCGATGAATCTTAATGTGTTTCATATCATAAGCTTTCTTGGGTCCAATAAATCTTGAAAAATGTTCACTTTTGATGGAAAATTGTCACATGCCTCAAATAATGAAACCAAATGCTATTTTGTTATATCTAGTATTCAGTCAAAAAATAAATTATACATTTGCAATGATTAGAACCTCCTCAAATTTAGATACAATATTGTAGGCTCAATGTGAAACAAGTGTTCCAAATTGTGAGGGACAATAAGCAAGTACAGTAAAACAAGGTACCTGATCTATTGACTAGAATGACTACTAGAATGTTGTTGAAAACATGTAAGAAGATAAACAAAATAAAAATATATTTTTGGGTGATGTGAGATTGCTTTTACACCCTAGGATGCACATGCATCACAATGTTAACCAACTTGGATAAATAGAGGTTTTAGCTTCAATTTCAAGACATGGATACATATTCAATTTCTCTAATCTCTTATCACTATTCTTATTACATATGGTGTTAAATGTTCAAGGACATGAACTTGGTAAAGAAAGTTGATTTCAAATAGAGAGTTCTAGTCTTGATGACAACCAAAAATCTAAATGTCAAAATATTGGTTCTAAACCCACCATCTTGTAGAGTTTGGCATAAGATTGCTTATTATTAAAGTATTTTTCTAGGTGATGAATATCCAATACACATAAGTTTAGAAGCATGGAAAACTTTATAATTAGTGATACTAGTTATTCATATTTAGCACACAAATCATATGTGCAAGATGAACATAATGTAACCAAATATAATTGGTATGTCAAAGCCTAGTGTTACTAGAACTAATATATACTAATGAGGAAAGGCTTCCTCCATATGGTTTTTGAGAGATGTGTTTAAAAGAAAGAGAGAGAAAAATGGATATTTTAGATGATATCTACAAATCTTGTCTATTATCCATGTGACTTGAGCTTCAATGGTCTCTCTCCTCAAAGATTTGGTCACTATTGCACTTTATACTTTCATTTTAAGGACATGGCCATTAGAACTTTAGGGTACACCACACTCTAATTAACTTCTAGTTTGGGGGTTCCTTTTGTATGGTTTAGGATTGTTTCCATTGATTTCAAAGTCAAACTTGTCATCACATTCCACATAATCATCATACATATCAATTTTTTTCCCTAAGTCCATATTCTAATCATCATTTGTATTTAGAAACTCTACTTACTATGAGACCAAGTAATAGTTATTTCACCTCTAAAGATTCACATATAACTCTCCACAACTTGATAACCTATAAGGACTAGAGATGCCATGCACTTTCTCTACAAAGATGCTAGGCTTCCACTATCATTTAGTTAGAGACAAGGCCTCTTATGTGATCTACAACATGATGATCACTTTTTTTTATATCTACTCCAAGGTCAAGTACAATTTTTTTTTTCCAATGCACAAATAAACTTTTGAAACATATTTGTGAGATATTTTAAGTAACAAAATATAGTTATATGTATGTATGTATGTGTATATGTATGTATATGCACATATATATATATATATATATATATATATATATATATATATATATATATATATATATATATATATATATATATATATATATATATATATATATATATATGTATATATGCATATACACATACATGTATATACATATTATCCATATACATACAAACATATACATATGCATATATATAATTTTTTAGATTTTTTTTAATCTTTATAAATTATTATAAATTATTGTCACTACTTATTTCTTACTATACATTGTACTTATATCTTAGATTTTTATTCTTTTGTCCATTCACTTTCTTCGTTATATATATATTTATTAATAAAAACTTTTGAAAAAAATAATAATAATAAAATTCAGTGGACAGTTTATCGAATATTGTATAAGGTTATTCAAATTTTTTGGGCAAGATTGGTTACCAATTGCTTTCCCGAATATATAAAAGGTGAAAACTTGCAGTAACATACAACCCATGGGATACATCATTCTTCATACCAGATTCTTCACTCATACCTTAACTCCTCTCACATTGAACAAAGCTAAATTTTCCAAACTCTTCTCCAAGACCAAACAACGAATCCCCACCACCATTAAAATATAAAAACAAAAGACATCAAAACAAATCTTTCAGTTAAAAGTTTACAACGGTTGCTTGTTTCTGGAATTCACACATACCAATCTGACACGAGTCATCATTCCTCTCAAGCTATCTCTGAATCATTTCATTACTGTCTGATCACCTGTCTTTGAAACAACTGTCTTATGAAATAAAAGATATGTTTGATCATTTTACTTAAATATTATTTTGTGTAACAGTCAAATAGTTAATGATTAATGATATTATAGAGTTATAATTCAATTGATTGAGTATAATTGGTAAGGGTAATGGTATATTCTTTGATTATACCATCAGAGGTGTGATATAAGAGATGAGATCAGGATCATTGTCTCCCAGATTTTAGTGAAATGAGTATCCATCAATCTCTAACTCTTAACTGAAGATGCGTCAGAATAGATTCACATTCTTATATAGAATAAGAAAACAAACTTAGAATGATATATTAATTTATTGGATTAAAATTAAAGAAATGATATCTAACAATAATGGTGCTGAACAGTGGCAATTATGTCTAATAGAAGCAAACTTTGACGAGCTGACGCAGCAAAAGAAAAAGAATCTACCAAGCCCACATTTTGACGTAAAGTGAGGAGTTATGTGCACGCCAATCCATGTTTTTTTCATGGAAGAAAACCTAAGATATTCGTAAAAGAAACTCTATGTCAAGACTTTCAATAAGGAGCTATATTTATACACCTTTGCTTGTAGTTGTAAGATGTTTTCTTCTTCACAGAAAAAATGGAAGGCTTTGGGGGAGGAAAAATCCTGTTTGGAGAAATTGAAGCAATCCAAGTTTCTGTCATGGAGAAAGTATGGAGCTCCCCTGGTAACAAAGGAGCCACCTTTTACAAGCCCCTGCAAATTCCAGAGGGCTTTTTTGTCCTTGGCCATTACGGATGTCCTACTGCTCAGCAACCCCTTGAGTCACCATTTCTTCTAGTTAGTGTTACACAAGGCATAAGCTTTATGTGTGGGGGAATTATATCACCAGGTCCACCATTGGAAGAGCCTTCAGACTATATTTTGGTTTGGAGTAGCAATGAAGGGCAAGCTTATTTTTGGGTTCCTCAAGCCCCAGAGGGATACAAAGCTCTTGGCTGTGTTGTCACAAATACTCCTGCAAAACCCACCTCAAGGGACTTGGTGATGTGTGTTCGTTCTGACCTTACAGATACCTGTCAAACAGAGGGAGCCATCTGGAGCAACAACTCATTCACCGCTTGGAATATCAGGCCTAAAGTTAGAGGGACAAAAGCTGCAGGAGCCTATGTGGGTGCATTCTACTGTCAAACTGGTGGATTGAACCCTAATGATCCTCTACCTATTGCCTGCCTCAAGAACTCTAATCTTAATAACTTTAGTGCCATGCCAAATGTAGACCAAATCAATGAATTGCTGCACAAGTATGGACCTACTGTCTTCTTCTATCCAGATGAAAAGTACATGCCTTCATCAGTGGAATGGTTTTTTCAGAATGGGGCACTCTTGTACAGCAAGGATTCTGCAGTAGGAGCACAACCCATAGAGGCCAGTGGCTCAAATCTTCCCCAGGGAGGTGATCCAGATGATGGGAGCTACTGGCTGGATTTGCCTAAGGATGGTGCAGCTGCCTCAAGGGTCAAACAAGGAGATCTACAGAGTGCTGAAGCCTATGTGCACATTAAGCCCATCTTGGAAGGGACATGTACTGACATAGCAATGTGGTTATTTTATCCTTTCAATGGTCCTAGGAGCCTCAGGGTGCAACTGTTTCATAACATAAGTCTGGGTAAAATAGGGCAGCATGTGGGTGATTGGGAGCATTTTACTCTTAGAATCAATAATCTCACAGGCAAGTTATGGAGAGTTTATCTGTCACAGCACAGCAGTGGGCAATGGTTGGACACCTCAGAGCTGGAATACATTGAAGGAAGTAGTGATAGAGCAGTCATTTATTCTAGCAAGGATGGCCATGCAAGTTATCCTAAAGAAGGAGACTTCCTTCAAGGGAATTCAAAGCTTCAAATTGGTCTAAGGAATGATACAAAGAGAAGCAAATATTTTTTAGATACAAGTACGAAATTCCAAATCATTTCAGCAGATTACATGCAGCCTCAAGCTCTACAGGAGCCTCCATGGCTGCAATATATGAGAAACTGGGGACCTACTGTTGTTTATGATACAAGAGCTGAGCTAGACAGAGCATTGAAGATCCTGCCCTCTAAACTGAGACATTCTGTAGAGGATTTCTTCAATAATGAAATGCCCGAAGAACTTTCTGGTGAGAAGGGACCTAGTGGACCCAAAGCTAAACAAAGTTGGGAAGGAGATGAAGAGGAAAAAGCATAACACACTGTTGGGAAGGTGATGATGTACATTCTGAATATTAAAATACTTCACATTTTGTAATTTGACATTAGGAATGTGTTTGATGTGGATGGCACATTGAGGGAGTCATGGTTTAGTGAGAACATAGTAAATAGATTTATTAGAGGAACATATTTAATATTTTTGATTGATTGTAAAATGTATTCATTGTTATAAAAATATTTAATGGTTGGGGTATATGGTTCAAGCCAATTTGATTTGAGGAAGTAAAGGAGCCACTATGGAGATGTTTGAGCATTAATTATTTGTGGACTAGGTACATTGATTATTTTAGCTTGGGGCATTAAATAAAGACAAAAATGGTTAGGAAGTTTCTAGTGAGCTTCCTCTTGTTGCTCTCTTACCTCTTTCCTATAAATTGGAGGCTTGGGATGGAGTCATTCATCACTTAATCATCTTGTGCTTGCTCATTGTGAGTGGATCTTAAAGCTTAGCCCAGGTCTTTTATTGAGAAGATCTTAAGGTGCATGAAGTGGGATGTGTGGATTTCATTTGTCCTCGGTTTGACTTCATGGAGATAGCAACAATAATTCTTCACTACTACAAAAGAATACTGCATCTTGCATTGTTTTATCCTTGGTAGGTAGTGTTAATATTCATGCTAAGGCTTCAAGTTGATATTGTATTATGACTATTTTGTTGTTGGAAGTACATTGATTTTAATGCTTTTGAGGTTGAATTTTTTTGAAAGGGTTTTTCTAAAATAGATTAGTATATGTACACATAAATAAGGGTCAAAAAGTAGCAAATAAATGTTTTGAAGATGAAACAAAATATAGAATGCTTACATTATTAAAACATAACATACTTGCCTTAAGTCTTGTTCATGTTATAAACTGAACTTACACAACATGAATGCATTACAACTACCATGGAATGAATAAACAAATAGTAGCCAAGAGTTATCTTTTATTATTTTATTTTTACCATTTGTAGAAAAATGCCAATGTGAAATAGTGTAACCATGTTTCTAAGTTGAATCCAAGCCATGTGCCCACCTCATTGATATTGCCCTAATGTGTAAGAACTAATTAAAATCAATTATGTGGTTATTTTGGTTATAGTTAAATTATTTTTTCTTGCATTTATTTCAATTTGTTGAATTTTTCTTTTTAGTCAATCCAAAGCCTACTACACCTCAAAATCCTCTACCCAATCAAATGCACGAGCAAAATGAGGCAAAAGAACATGACCTACAAAATGCCTCTCAAACTTTTATAATTTCCATGCATCCTCTTGAAACACGACAAACTATTTTAGGACAAAATTGAAAACAATAAAATTGAGCTAAGTGTTAACAAAAATATTAAAAAATTATAATGCCACAAGCATGCACTACTAATCTCTTTTAGCACCATTGGAATCTTTGATATCTCACATTGATTCCACAGCAAATAAACACTTGGACAATCCACACAAAAAAATATCATTAATTTTATGTCACAAAATTATCTTATGATATAGTCAAGGAAATAAACATTTTTAAAGATAATTTATGTAGATTGTTTACCAACTAAAAAACTAATGCACCATTAGAAACAAGTTGCAAAAAAATTTAATTCATTGGTGTAACCATTAGTAAATAAAATACATTTTTGGGGATAGGTGATGGATGGTTTTTGACCAACCCACATGCAATAATTATTAAGCACCACAATATTTCTTAAGGAAACTCAATTGTGATTTTGTCTTCAACATAATCCCAAACAATTTTTTGATATTTTTGCATTCCATTGTAGAGGAAAAGGATTTGTGTAGGATAAATATATCACATCATGCACAAGACTGATTAGTAAGACCCCTTGGTCATTTGTCTATAAACCATGTCACAATCTCTTTAGTTGTGAAGGAGAGTGTAGATGTTTAGACACTGTAACCTACTAGTTCACTCACATAGTTCTTAGTTGAGCATATTGTGCATCTATCCTAGGGTGATGAGGGTGAGCCATCGAGGCATGAAATATCACCACAAACACATCATGCTTGCAAGATTGTATTTAGGACTCATGAGCTAGATGACTTGGTGATAAGGAAAATAGCATAGGGTGTATATACTAGTGAGGCTACTATAAAGGTTGAGGAGCATTCTCAATAGATTAAGTAGGGTGTTTTGCACAATGAGGAGCATACCACACAATGTGATCCACATCATCATTCTATGATAAAGAGTAGGATCATGATAGATTCCTTATTGGAGGTGACCTTTGGTATTGAATGACAAGTAATTTTAAATAAAGTTGTGCACTTTAGTATATTTCCTACTAAATTTTATAATGTTAACTATACTCACACATTATGAATGAAGATTAATTAAAAGATTATGTATTTTATTATAAAATCTTAGGGTCAAACAAGGCATCCTATATTCCATGCAATTTCATCATATACTTTAGTGGGCTTGAGAACTCCTCTAAAATATATAAAAAATTAGTAAATATATTAAATGCCATTTTTTTTAATATAGTAATGTTGATCTTGAAATAACAAGTAGATGTTGGACCTCTGACATCCAAACATGGTGGTGGTAGTTTTATCTCAACTTTTACTAGCATAAGTTTAGTCTTTTAACCATCACATGCATGTAGATAATAATCCATGCAATGAATGAAAATAATTTTATGTACTATATGTGTGTAGGTTTCATTATTTTAGTAAGATGTCTTGTTTTTTTTAAGTGATGACTTCATTAGAGAATGCTTCCCATCTTTGTGGATCACTAGACATGGGTTTTGTTACAATAATATTCTTTCATGCCTTTTAAATAGTTATGAGCCAGATATGTAAATGCAATTATAAATTTATTGTATTACCTATCATCATTTAGTAATAAAAATGACATTCATATTTACTCTAAAGTATTGAGCTTCATGATTGTCATAGGAAGAAGTGAAACTCCAATTATTGCACCTACCCATCAAGTGGATGATGAGAAGTAATGGATGACTTAGAAGACCTTTAAGATTGCACTAACTAATTATTTACTTATGCTATTTTATATGTTATATTTATACACTAATGATTATATTATTTATTTGTATTAATAGGTTGAGTTTCATTCTAGTCTTGAGCATAGGAGGTACAATCAGTAGAGGATAATTGTCAATTATGAGATTGGTTCTTTATCTTCCCAATACATCAAGTGAAACTAATTTTTTGATAAGATTCAAAAATATTTGTATGCCTTCATGGCATATACAAGTATATGTTTATTTTATTGATGTATTTCATTGTACATTTATATTGCTCTATATGCATAGATTTATATTTTAATAATATGTCATCATACAGATTATATGGCATTTTAGGCTTCATGACAATATATGGATTTTTCATGATATTATGTATACCTTCATAACATAATTTCAATCAATATGCGTGTGTGTGTACACATAGATGTAATCATAGAGAAGAACTAATGAAAACACCAAATTAACCAATTCAACTCACAAATGCACAATACTTAAATTAATAAAAAAAGGAGACAAAAACATAATGAAAGCATTAGCAAATACCCTCATCCAAGTCTCCTTGATAAAATAAGCACCTATTGGTTGTGTCCAAGGATTGATTGGATAGATTAAGACGTCAAGTGCTCAAAGTGATAACATAACATTATTCAATTTTTTTTATCAAATTACTTGTAGAGGCCTTAATTTATATATTTTTAGTAGAATGACTGAATGGCCATGATGAATTAGAGAGATTAAGGGTTCTCATTTCTTGGGATCCTTGGAAGCATGATAATTCTCCAACTGGCATGCTTGGAGTGGTGATCAAAGGGGTTTGAAATATTCAATGAGAATTAGGGGTGGATATTTTCCTTAGAGGAACTAGATGACAGGAATTACAAAGCAATTTTTTAGAAGGATGTGAAGATCTTACCACATGCTCACAAGTACCCCAAATGTACATGTCGAATGAAATATGTGCCAACTTGGGAATTTGACCACATAATACCTTGATTATAATTCATTAATAGGCATGTACAAATGATTAAAGGGACTAATTGATTCGATTTAGCTGATTAATGAAAAGTGTATAAAATAGATGAATTGAATAAATATTGAAATTTATTTAATTTCTAGATGTAGAGGAGATGGGCTTAGATAAATAATTTTTTGCATTTATTTATCTAAGGTATAATTATAAAGGAGACCTAATAGTTGATTAATGTTAGGAATAGGGTTAGGTGAATTGTGATGAATGGTGATTTTATTAATTAAATAAAACTATATATTTAATTAATAAGGGGATAAAAGTTAGATAGTAAAAATGATGAGTGATAATTTGAAATGATGATGTGTCAATTTCAAGTGTTTACATTTTTTCCCTTTTTGAAATGGCATTAAAGTAACATTATTTCAAAAAAAAAAAAAGCATTTTTTGATGAGAAAGGGGTGGTATGATGCCCTAGTCAATTACAAAAAAAAAGAATTATGATGAAAATATAATATTGCTTTGAGATGTAAGGGATGAGAAAGAGCACATGTGATCTCTCAAAAGATGAATTGGATAGAAAAATAAATATGAATGAAAAATGGAGAAAAATAAATAAGAAATAGAGAAATGAGAACAAAAATAGTGATTGGCAATTATTAAAAATAGGGTAGAGGGATAGTGAGTTTGATTCTATAGTGGGAGAGTGGGATAGGATATATAGGATATATGTGAAGAGTGGGATATGATATATGTGGAGAGAAATAATCTTCAATTAGAGAGATATCTTGGTTATAAAGCATGATGCAATGGTAGCAATGCAAGATGTGCTTTAGATTCAATTCGCTAGGGCTTGGGAGGATGTGCAGTGGATTAAATAGGATTTGGATTAGGCAAGAGCACTATTAGGCCCGAGGGGTTCAACATAGGCATGGGTGGAGATAGAGAGATATCACATGGATATATCATGGGCTTTGTGAGATCCAGACTATTATAGGTCTCTCTATGAGTAGGAATTGTTAGCAATTCAAAGGGTACATAATTTTATTTAGCATCAACCTTAAGGAGGGTAGGGTCTATACAATCAAGGGGAGCATCAATAGCTATGGGACCACCTAGGAGTCCTCCTTCACCACCAATAGATTTTTCAAGGGGTGTTGCTAGCTAGAGCTAGCTTGTACTACAATAATTTTTATGTATTTTTTTATATATGACCAAGAGGTATGATGTACATACATTCCTTGATACTCTAAAAAATTTTGATGTTCGTTACTCCATTTAATATATGATATATGTTATGGGATAGGTGTACCATGCATTTTTTTATTATAGTTGATATGTGAGATGATTTTGAATGTGATTTATGATGATGTACATAAGATGATAATCATAATGTATGTATTTGTATTGTGTCTGTGATGTTATGCATGATTATGTATAATTATATGGGTAGATATATGCAAAAATGGTACTATGGATTATTTCTATTTGATAGATATAATGCATGACTCATAAATCATGTGATATATATAGATTATTTATTAATGTTGTTTATAATGTACATGATGATGTGTGGATAGGTATTTTCACTTATATGATTTGTGTGGATGATTATGTATTGATCTTATGATTTTGATATGTTATTATGATTGATGTAAATGGATATGTGCATGTAAGGATTATATTTATTGAATATGGATACAGATATATTTTAATAATGGATAATGGGTGTATGCATAGATATCATGACACAACTATATGAAAGAAGAAATAATGATGAAAATTGAGGAAATTGATTCAAATGAATGATTATAAATCCAACTAAAATAATTAATATAAAACTTAATCATTTAAGCATACATTTAATTATGATTAGTCAAGGGAAAATATATTCACATAAGACAGTGGATAATGGACAATGATAGGGAAATGATTAGTGTGTTCTTGAATGTAGGTTATATCCTAAAATATAGTGAGAACTTATTTTTATATAGAATGAGATACTATGCACTAGGTTATACAGACCAAGGTGGTGATGTATCTCCTACATAGAAGTGAATTTAGAAATAGCATATAAAAGGATGTCTTGGAAAATCAAAAGTTTATGGGCAACCTTTGTGGGTACTATGATGAGACAAAAAATAGGTAGAAGTATTCCCCAAAAAATCACAAGGATATTGATGACCTTGGTGGGTATTGCGATGGTACAAACAAATAATCACAACATACAAAATAATAAGACCATGGTGTAGGTGCACCCAAGCACATGATGGTTCCAAATGAAGGTCAACATGTCAAGCCTAAGTGATAGGGTCTTTTTACACTATGCAAGGTCTATTTATGCTAAATAATGTCTAATAAGACCATTTGATATGTATTTGGGTGGTTTTGATTCTTAGGAGTCAATTAGGAAAAAGTTGCAAAAAATGCAAATGTTGTCATAAGCAAAATTGTCAAAAATGCAACTTCTAGGAATATGAAGAGTCTAGTATTTCAAAAGTCCGTTATGAACATTGGGAGGTTATGTTTTGGAGGAAATAATTTTATAAAGCCTCAAAAAAGCTCGAAGAAGGATTGATGAAGATTGTAAGGAATTTCCCATAACAAGAACAATGTTTATTCTATAATTCTCACTTTATTTCTAAACTTTCTTGGAACTGTACGACCCTATACAGGCTGTAGATGCTCTGAAACTTATTGTTTTATGTAGGTGCATGAATTATCTTTCATTCACATCGAGTTTGAGAGTCTAGTATTCATATTTGTGTGAGATCTCTTTGATTTTCTGTAACTACCTATAAGAGGTCAGTAAAGGGTCTGTTTTGAAGTTAAAATGACAAACTAGTCATTCCACCTACTGTATAAGCATGTGCCTCAATGGAATGGCTTCTCCTAGGGTAGGTTAATTGGTTTTATGGTTTTTGTAGGCAATGGATACATGTTGTGAGAATTGGGGTGATGCCCTAGGGCCAAACATGGTGTTTTTCCATGTGAAATGAAGGTGTCAAGGTAGTGTTTTGACAAAATAGTGAAGAAATTATCTATGTGATGGACTTGCGAGTTTTTGTAGGGTATATGTAAGATGTTGGATGCAATTTTTGGGTTCTATAAGCCCAGGTGTTGTGAGATTGAGTTTAAACCCAAGGTTATTTGTATGGAAAATGAGGGTTTCATGGTGTAGCATTCTTGAAGTCAGGTATCTGTGAAATGGTGATGGATTATGTGGTTTTGGGACACAATTTAACCCTTTCAAGTGATTATTGGTGAAATCAAGGAGTTTAGGAAGTACTTCCTTTGGAAAATAGGGCTAATTGAGTAGCCTAAAATAGCAGCAATCCATTGGTTTTCAATTTGGTGTCAAAGAAACCCTATAGAATCTGTTGGGAATTTGTGTTAGATCTTGTTGTGAGTCTCAGAAGGTGTTTTGCAGGCCTTTGTATGACCTTCTCTAAAATATATTGTGCAAAGTCAGGTTTTGTGGGCTACAAGCCTCTTGTTGCGTGTTCATGGAAAGTTGAGAGTTTTATGTTCAAAGGCAGGTTTCTTTGTTGGATAGAGAGTCATCACCACCTTTCTTACATTAGACCATGCCCCAATATCAGCTTTTCAAGACACACCATGATATGAATGATAATGGTAACCTTGAAGAGCGGTAATATGAAGAAATAATAAATAAATAAAAACCAAAATTAATAATGAACTTATACCAAGAATACCTTTTTCAAAAAAAAATGTGGAGATGGAAATAATGAGGCCTAATATGGGAAAAATATTTCCCATGAAGGAAAAGGATGAAGAGATCAATATTGTTACAATGGGAAGGGTGGGAAAAGGTCCATGTACTTATCAAAGTCACTAATATATTAATGTTTCATTTGTGGATTGTAGGTCCTTTATTGTCTTGAGTAGAACATGTGAAAGTGTATGGAGCTCAAGACATGGGATATTAAATGCACAAATCTCAAGATCAAGAAGGGAACTCATCTAGGACACAAAATAATCAACAAGGAGATAGTCAAGAGACTCACTGACTACCCATAGTGTTTGGTGGGGTGAAAAAAGGTTCTAATTTTTTTAATAAAATAGGGTCTAGGGAGAACATTGGGATTGAGTGGGATGATCTGAAACTAGAAGGTGAGTGAGGTGGGAAGGTGACTTATCTAGAGAAAGGGACTATTTGTCAATTATAAAATACATGGACAACAAATGAGGATGGATGAGTAGATGAAAGGTGTATTGGGTGATGGTGTTAGAGAAAACTAAAAGATAATGGAATTAAACTTACACACATGGTTCCTACAAGTATGTTTTCACCATGGTTCTTATACACGGAACCACAATTGGTTTTTCCTACATGATGGATTATTTCTCTTTACGATTTTATTTTTATGTTTTGATTTTTAAAAAATTATTAGGATATTCTATAGATTATTTATGAAAATATTTGAGCTGGATGATGTTACAATTTTTATCTAGTTCTTGACCTTATATAGTAGCCAATTGATATGTACCTAAACCATACTTAGTGATGACTAAATAAGGACCTAGCCAATTAGGCTCAAATTTTTCTTTATTTTCACAATCTTAAAGATCTTTTTATTTTAATTGAGTATTAGGTCACCAATCTATAAGTATTTAGCTCTAATATTATTGTTATAACTTATTTAGAGATTATTTTAATAATATTTCAAGTGGTTGAAGGTGTTGAGGCAACACTCATCATTGAGATATACCTCATGCAAGAGTGCAACCTAATACTTATCATCATCATCGATGATATTATGCAATGAAATGCACAATGATGGGAGCTTGACCTTGATCAACAAGATGGATTTGGAATTGAAGGAAAAATAATATGGTGTGGTCCTGGTGGGGGTGTGTATTCTAGTGTTATATGTCTAAAGAGAAAGATTGAGGTGGAGGTGCTAATCATGACTAGTTTCGTTGATAATTTTCTTGAAGATTTTAGGTATGGTTTTATTTGTTGCCCCTACTAGGCCATTACTTTGGGGGTGTTATTTTGTGGACCAATAGTTTTGAATATGAAAGTACTTGAAAAGAGTGCAAAACTCATGATTTTTGAAGCATTTTCCATTGTCTATGAATGGGGATGGAATTCCATAATGAAAAATTATATGAAATAATGAATAAGGATATTTGGGCTCCACTGCTGAAGGTGAGTGGAGTAGCCTCAACCCACTTAATAAAGTAATCAGTGATAGAGATAATGGACTTGTAGTCATTATATGAAAGGGGATGAATCTTGCTAATGAGATCTAGGCCTCATTGAGAGAAATTATAAAGTTTTGTAATGGGTTGGAATGATTGTGAGGGTCCATGAATCAAGTTTCCATACTACTAATAATTTGGGAAGCATTTTATATATATGCAAACATCATGTTCCATAGTGGATAAATAATAACCTATTCTTAGAGGTATAGTTGCTAGTATCATCTCACTAGCGTCAAAACCACAAGTATTGTCATGGACCTCTTGAAATTAAAGAGTAGCATCTACCTCGTCTAGACATTGCAATAAAGAACCATCATAGCCTCTTCAATAGAGTGTGCCTAAAAAGAAGAAGTTCAAATGTGCATATTTTAAAAGGTTGGGACATGATGATCATAAATATTATGAAAAGAAGATTGATGAAATCACACACCTTCTTCAAAAGAATAGCATACAACTTCCTTCATTAGTGTCTTCTACTTCTTCTTTCACATCTCAATCAGAAACTCCTTCATCTTCTTAGTTAGAGAATATAGGATCTATAACTGATCTACACATAATGAAAGGACAAGCACTCTTAGCTTCTACAAATCCTGAAACAAATATCCATGGCTTCTTGATTCAAGGGCATCTCATCATATGGCATCATCTATGGGGATGTTCTCTTCTTTTAAGCCTTGTGATTCACCTCATATTTTGATGGGTAACAAACTCACATATATGAAGGTAAGTGGGAAGGGTTCTATTGATATGGGAGAAGGGACTTTTAATGATGTAATTTTTGTTCCTTCTTTGGCCACTAATCCTTTTATTTATCAAATTACCCATGGTGGACAAGGTAAAAGAGTTGAGTTCACTCCTGATAGAGTCTACATAATGGACTTGTAGACTAGGGATATTTTTTCTATTGAGATGGTTGGCATTCATCTTGTTTGTATTGTTGTTCACATTTTGCTTCAGCTAATGATAATGTTCCTTGGATTGTGTCAGGCTATTGTTAGGTCCTATCTCTTTAGTTGAAAATGCATCAATTGTATCAACCAAGCAGTGTTTGAAGGCTATATGCAATAGAAGACATCCTGAATATCTCTCTAAGATTTTCTAAGTGTTTGGAACAGATGAAATGAGACTTTAAACTAAGAGGCCACTAAACTAGAAAGCATGAAATCATTTACCTAGAAATCTTGAAATAACTAAACTAGAAAGAAAGACATTATTAGTCTAAAAAGCATAATTATTAAACTAGAAAGAATGGAGATAATTAAGCTAAGAAGTATGTAAATTGTTGAAGAGGAAATTCTTGTAAAGAAACTATGAAATATCTAACTAACAACGGATAACAAACTTAACAATTAACAAAAAACAACTTAACAACTTGAAACTAACAAATGAAATTAGGTGCTCTGGAACTTCAGACAATAGAACTTAAAGATTATAGACTCAACTACAACCTCCAGGGTTAACCTAACAGAGCTCAATACATGAAAATAAACTTCACTCACGTTTATCATTTACAAAATGAAAACAATAGGATTAAAAATAAAATAATTATCTATCTAATCTACAGTCCCTCAAGTGGCTAGCTCTCGGGTGCTCCTATGCATAGCTCAGATCACATAGACTCTGTAACTTCAAGATTACTCCATTCAAAATGATTTCATTCATAATACTAATAACTCAAAATGAGGGAAAAACTTATTTTATTTATATTGAAAGTATAACTCAGAAACATAGTGACAGCATAATGATATCTCCATGTGTTTCATTGCTTCTAGTGGTTATATATTTATACAAAAAAGCTAAAAAAATCCTATAGTTCAGATGGTAAAGATTACCACTGAAAAAGTCTTCAACTAATTCTAACAAATTAATAGACTTAAGTCCATAACATGAAGTATTAAAGAGGCTTGAAGTGATCCATTAACAAAAAATATCAAGAAAGCTACAAAAACTTGACACATCATGTGCTCCCTAAAATTGTAGTAGGAGGCAGATGGAGTTCTACTCGAGAAATTACAGAGTCTTCATTCTAGTCAATGATTGGGAGCTGCCAATTTAAGAAGAAATAGGTGATGATGAACTTCTACTGGTCTTCAAAGGACATTGCTCAACCTTCATCAAGCATATTAAGCGGATTATTGGGAAAGCAATTCTAGAACCTGACGTGAAGAGGGTAATTTATCCATCTCAATTCCTTTCTATGTTCATATCTAATTTACTGGATTTTCTTCAGGATGTTAGAATGGTGGAATTGGTCACTGCTAAGGTTGTGAATGAAGAGTTTATGCCAAATGGAGTCCTCGCCAAGGCTTGTCAGAGGTATGATCAGTGGAAGGGACAGGGTTACGTTGGTGTTTTTTTTCCAAGGTACTTTTTGTTACATCACACAACATTTCCAAAATTATTTGTAGAAATAAACAAATCTCTTTCTCAACGAAGCTCTACTCTGATGTTGAATGCACTAAGAAGGTATGCAACTAAGTTTTATGAGGATTTAACAAAGAAATTCAAAGTGATTTTCCAATCTATAATGGTGCTCCTTGTTCATGTACATGATCCACCTCTACCACCTCAAATTCCTATGCTAGAAGATGAGACTAGTACTCATCTCCCATTGGACATGCAAATTGGTCAACTAGATGCTGAAGAAGCAGTGCAACCTGTGAATATGCTTGGTGAAAGACAGATTAATCTTAATATCAAATTGAATATGATCCCATATAAGGTAATATGGATGAAGATAATAATATGGCTGAAGAGCGGCGAGAAAATGATAATCCAGAAATGGAGGAATAGCTTGTTTGAAGGATAACATTTTTTGTATGTAAAGCATAGTGAAGACTAGTCAGTGAAAATCAAAGGTGAAATCTGCGACTCGAAGAATGGAGGGTGATAATGGTTTTTGATCAAAGGTCAAAGAAAATTGATGGAGTAATCTGCTTGAAGACAGGAGTATGAAAAATGTTTTGTCATTTTGTTTTTTGGTCATGAGCAAAAAATGTTGTGGATTCAAAATAGTTTCCAGTATATGTATGATAAAAAAGTAGAGCTGGATACAAGTTGAAAAATATCTCTATAATGTAAATTTTCTATTATATCAATATATATATATGGGCAATAACCTTTTGCTTAAAAAAAAAAAAACTTCTCTCAAAAAGCAAGTAATTATTAATCCTAAAGACAATTAATTTGCAAGGTAAAGGTGACTAGAAGATATGAGGAAGGGTATTTAGTTCATTATATTGATGAGGTTATTTTTACCTCATCAAACTGCATATCGTACTCCTTAATCGAGTGTGAATCATGTTTGCGAGGAGAAGTTTGGTCATATAAACCTTGGTATTCTAGATACCGATATTGAGCTTCCTACTCCTCCACCTTCTACTTGTTCAACTAGTAGTGCTTCTATTTAGTAGGATGATCATAGTTTTTTAGATCTTTCTTTGTGGGATGAATATTTGATAGGTATTTCTAACTTGTTTGTGGGGTCTCATACTACAGATTTCGAGGAAACACTTGAGGGGGTTTCTCTCCTCTTTGATGATAGTTTTAGCACAATTGTTATTTAATCTTCCTTATCTTTTGATATTGGCATTCACGAGTCTTCTCATTCTCTTGATTTATCATGTTTCTTGGTTGAGTTTGACCATGATTATGTTATGGCTTATTCAATATTGGAGACTCCTACTCAACTTTCAAAGACATACATGTTGAGAATTCATTATTCCTTCTTTCAATTGGATATGGAGTGTCTTCTTCATCATCTTATGAATTTTTTTCTTCCTAAAGGAAGATGTGTTTCTTACAGATATTGGGTCATCTTTTTTTAATCATTCTTCATCAACATTAGATCTTCTTCATTGTGGGGAGAATATCTTGTCTCTCTTTTTCCCTCTTATGGGGGGTCACTAATTGTATATACATGATGGATGTAGTCCTTGGGGTATCATTGAGTCCTCCATACATCATCTTGTATGTTTATCCCATTTGGTTTTCTCCTTTTATCCTTTATGAGAAATTGCATTTGCATTGTAAATGGGTACCTAACATGGGCTCATATTCGAGACTAATCTTCATCTTCATCTTTGCATATTTTTCATAATAATCTTCTCCCTAAGTTGCACTGAAGGGGGTGTTGGTGTGAATAAATGTCTTGTAGCTAGTTAATTCCCTTACTAGGGACTTAGGGGACATATTCATATGTTAATTTTACTTAGGATTATAAGATTCCTTCTAGAAGTCTTACTTGTCATTTCTAGATCTTATCTTATCCTAGGTTGTTATGAGTTAGTTGTCTCATGTTATAGGATTAAGACACTTTTCATGATCTTGTCTAATCATATCTCTCACCTTTCCTTTATAAGCAAGGCCTCTCATGTACATTTGTATATTCAACCATGTACAATCTTACATTGTTGAAGCAAGCATTCTTGCCATTTTCTCGTGTGGAAGATATTTTGTTCTAGAAACTATTCATGGGAGTGTTGAGGAGTCGCCATTAACTCCTACATGGTATTAAAGAAAATTTCTAGCTCTTCAAAACCTACCCCTTACAAACCATAATTTCCTATCTAAATTCTTGATTCTAGATAATTCACACCCACACACCTTCAATTTCACATAGAGAGGGATTGATATAATTGTTTGTAATTTATAGGATGCCCTATTTGTTTTTTGTAAACCCTCGTTCACCTGAAAGTCCAATAATTCACTCTAGTACTCAACTTTTATGATTAAAATAATAAAACATGTAATAAATAATCCCTTTCCTTCAAGAATTTGGTAAATAAATTTCAAATCCACCATTAATGTCTTTGCATTCTTGAACACATGACCAATGGTATCTATTCTCCATGTTTGAATGTGGGTTGTTGATCTTAGGAAATCAACGATGGTCGTGGGATTTTGAAATCCCCTCCCTAATAAGAAAACACTATTTCATTATGCATAGGTCTAGGACACGTGTTTCCATCTCGAGGAATCATAGGAGCACGAAGACAAGCCTTAAAGTTCTTCTGATAGTTCATTCTTCTATGAAACACTAACATCAAATAATATGGGACATGTGGTAAGATTTTGAGAGTTTAGGGAATAAAAATCTTGGTTTAATATTGCTTTGTGAACATTCTTTCTTGTGTGAAAAGGTAAAACATACACCTTTATTCAAAATGAAAGCATTTCACAACTTCATAGGGGGCTAATATTGTCAAAAGGTCCATGATACAATGGTTTTATGTGATACTTAAAGGCCTTGAAATGCACTTTCTTTAAAAAAACTTAAAGCATCTAGGAAAGGGAATGACTATGAACGACAAGGGGGCTTCACAAGAGGATTCAAAACATTTTCTCAAAAAGTATATATTGAATGACAAGGGGGTTTTTTGAGGTAATATTTGAACATAATTTTTTTTAAAGAATCGAAGAGGCTATACAAACATTGATGCGAGTCTAGTGGGACCTGGGAGAACTCAAAGCCTTAAGGAAATAGACTAAAATATTCATAAAAATGGGAGCACTCACTTATCTATCACAAGGGGCCAGTAAAAACTTGGGAACAAAGCCTTAAGTTTATAACTTAAGTGAGAGACTATCCCAATTATAGTTCAACGATGAAAAATAATAAAAGTGTAGGTGTTTAAGATATATGCTAGGGTTTTAGGGGCTCTAACACAATTTTTTTATATCCTTGCATAGTTTTGAGGATTTTTAATTATTTAATAAATATCCAAAGGAGGTTTAAATTAAAAAGAACCAATAGTTTCTCTATTTGGGGATGCCTATTTTGTAGAAACGGGGAAAGGATCCAAAATATCTGAGAAGACTAGACAAAAACTGGGGGACTTCATAATTTTTACACTAGAATACAATGTGCATGAATATATCCTACTTATGAAAAGTAGGGTTTGAGGAATTTTCCATGCACTCTCAATTATAGAATCTCTTATTTCCATGCACTCTCAATTCTAGAATCTCTTCATTCATATTTTGTAGAAAATATGAATTCTCACCATGATTATCAAGCACAATATAAGGACCTTCCCATATAGCTTCAAATTCGTCATGTTTACCTTTTTCTTGGATACTATCATTCCATATAAGGACCGAATCTCTTGTCAAGAATTTTCTATTTGATGTTTTCTTATCAAATAGGTATTTTACATGTAAGTGCTTCTTGAGATTGGTATTTTATGCTCTCCTTCTTGACTCATCCAACTTTGTAAGTTGGTTGATCTTGATCATCGTAACATCATTGATGTCTTCTTGATATTATTGGATGGATTTATAAACTAGAATTAGATTGTTGATTGGAAATGTAGCATCCAATCCATATACCAAATCATAAGGAGATTTTTTTGTGGCTTTCTTGACTATTTTCCTATTAGCCCACAATGCCAATTTTAATTTTGAATCTCGTTACCGTTTATTTTTACCAATCACTCTTTTCATGATCTTCATCATATTCTTACTACTAGATTTAGCTTTCCCATTCCCTTGGGGGTGATAAGGAGAAGAGTATGATATGGAAATTTTATAATTGTGACAAGAATTTGTAAACTCCTCTAATCCAAAGCACATAGAACTATCCATAATTAGCTTTGCAAGAGTCCCAAATCATATGATAATATTTTCCATGACAAAATCAATGATAATTTTGCTACTTGCCTTCCTAGTTGGAACAAATTCCACCCACTTGGTGAAGTAATATGTGCCTAGTAAAATCTATTTGTGACCACAACTTGATCTTTTAGTAAATTCACTAATAAAATCTATGCCCCACTACTAAAAATGATCTTCCACATTTAATTTTCTCAAAGGTAAGGCACTAGAATACTTCATCTTGCTAGAAAACTTTTGACAAGCATCACATTTTCTCACCATCCTATGTGTGTCAACAAACAGAGAAGGCCAACAATATCTAGACCTTAGGATTTTGTGAGTAGTTGTTTAAGCCATGTAGTTTCCTCCACACACTCTATTTATATCCTCAAGAATTCTTGTTTCTTGTTCCTCATAAACACATTTTAGTAGAACTCCAGCCCTATCTCTCTAATAAACACAATTCTAAATCATGGCATATTTTATGGTATGCAATTTTAGAGTTCTTTTTTTATTGCCGGTCATGTGGTCTGGGAAAGACATATTATTTAAGTAATACAATATATCCTTATACCAAGGACAAGATTTCACATCACATCCATTCATAAGTGTATCATCCTACACTTGGTTGATCTAGCTAGCCTCAAGATTAGGTTCAAGAGTCAACTCAACTAAGCCATGTCCTTTAACAAGATTATTTATCTAGATGTCTATGTCGAACTCCTAGATCTTGTTGATTCATATGCATCTTTTTCCAGTAACTTCTTGTTGGGTAAAAATGTCCTTGACTATAGTACTAGGAACATAAGTGTAAGGGGGAAAATAAGCATAAGGAAAACAACAATGAAATCAAATGAAAGAGATCAAAGAAAGATCAATTCCCAACCATAATGAAGTTATAAAACAATGAAATCAATCAAGTAATGCAATCATAAAGAGAACATAAATGAACTCATGAATTAAAACATTACCATCCCATGTTGAAGTGTAATTTTTATTGATGTTGGATTGCATTTGGATCAATACAAAGCCTCCATTTGTTGTGTGAAAGCTTCAAAATTCATGTTAATGGTGATCAAAGATGTATGTATTTTCTCTTAAGAATTTGATAGTCAATTCAACATGATAACTCTACACAAATTCTCTAGATTCTCTGATCAATTTTGAAAATGAAGAGGGTTGTTTTATAGATTTTCAAATTTGAGATGAAAGATCGAGATTTAGTAGTAAAAGATCATGATCAATGGTTGAGAACTATTGAGAGGAAATAGATTGGCTAGTTAGCTTCTTTGATTGATCCAATTAAGGATTTTAATTGGATAATCAGTGGGATTAGATTGGAATGATTGGTGGGATTGAAGAAATTAGGTTGAGTGGTTAGTGGGATTGAGAAAGTAAGATTGAGTGGTTAGTGGGATTGGGAAATAGATGGGTTAGTTAGCCAATTAGAGTGAGAAATCAGTGATCATGATTTACCCAATCAAAAGAGGGTGAGGATAATTAATTAATTAATTAATATTGGAAATGAATGTGCAAGTCCTGCTTGACTTTAATAAATAAAGATATATTTGTTTGTTGTCCATGTTGAATGATTTTGAATATTTGGTTTACTTAATTTATTAATGATAACAATTTAATTGATTTAGATGAATAGAGTATATTAGTGACATAATTAAATAATTGATGTTTATTTAATTAATCAGGAGGAATAAATTTAAATTAGATGATGACATAATGAAATGCAATTATATAAATAATAATGATGTTGATGATGGAAAAATGAAATTCAGGATGTGTGATACGTGTTAGGTCATTTTTACATGTCTACATTTTCCCCCTCTTTGAGACAAAGTATTGGTTACATTATTTCAAAGATGTTTAGATCAAGATTTGAAAAAATTTATATGCCCCACTGTGCCTCGATAGTTAGTGGAAAGATAATATGACACTGGACCGCCCCCTCGAGAGGTTGGATGGAAAAAGTACTTTTTTGGTTGGGCTCATGACAAGGTTTCATTGTAGTTTAGATGCGTAAAGGACAAAAAACTAGGTTATAGAACTTGCGTTTATTGTTTTGAATGTTCCAAGGTGCTCATAATTTAAACCTAGGAGGGTTCCTAAGGTAAAAAATAGGGTTTGGGGAGGTTAAATAGGAAATTAGGGTTAATTTGTCCTCATTTTCACTCTAAGCCTTAGGAAATTATTGCCTCTAGAGATCTTGTTGTTGCAATTGTCAATTTGCGATGGTAAGGATTCCAGGTGCCACACACTGAGCAGATGCAATTTGTTCATTCGGGAGGCCAGCTGGCGCAGGCATCATGATATGTACCCCTTCCTTGTTTTCATGAGTTTTCATTTGCATAATTAATGCACAATTTTTTTTATGATGATAGCAGTAATCTCATGTTTTTATTGTTATTGTTTTAATTTTACCACTAGTGTAGTTTATATTTTTACCACTTTTGTAAAAAGTGAACACTATAGTATAATTTGTACACTATTGTAAAATCCATCTACTATTGTTTATTGCTTTTGTAAAAATTTCACACTATTGTTTTTCTTTTAGGAAAGTAACCGCTAGTGTCAAATTTGCACATTATCGTTTAAACTAACTGTTTGTGTATAAATTAGTCACTATTGTAAAATCTAGCCGCTAGCATAGAAACTAACTACTATCATAGTAAACAGGGTCGCTTCTATAAAAACATGTTGCTATCATCCAAAAAGGGTTGGATATTGTTAAATTTTAATGATTTTGCAAATTTGGTTGCAGTATTAAGTTCATGACTTTTTTTCTATCAAATTCTTGATGATGTGGGTTGAATGTTTGCAAGCAGTTCTCAAATTGTTGTATTCCAAGGGGAAATGACCATGAAAATTTCTTGATTTGATTACCAAGTTCCAAGAGGTCAAGAAAGACTTCCTTGATGTTGTTGTACTGCAACATATATGTTAGATGTCTGAGATACAATGTCATAGGGAAATGATGGCCGCACTTGTCAAGAGGTGGCACTCTGAGACTTCATCTTTCCACCTTCGTACTAGTGAGGTGACAGTTACCCTTGAGGATGTGTGGAGGATTTTTTAGATTCCCATCGACAACGAGTGGGTTTTATATGATGTTAGGAAAGGTACCCTTACCATGCAATGAGTACTTGGTGTGCAACATCTACAAGTAGTGGATTCCGAGATTGACTTGTCTCCTTTTGTTGATGGTGTTGATCCTCTATCAATGGTACTAGCTAGTTCGATTATGGGGCCTCTAATGACCGATCATAGAGGTAGGTTATTTCCTATTGGCTGGGGCATCTTCATAGAGTAGATGATGGAGCATGGGACCAAATATGTGTGGGGCCCTTATATATTGGCACATTTATATAGAGACATGCACAAGGTCATATATCGGGGCAACAATGCTATTTCAGTAGGTATTACTCTTTTGCATATGTGGGCCAGGGAGAGGATCCCAGTGGCAAGGCCAAATGGTATTCTTGATGATCCATATTCTTATAGGTATTTTTATTTTTTGCATTACACCTAGCCTAGAAGATTACACAATTGGAGAGGCAGTTTTTACAATATGATTGAGTTTATTTGGAGGCCTTAGCTAACTTGTGAAGCCTAGAATGATGATATGGAGCAACTACCTTTTTCTTGAAAGACATGATGGTTCATAGGCCATGTGGACAATATTCTTAAGCGATATTTTCCTGATCACGTTCTTCGTCAATTCAAAGAGAGACAAACCTATTTTGAAGATGATTACCATGCACAGTTCATAAAGACATCCCAAGAGGTTAGGGCTTTGGGGTCGACAACCTCCTCTACTGATGTTGTTGAAGAGTTCATAGAACTTGCCCCATTTGGATGGGGATGGGTAGTTGGTCTAGTAGATCTAGGGATGACACAAGATTTTGATTAGTGGCAGACTCACAAATGGTTGTTATAATTCACAGATCCTGTTGGCATTGGCCCATTGATGGGATAGGTCCAAAGGGTGGTTGGTGTCATAGGTAGGAGTGACTGACTGAGGCTTTGAATCACTATAGAGCAACTAGATAGAGCTTAGAGTTAGCAGGATGATGGGCAGGATGGTCAGCGAGATCAGGACTAGCAACCTCAAGAACAGTAGCTTTAGGACTAGTAGGCACCACAGGGTCCTCCCCCACAGGGGGATGCAATAGATTAGATAGCCTAGTTGAGAGCTAATAGGGATGCCTTAATCATAGAGAGAGATGTTGAGATTTCTCAGCAACAAGTGGTAGAGGGACATGTTGCTATCATTACTATAGAGTGGGATGGTCTCTATTAGGAGAGAGATTCTTTGAGGTAGGAGCTAGCCACCAAGAGGTGGAAAAGGCTAGCAACAAATATTTCATTAGCCTCCTCCATTCCCCTAGCTTAGTATTAGGTTGAGCGAGATCAACTTATGACACAGAGTACCTATTACCAGACCTTGTATGAGGCTTTTGTTCCTAGAACTCAGAGACACCCTCGTTTCAGAGAGCCGAGTGTTCAAACAGGTGCAGAATCTGGTGGGCAGTCTATTAGATAGCCTCAACAGTCTCCCACTATTCCACAACCATCTCTCATTCAAAGCCAGAAACAATATAGATCCCCACCTTAGAATGGCCAGCAAGGCTGATTTTGTTATGATCTTTATATTGATTTTTATTTTTTTAGAGACTCTATGTAGACATATTTTTTATACATACATTCATCAACCCAACTGAGGCCTCATATATATTTTTGTATATTTGGATAGCACAAATGATACTTGATGATGTATATGACATTCTCATTTTTGATGATACATGATGCGACTTATTATGTGTTATGAGATGCTTATGGATGGGTATGGATGCTTATATGTGTTGATTATTTATGATTATGTGTTCATGAATTTTATACTTTTTTGATGCACTTATATGATATGGATGGATGGATGATTTACATTGTATATGATGGATGATGATATATTATGTATGTGATGGATGATGATATATGATGTATGTGATGGATGATGATATATGATGTTTTTCATTTTATTATGGTCATGATATGTACTAATAAATTTGTGGATGCAGGATGCATGTGGTTTTAATGATATTCTAATGTAGGATGGAGATGTTATTTAGAAGAAATATTAGTTGTATTTTTAGAAGAAAATTGATGTTAGTCATTGATAAGTTTGCTTTTGCTTTCATAGAGACTTTGTATTTTTAGCAATCCTTATTGATGTAGAAAACATAAATGATGCACTTACCAAGGTGGCTTTGTATCCATTGCATGGACTTTGACTCTGCAAACAAAGAGTATTCTTTCTCATACTGGACATACGAAAACCTTGTTAGAGTGTATGGGTGAGAAGTTTCAAAACATTTCGGACTAGCTACATAGAGAGGTATGGAGTGCCTAACATGCAACTGCTACACAAATTGCCACAAAACAACTTCCACACGTAGAAAAAATCAAGTGCTCGTCATGGTAGTATCACAAAAATATCTAACAAACAAAACAAACAGAAATCAATGATCGATGCCCCCATTCCTTCCTCTCTAAACCCTTATGGAAATCTTTGAGAGATCTTGGGAATGTGATATTAAGATAAATCAAAAAGATAAGATCATAAAAAGATAAATAATGTTTTTGTATCACTTACCATAGTTATTTGATGTTTCAAGCTGTTATCCATTAGTGATGTCTATTTTAGGTACGTTTTATCCATTAAGACATACATTAGGATGTTGATGATGAATTATCGATAAGTAGGTAGTCGACCACCTAGGCATTATTTTTAATCTGATGGTGATCAATTCATTTCAATATTTACTTTGGAAGTATCGATTTTGATGTTTTTTTTCTTGTTGGTTGTGTTTTTCAAAGGTTGAAAGTGATGATTGGTTATTATGGATGGAGAGTTTATTACGGGTAGATGAAATGGAGATAGGAATTTTGAGATTTTTTGAATTATTTGATGTTGTTTTTGTTGTTTTCAAGAGATTTAGAGACAGTTAGGGGGACCTAAAGGGACTGACCTAGTGCATTGGGGGCTGATCAAAGATTAGCCTTTCCTACGTGATGAACGTAGAGACATCATAGTTCGACGGTATTGAGTGACACTATTTTTGGAGTTTTCTGACTCTTTATGAATGTTTTTGGATTTTGATAAGATATTTGAATGTTTTCTTTTTTATTTTGGGGAACTAACCTAGGGCCTTAGGGCTCATCAATGATGGCCTTGCCTACGTTATACACGCAGAGGCTTGTAGTTCACTTATTTTGACTCAATGTAGCTCGTCTAGAGACAATACAATGTTTTTGGGATTTTGATGTTTTGAACTTTATCTTTCTTTTGTTTGTTTTTTGGATTTTTTTTTTTTTGATAGTTTTGAATAGTGATGGGATGAACAAGGATCCAATTAGCTACCGGTTTATAGGAATTTTCCCCCATTTCGAAATAAGATTACATTTATTAGGGTAGATGGATTTTGATGGTGCAGCAAGGTTCAACGCTTGATCAATCATCAAGCCATGGTTGGTTACACGTTTTATTATGGGACAAATGGGGTGGATGTGATAGATAGTTCCAATAGATATAGATGTAGGACTTATTCAAACGTAGGGATTGTTTACCAAGTTTTCACTATGGTACCAGTCTTAGAAGTGTCACAAGGTTGTTTTCACTTAAAGGACATTTTATTTCTCTTTACTATTTTTCTCTTCTTTTTTTTTCTTTTTTTACATTTTTTTATTTTTTTACATTTTTTTCTTGGGATATTCTGATGCGTTCAAGTGTAAAAGTTTTGAGATGGCTACTATTCATAGGTTCAACTAAAGGTTCTCCTTCAGGAGTAGCCAAAAGATATGCTCCAAATCCATAGCTTGTTGTTATGATGAAAGGACCAAGCTAGTTGGGTTCAAACTTACCCTTCCCATCTTTATTTAGCTAGACCTTTTGATTTTCTTTCAGTACCAACTCACCCACTTGAAAACTTTAGTTCTTTATCTTCTTGTTCTAGCTTCACTTGAGCCAATTCTGATAAACCTAGAGATGGTTTAACACACTCAATTGTATTTCATCTAAGAGTTCTAGCTCATTAAGTTTGGACACTCGATATTCTTCAGTGTTGACCATGCCTTTTAGGAATACCCATAGTGATGGGATCTCAACTTCGATAGGTAGGATTACTTCAAATCCATAGACCAAGGAAAAAGGTGTGGCACTCATAGGTGTGCGGATGCTAGTTCGGTAAGCCCATAAGGTGGGATTTAATTACAAATTCCAATCACAACTAGTATCATTAATAGTCTTTCTCAATATTTTTAGAATGGTTTTATTTGATGCTTCAGCCTGACCATTTCCTTGGGGATAGTATGGGGTTGAGAATCGGTGTTGGACAGTGAACTTTGAACAGAGCTCATGGACATATTGGTTCTTAAATTGGGTTTTTTTATTTGTTATGATAGTTTGTGGAATTCTATATTGACAAATCAAATAATTCAAGATAAACCTAGATATTTATTTCCCTATGATGTATGTTAATGAAATGGCTTCTATCCACTTTGTAAAGTATTTTGTTGTAGTTATAATATATTTGTTCCCATTGGATGAAGCAGGAGATATCTTTCCTATCAAGTCAAGTTCCCACTACGAGAAATTCCATGGTGTAGTTATAGGTCATAGCTCCTATGTCGGTGCATGAACAAGATCACTATTTTATTGACATTGGTGACACTTCCTTGAGTAATGAATGGATTCTTGCTCCATTGAGGGCCAATAATACCTTGTCCTCAACAACTTATATACTAGATTAGGTCCACTAGAGTGATACCCACAAACACCTTCCTATACTTCTTGTAAGGTGTTTTGCACTTCGTCCACATTGATACATTGGAGTAATGTACCATCTAGAATATGATGGTATAGGGTATCTCCTAGGATGGTGAATCAGGAAGTTCTATGGACAAAGGTTTTATTTTTATTCAAATGTCATTAAGTCAAGGGGTATGATCCCATGCTGGATATAAGCAAGCGTGTCTTGGTACCAAGATGAGTTAGGACCAATAACATCAAATACAAGTTCTAATTCTAGGATATCAAATGCTAGTATAAGTAATTGCTCCATGAGGAATTCATTTTTGGGAATGTTTTGGGGTATGTCCAAGAGTGAACCTATTGTTGCCATAGCATCCCTTGCTCTATTGTTGATTTTGGGAACATGTTCAAAGATGATGACCACAAATTACTGCTTGAAGCTATCCACCATTCTTTTGTATGGCATAAGCTTTTCATCCTTCATCTGGTACTCGTCATTTACCTACCTTATAACTAGCTGGGAGTCACCGTAGACTTGTAGGTCCTTTATCTTCCATTCTACAACCATCTTTAATCCAGTGATGAGTGCTTCATATTCAAAAAAAAAATTGGCACATGGAAAGGTGATCCTATAAGCTTTGGGTATACTATCTCCCTGAGGTGTGTGAGAAATAAGATATCAGCCCCTGAGCTATGTTGAGTTTGAGATCCATCAAAGTACAAGGTCCAATGGCTTGACTAATTGGTTAGAAGTATGCTTTCATCTAGAAATTTTGATATTAGAGTCTAACAATCTTCTATTGGTGCATCTACTAATTGATCTACTATTATTTGTCCTTTTATGGCTTTTTTTTCAATGTATTCTATATCAAATTCACTAAGTATCATTACCCACTTAGCAATTCTTCTTATTAAGGCTACCTTTTCCAATAGATACTTTAAGGGATCCACTTTTGATATTATCTTTACTTTCCTATTTAATATGTAGTGCCTAAGTTTTTGTGTTGCAAATACAATAGATAGACATGCTCTTTCTATGGGTGTATAGTTTAATTCATAACCCACCAAGGTTTAGTTGATATAGTATAGTGATTTTTACTTGTTTTGATCATCCAGTTGTACTAACAAAGCTAGTAAAGTTGTCATTGTTGTAGATGCATGTACAAAACCATTGCCTTATCTTGAATTGGAGGCATCAATATTGGGAGACTGAGCAAATAATCCTTGACTTGTTGGAAAGCCTAATCACACCTACCATCCCATTTGAATGTTATGTCCTTAAGTAGAAAATGGGTGAATGGATGGTACTTGTCTACTAACTGTACAATGAACCTTCTGATGGATTGTAGCTTATTTTGTAGAATTCACAACTATTTCAATGTTTTTGGAGGAGGAATTTCTAGGATATCTTTAACCTTGGAAGGATCCACCTCAATGCATCTTCTTGATACAATGCAACCCAACAATTTTCCTGATGTCACGCCAAATACACACTTTTTTAGGTTGAGACGCTGGTTGTATTCCTCTAGTATGTCAAATACCTTTGCTAGGTTAGTCAAATGATTTTTTCTTTTGATTGATTTTTCTAATAGGTCATACACATAATCCTCCATGGTAATGTGCAATATATCATGGAAAATGGTGGTCATTTCCCATTGGTAGGTTGCCCCTGCATTATTCAAACCAAATGGAATGGAATTCCAACAAAAGCTTCCCCATACGTAGTTGAAAGCTATTTTGTGTTTTTCTTCGAGGGATATATTTATTTGATTGTACCCAAAGAAACTGTCCATCAATAAGAGCACTTCATGCCCCACAATTAGGTCCACAATCATTTTGATGCTGGGTAGGGGGAAGTCATCCTTGGGGAATGCCTTGTTGAGATCCCTGAAGTCCATGCAAATATGTATGCCCCTAGCGGGTTTCAAAACCAACACAAGGTTAGATACCCACTCAAGATATTCGATGGGTTTGATGAAGCCCACATCTAATTTTTTCTAAATCTCTACTTTGACCAAGAGTGTTATCTGTGGGTGCATCTTGTGTAGCTTTTGTTTGATAGGTTTAGCTCCAGGGAACACTGTTAGGTGATGTATTACCAAAGCTGGATGTAGCCCTAGCATGTCTACATATGTCCATGAAAATTTTATTTTGCATTCACTGATAAATGTCAAGAATTTTACCCTTTCCTCAAGATTGAGTGATGCTACATGATATGTTATTTTTGGTGTCTCCGTTGTGCCAATGTTGATAGGTTTGGAACCTTTAACCAAGAGTGCTGATTTTTCTTGATATTCTGTAATGGGGAGATTGAATCCTCCATCTTCAGGCACCTCAGAGAGGTTTTCACCCTCAAATATGTCATTTTTTTTTCTCTTTTCTTGATATGATAGAGCCACATTATGGTTTTCCTTAGGGGGCCTCCTTTTATTTTTAAATTTTTTAGTTTATTTTTGCCACCGGAGGATGCAATCTCCCCTCCAAAATATGCTCCTTGATCAAGCTCCATTATAAAATCAACTTTATGATCTCCTCGTGGTATATCAATTCGAAGTCCCATAAAATCCATAATAACCTAATCATATTGGAATGAGTCCAAAATAGGTGTATGATGTTGTTGGTCCCAGTCTATTAACTGTGGGTAAAGCAAGGGTATTTTATCATTGGTATCAACAAATCTTATGGTGGTTGTAGCCAAGGTATGGATATCCATTTTATTAAAGTTCCATAGGGTATCCAGGTTATAATTAGTAGAGGCACAAGAATCCCATTCATATTCATTGGAATCCATTTCAGTGTGGTATTCTTCAGATGTAGGTTCAGTAGTGATGGTATTTATGTTAAGGTTTTCAAATATATTTTGGATATACAAGTAATCATCTAGATGGTCATAATCATATGATGTCTCAACAGCGGTAGAAGGAGCTCCTTCCTCATAAGAGGTGCTTCCGGTGCTTGGGGTAATCATGTTTGATGAACCATAACCTAGTCCAAGATTCTTCTGGCACTTTTCTATGATAACTGGTTCTCTTATAACTTGTTCATGTAGACCAAGGCCACCTTTTCCAATGAACCCCATGTTTTTTTCTATCTAATATCCTTTATTTTTTTATCAATAGGAAGTGGAGGTAGTGGTTTCTCCCATCCTTCTTTGTAAATCCATGAAGATGGGTCTTCTTAGAAAACTTCTTCATCTTGCATGTCTCCCCACTTGGTGAAAATGGTGAGTTTTACTTCCATTGTAACAAGTTGAACATGCTTTATCTCTCTCGTCCCTCCATAAGTCTTTGGTGTTGGGGGAATTATTCTGATGCAAAAGGACTAGTTGAAATAGTACTCCCCATAGCCCTTGTAAAGCACTTGGATCTTGAGATATGATTTTTGTGTCTTAGTTGATGGAGTTGCAGGGGGTGAAGCTAGTGATAATGGGTCAACAAAAAAAAAGAGTGAAAAGATATGCCCTTGCTAGGTATTTGAAAAATATTTTTGTACTTCTCCAATTTTGCACAGTAATGAAAAGGTTTAGGTTCAACATATATTGTCACTTCCTTATCATCATAAGGAAATTTTAAGCACTAATAGAATGTGGAAGGAACTACTTGTAAGGCATGGATCCATGGTTGTTTGAAGAGAAGGTTGTATGGTAGCTCAAGATCTAGTACTTGACATGTTGTCTCTACTATCGTTGGTCCAATTTGAATGGGAAGTTTGATTGCTCCTTCTGAATTTCTCTCCATATCATCATAAGACCTTATGGTGATACTTTTGTTTTTATCTATTATGTTATCAAAATATTCTAGTTGTTTTACTAATTTTAGGGTACAAATGTTTAATCCTACACTATTATCTATCAATACTCCCTTGACTTTGTGTTTATAGACACAAAATTCTAGATAGAGAGCTTGATTGTTGAAATATTTTTGTGGAAGGTTAGAAAAGATTAAGTGATGGGTGGAGGTGATGTTACCAACCATGGCCTAAAACTGATCAACATTAAGGTCACTAGGGATTGATGTTTTGACAATATATTTCTCCAAGATTTCTTTATGTACTAATGACAAATTCAAAAGCTCAAGGATGGAGATTAAGGCAAGAGTTTTCTTTAATTGTTCCATAATGTTGTAATTTGATGGCTTACTTGTGGCTTTTTTTTGGGGTGTGGCTCATTGTATTGTAACTCTCCCTCTTCGTGTACTTACGTTACACTCAAGATCTTTTCCTAGTATGGTTACAACATTGATGGTATGATCAGGTTGAGAAATGTTTCCTATGAGTTCATCACAGGTGAAGTTGGATTTACTATAATATTTCCCTTTACCCCTTTAATTTCCCTTAGAATGACCAGGGATTGGATCCTTGTAGATTTTTAAGTCTTTATTTCTAGGACGATGTTCTATTTCGACCTCTCCTTTTTCTATTGTTCTTGCATGATGCTTTTGAGCCTCATGCAATTGTTGGTGGTATGACCCTTGATCTTGTGAAATTCACATTGGTTGTTCTCATTATACCAAGGGGGTTTGAAGTTTGGATCCTCATAGCTTTTTCTATCATTAATCTTGAAAAGGTTTGTTTGGATCAGTTTGTGCATAAATACTTCAAGGGGTTCTCCCAATGGAGTAAGTTTTCTTCTAGGTTTTGTCATATTTCCTTGGTGGCCTCCTTTCATTATCTTGTCCTTGATATAGTTGTTGGTTGTTTGGCTGGTTTTTTTGAGGATAATTGAGTTGGTTGTTTGGTGTATTGTTTGGAGTATAGCTTTTTTGTGTTGTTTGAACATGATTTTTTGGCACATTGGGAGTTTGCATGTTTCGTACAACTTTAGCATCAACCAATTCATCATTGGTTATTCTTTTGTTCTTTTCCCATATCTTTGGCTTGTAATTTGATCTAGAAGCTTTGTCTTTGGGGTTGTAGAGTTTAATTACTCCCCTTGCGATGAGAGCTCTTTTGATAAGCAAAAAAACTTCAATAGTCCCTTCAAAGTTACTAAGGCACAACATGGTGAGTTGGTAGTTAATGTCCATGTGTATGTTGGATACAAAGATGTCTACGAGTTGTTTCTCAGGAAAAATCCATTTACATTTGTTGGCTTTGTGTCTCTATCTCTATAGATACAAAGCAAATGACTCCCATTGACTTTGTTTAATTTTGTAGCGATCGGGGATGGTTATATCCTGATCTATGTTTTATGAAAAATGATTTGCAAATTTGTCTAACAACTCATCAAACATCTTGATTCCAGGCGATAACGAGAGAACCACTCAATATCAGCCCCACCGAGACTTTGTGGGAAAAGCCTCATTAAGTAGGTATCATCACATTGTAAATCCATGCAATTGACTGAGAATTCTCACACATGCTCCATTGGATCCCTTCTTCCCTTACATTTTCCAAATTTTGGTGTTTCAAAAATCTTGGGAAAAGGTATCATAGATAAGTTTTGATCAAAGGGATACAAAAATATATCTTGTAGAGCTTAGCTCTTCTTTGGTTTCCCAATTTGGATGTCCGATATTATTTGGTTAATGGTTTGTAGTTGCATGCTTACGTCATTAGTTGGTGCGCTTGATTGAGGATTTTGTGCACTGTAGCCTTGTTGTCCTATGACATTTGTTGGGTCATAAATGGGATGTTGTATAGGCATGGGACCTTGATGATCATATTGTGTGTAAGGAGGATTGAGTCCTTGTGTGTTGTAGGTATGTTGAATTTGTGGTACACCTTGATATTGTTTTTTATTACTCCTTAGTACTGATTATGTGGAACTTCTTGATATTTATTTTGAGGGATACCATGGTATTACATTTGAGGTACACCTTGTTGTTGTGCATTTTGAGGAGTACCTTGGTAGTGCATTTGGGGTATACCTTGCTGTTGTGTATTTTGTTGAGGAGTACCTTGGTCGTACATTTGGGGTACACCTTGTTGTTGTGGATTTTTTTGAGTACCTTTGTAGTGTGTTTGGGGTACACCTTGTTGTTGTGGATTTTGTTGAGTACCTTGGTAGTGCATTTGGGGTACACCTTGTTGTTGTGGATTTTGTTGAGGAGTAATTTGGTAGTGTGTTTTGGGTACACCTTAATGTTATTGAACTTAAGGAGTACCTTGGTCTTGTGTTTGGGGTACACCTTTTTGTTTGGGATTTTGTTGTGAAACTTGAGGAGTACCTTGGTAGTGCATTTGGGGTACACCTTGTTGTTTTGAATTTTGAGGAACTTGAGGAGTACCTTGGTAGTACATTTTGGGTACACCTTGTTGTTGTGGATTTTTTGTGATTTTACTTGTTGATATTGTGCATTATTCAAAGGGTCATAATATGATTTTTGGTGTGGCATGTATTGTCCTTGTGATGGAATGTTACCTTGTTCATCCAATATATGTTGTGGTGGTCCTATTGGAAGGATTCTCATGTTTTGAATTGTGTTGTGTGGAGGCATGTTTTGAGTTGAATTTCCTTGATATTGTTGAGCTACCATTGCTTGCTCAATTTGGGATGGTTTCTTAAACAATGGGTTGTCCATAAGTTGTGGTTTAGATTGATCATTATTTTGTGAGAACAAGGGTGGTATCGTGGGATCTACCATTGGTTTTCATATCTATCTAACCACTATTTGATCTCTTAATGGAATGAGGTTAGGATCCTTAAGAATGTCCACATTAAAGTCAATGGGTAGTTTGGCACCACTTTGTGCTAGTGTAAGGAAATATGAGTTTAGGCTCTTCCCAAGCAGTTTTTCCATAAATTATTGCATCTTAGGATCTTGGGAATTCTCTAAGACTTTTATCATCGGTAATTTCCTCATCACTATCATATTCTTCTCTGACAAATTTTGCAAACTAGGAGGTTGGTTGTTTAGACATCACGTTTTGGTGTTCAAGCAATATTTCCTTAGCACTAGGTGGTTGATTTTGTGTAGCTTGAAATGTGGGTTCCCTTTGAGAAGTTGAAAGTTCATTTAGATCATAACCCCATGATTGAGGCCCCTCAGTAGTGGTGGTTTTCTTGGGTGCACTATAAATACTCTTGTTGTCATCCATTCTTTTCTTGTGTTGAGATCTCGTAGTTATCATAAACAAGTTCAAGACCTTGGTGAATTTTGTGATCACTAATTATGAAATGGAATGGTGTTTTGTTTTTGGGATTTTTTTGTTAAAATGATGTATGGAGATGATGTGTGAAAACCTTTTACTCAAAGGTTATTGATGGTTTGCTATGGATTTATGTTTGATTCTCAAGACCCTAGAGTGTGAGTGATTTTGGTGGATGTTTTAATATGACGCTAATATTAGGACACAAGGTGTACAAGTATTGGACTGATATTTTCAATAGCAACAATTTTCAGGACAGTAGTAGTTTCTTTTTTAGAATGACTATGGAAAATGTGAGCAATAGTAGTATTTGTTTTAATTTGTGACTAGTAAACATAGAAGACAATATCGACAATTTTGAAAAAAGCAGTAATTTCAGGACAGTAGTGGTTTCTTTTGTAGAACGACAAGCAATTTTAGCAAAAGTAGTCTTTGTTTAAAATATGTGACTAGTAAACAAAGAAGAAAATAGCGAAAATTTTGATAGAAGTGGTGAAAACTTAGGACGACAGTGGCAATATTGTGGAACAAAAGTGGCATGAATGTCTATAGTGGCTCTATTTTTAAATTTTCTAGTTCCTCGATAGCAGCTTGTTGGATAAGTTTACAATTTTGAGATGTTCGTTTGATCTAACGTTTTTGAAAATTGTGTTTGAGATATAGCAAGTGATAAAGTACATCAAAAAAATTATTTAAACTAATCATATGTTTCAATGATAAGAGGCCAAAATCAGCCCAAGTTTAAACTAGTAACAACATCGAAAACATTTCAAGCAATATTATCCCTAAGGTAGATGGCCAATGGTGACACTTTCAGACCCATAACTTGGAATCTCATTCAAATTAAGGGTAGGGACATCCAAAGGGATGTATACACTTAAATTTTTTGAGAGTGGAAAGATTGAGACCTCCTGGAATGGAAGGATAACCCAAATCACCCTCCCCCTAGAAAGCTACAAGTAGCTTATGCTAGGTCAGGGATTTTTGTCTCAACTCAAGGGAGTTCATATGGTGAGTAAAGTATCTTCAGGGTACAATGCACATCCCTTGCACTGAACTGTGTCACAAAGTAGAATATGTCAATCAATAGGGTGGGAAAAATACCATAAATTTTTTAGTCATTGCTCAAGGGACTCAACACCTTGCTAGTGCCCAACAAGCCACTTAAGGCTTTAACTCTCTTACTGGGGGACTAATTATACCTCACATATATGTAGATACCTCCACATTTTGAATGGAACTGTCAGAAAGGTACTCGCTAGTTAGACCCATTTTCCACTGAAGCCAATTTATATAGTGGCTTGAGGGAAATACCATTTTGGGTCACCATGAGTTCTCCAGTGTAGGATGTATCTCAATGCAGGCTCGATCTAAAGGTGATGATGCAAAAATGAATATTAAACCCAAAGTGCTTTTTGTCACCCAAGCTCGTCCAAAGACGTATGGGGAAAGGATACACAATTGGTTTTCCAAACATGATGAACATGGTATATAATTTATATAAATTTCATTTTAAGCCCAAAAGTGAAGTGTGTAAAGATACTAATTCATTTTTTATATGTGCCAACTTCAAAATGTTTGAGATTTCGAGCAAGAAATGCCATTTTGCAATCAGAAATAGATGATTCATCCAATTTTATGCACCAAATTGAAACATGAAGATCATATCCAACTTTTAATGCACCAAAGTAAACATTTCAAGTTGTTCATTTTTATTGCACTGATACAAAATGTGGAATTTTTAGGTTCTTTTTAGGTACACCAAAATGAGATGTGAGATTTGTAGGTTCAATTTTAGGAGCACTAGAATGAAATGTTTTAACTAAAAATGCTTTGAAAATTTGAAGGCCTTGGACCGTTCGTCAACTCTTAAAGAAAATGGTTACTTGTCCATATGAAAACACATCATAATCCTACAAGGGTTGCACCAACAATGTTAGAAAATGTTACAAGCACAACAAACAACTAGTGGTTAGGGTTAGGCAAATCAATAAATCCAAAAAATACTTTGCAAATTGAAGCAAAATGAACAAAAAAATAGTAGCGGATCTATTTAGTACAATAGAGGCCTTTTCTCTGGAACAATCGTGGCAATGTCAAATGATAGTGGAACAAAAAAAGTATGACAACAGACCTGTTTAGGATGAAAGTGACCCTGTAAATGTTAGTTTCTTCAGCAACTTGTAACATAGAACATACAATAGTGGAAAAAATGACAATAGCAATTGACTTTAGGATGATAATGATCAAACTCAAAATGGCCACAGTAAAAATGAAACAACAACCGCGTCCATATTTTGGGACTTTTGTATTTCGAAGAGAAATAGTGTTTCCTGCAAAAGACCTCAACATTTCAATACTTATAACTGCTCACAAAACCTTATGAAAACATTATTGTTAAGGACCTAGGTCCCACCAAGCATGCCAATTAATGTAACGGGGAAAATAAGCATAAGGAAAACAATAATGAAATCAAATGAAAGAGATCAAAGCAAGATCAATTCCCAACCATACTCATGAAATGAAGTTATAAAACAATGAAATCAATCAAGCAATGCAATCATAAAGAGAACATAAATTGAATTCATGAATTAAAAAATCACCATCCCATGTTGAATTCTAATTCGTATTGATGTTGGATTATGTTTGGATCAATATGAAGCCTCCATTTTTTGTGCAAAAGATTCAAAATGTGTGTTAATGGTGATCAAAGATGTATGTATTTTCTCTTAAGAATTTGATACAATTCAACTTGATAACTCTACACAAATTCTCTAGGTTCTCTAATCGATTTTGAGAATGAAGAGGGTTGTTTTATATATTTTAATATTCGAGATGAATGATCGAGATTCAATAGTAAAAGATCACAATCAATGGTTGAGAACCATTGAGAGGAAATAGATTGGCCAGTTAGCTTCTCTGATTGATCCAATTAAGGATTTTAATTGGATAATCAATGGGATTATATTGGAATGATTGGTGGGATTGAAGAGATCGGGTTGAGTGATTAGTGGGATTGAGAAATTCAGATTGAGTGGTTAGTGGGATTGGGAAATAGATGGGTTAGTTAGCCAATTAGAGTGAGAAATCAGTGATCATGATTTACTCAATCAAAAGAGGGTGAGGATAATTAATTAATTGAATAATTAATTAATATTGGAAATGAACGTGAAAGTCATGTTTGACTTTAACAAATAAATATATTTTTGTTTGTTGACCATTTTAAATGATTTTGAATAATTGATTTAATTACTCAACTTTTAGAGAAGGAAGATTGGTTTAATTAAATTATTAGTGATAACAATTTAATTGATTTAGATGAATAGGGTATATTAGTGACATAATTAAATAATTGATGTTTATTTAATTAATCAGGAGGGATAAATTTAAATTAGATGATGGCATAGTGAATTAATCAAATAATGCAGGATTATTCAATTAATAGATAGAAATAGGGTTAATGACATAAATGATGTGAAATGAAATTATATAAATAATAATGATGTCGATGATGGAAAAATACATTTGGGATGTGTGATATGAATTAGGTCATTTTAACATGTCTATAATAAGCAACTAATTTTACATCTACCAAATAGGATCTGAAATTTTTAACATCTTTGACAAGAGAATAAGCTTGTTTTTCCATGATATCATACTTTAATTCGATTTCTTGAAGTGACTTTTTGAAGAATGCAATGGGTTTTCATAACACTCATCATTTTTTGTAATAGCACAACAACAATAGTATGAAAGGATGGAAAAGAAAATACTTGAAAAGGGCTCATAAAATTTGGTGATTTGAGTACCAATGCTTGCTTGATAACCTTTTTATATTGTTAAAAGCTTGAATGGACTCATCTCCCCATGCAACTGACTCTTGTTTCTTTAGAATCTTGGAGATGGATTTTGTTGTTTCTACAAAATTGGTAAAAAATTCTAATAAAGTTGATTTTCCAAAAAACTAATTGAATTCCTTTTATTATTTTGGGAATTGAAATTTTATCAATTGCTACCACTCTATCAAGATCTATTCTAATTCCATTCTCTTAGACTATATATCCCAATAACTTTCCTATTGTAACCCCCAATCTACATTTCTTAGGCTTCAATGAGATGCCATATTCAATGGATTTGGAAAATATATTCTCAAGATTATTACAATGACCCTTTACCTTCTTTGAGAAGGAAATCAAGTCATTTTAATACACTACCATTATAATGCTAATTAAATCAAAAAATACTACATCCATGGCTCTTTGAAAAGTGAATCTAGAATTAGTCGGCCCAAAGGACAATCTAACATGTACCCCATGGAGTGGTGAAATTGGTTTTATATTGTTCTAATTCATTTACTATTGCTTGATTATAACCTGTAAAACCATCCATCATAGTGACCCAGTCACTCTCTGTAGCATTGCTTCCATGTTTGGCAATGAATAATTATCTTTGAGTGAAGACACATTCAAGTTCCTAAAATATACACACAACTTGATGTCTCTATTCTTATTTCTCACTAGCACTAGATTTAAGACCCAAATGGAATATCTGATTGGATTTATGATCCTTCCTTCTCTTAGTTTCATCTTGACTCTTATTGCATTTTTGGGGCTAATGTTGCATTAATAAGCCTTTTATTTTATCTGAAAGGCTTGAAATAAGATCTCAAAGGGATTTCATGCTAAAAATGATCCTTCCTATAAGCCTTTCAATCATCATATGACCATGCAAAGACATGCTTATACTTTCTCAACAAAGCAATACACATAATTTTGATCTTGGGGTCCAATTTCATCCTACTATAAACCCTTTTAGGTAATACTTCTAAACCTCGGTTTATTTCTTCTAAATCATTTTCATAAATAGGGTTTGGTTTAGCCATATCCCTATCGAAGTTATCAAAGGATATTTCTAGGTTCAAACTAACCCTTTAGGGATCTTATTAGTTTTCAACTAGCTAACCTCATTCCCAAATATTGTCTCCTTTCCATCCACAACCTCCACAAGAACTTGAAAATCTATTTCTTTTTTGTGGTACACTTCAATGTAGTGTAAATTTTTTAGTAAATCCTGATCATTATCAAAGACTTGCCAATTAGAAATATTGTCAGGTATTGTTGGTCTAGTCAAATTCTCAATGGTGGATATACCCATAAAATTTATATCACTAGGTTTAACAACAATATTTTTTGGGAAGCTAGTCATGGTATTTTTCTATCTCTTAACCCATTCTATAGAGAATGCATCAAACATCCTAGAGCATCCCATGCAACATCCTTATATTGTTTTAATCTCTTATTTTTAGACACATATTTTTCTCTTACCTAGGATACTACTAACTATATATATGAGTCTCCTAGAAATTTTAGCTCTTTTATCCCATGTTTAATTGACATGTTAAGTCCTAGAAATAATTCTTCATACTCTATTATATTTTTTGTGTATTCAAACTTTAATGAGAATGGGCATTTAAATGACTTACCATTTGGGAATATCATAATTAATCTTGATCCTACTCCATATTTTGAACAAGGACCATCAAACATCACCCATAAGTTACTTTCTTGCTTAATATCCTTAACTTCCTTAACCAATGGTTTGTCTTTCTTTTCTTCTAGTTGAGGAACATCAACCTTAAAATTGTCAATATTAGTATCATTAAGAAATACTTCTTCATCACACTCAATATTCTCAACCAATCTATAAGACCTCTTTTCTCTATTCAATTTTACATGTTTTCCATTCATAGGGATCATGACATATTATAGCTCTATCTACATACTCGCACCCACTATTGTGGCCTATTTTCTTGATAGCAACATTCCATATTGAGTTGGGATTTCAACAACTATGACATTCATTTTAAATTCCTTTTTTGGAGATGCAACAATTCTAAACTCAAGGTCCTTTATGATTCCAATTATTGGGACTTCCCTTGAGTCCACTGAAAATAATCTTCCATAAGATTTGCTAACCTATAATCCTAATTTATTTATTATGTTTAAAGGTGACACATTTGTGGATGCTCCATAATCAATCATAGACTTTTATCAATTTGTCACTTATCATAAAAGACACATAAAATGGATCAAACTAGGAAGTAAAGTTAGTTACAATTGTGCCTAGATATACCTCAGGAACCTCTATGCATATATCATCTATTTCTCTCTTGTTTTTTTTATTTTTTTCCTTTTCCAATAAAAAACTAACCTTCTTGTCATCAACAAGCTTCTTGGAAGTACTAGTTATCAGAGCTAAGGCTTTATTTTTATTCTAATCTATCCTCATCATAAGTACGAGTTATCAGAGCTAAGGCTTTATTTTTATGCTCATCTATCCTCATCATATGCAATAGTGGGAAAAAAATATTAATTTATGATAAGATTTATGTCATGTCAATAAGAGCATAATTATTTATACTAGTGACTAGGATACTAGATAAAATAGGAATATTGACCTTTCCATATTTACCACGTACACCTTCTTCCTAATCACTCCTATCTTTATCCTTTTATTCCTCCATCTTCTACTTGTGATACTCAGATTTGATGAGTGATGACACAACTTGATCATTAGATAATTGATGAATTTTACCTTTTTCTTCTATGTTTTTTCCTTTCCACATGGTGGAACCATCCTTCTTTACTTTTCTTTCATCCCTTTGTGGATTTCCATCCTTGACTATCATTGTTTCTTTTACTCCTCAAATTGTAACTACTTTTAACCTATGCTATAGTAGCATTTGTCAAAGCCCTAATTTCCTCATCTAATGGTCTTCTTAACTTGATAGTGGATCATGATGATTCAAAACCATATATAGAGTGATTGTATTCTTAAAATTAATCATAAAAAAACCTTACTAATGGTAGTTGTCTTTCAAATGTCTCAAGTGGTTAGCGTCAAGTTCTACTCCTTCCTTTGAGAAGTAACAATCCTTGTTCTCAAGATGCAACTTTATTGAGAACATGTTTATACATTGATTTTCTATATAATGATCATTATAGAAATCATCACATGGTATTACAGACTCATAAAATGGTTGTGCTATAGAACACTATGAAGGAGAATGAGGCAATTGATAAAATAGACACCACGAATAATCTTCCATCATATTCACACCTAGTCTTTTTAGAGGGTCAAGAGTCTCCCTGTTTGGTGTACCTCTTTGATTTTGTTGTATTGGTTTATTATTCTACCAAGTGGTATTATAAGGTTGATCTATTATCCTTGGCATTCTTTCCTACTTCTAATCCTTTCTCATTTTTAGCTACCTTGTATCCAAGGTCCTTAAGAGCACTCATTACCTTATCTAGTTTTTCCTCAGAAGTAGATGATTTATTCTGATGTCCCTTAGGGTTTTACAAAATTGTAATATCATATCTTTTATTGACTTTGCCCAAATCTTTCTTGTTATTCTCAATATGAGTTGCAATATTGAATTCATCTCTTAATGATTGAGGACTCTTGTCTCTCAATTCATAACTAATTTTTGGATCATATGCATTACAATACATAACTAGGCACATAGATTCATTGGGCCCCATGTATGGTGGAATCTTATTGAAAAACCTATTAAATCTAGCATTGAATCTAATTAGCTAAACCAAAACCTTCTGTTTGCTTTATATTTTTAGCAGTGTGGAATGAGCATAACTAAAAATTTAGTAAAAGTAAATTTTCAATTATTTTTATTTGATTTTGCTTAGCTCTAAGTTCTATGAATCAATTTGGCCAGTGACTTATCTATTACAGATTCAAGAAATGAGATAACTCTACCAAATAGCAAACATAATAACTAACTCAAAGGTTATACAATCTTATTATGTTACAACAAGAAACCGGAAAATGGAAAATACTATTAATCTACTTAGTAATCCTTATTACAACAATAACATCCTTAGATATCAAATTGAAAGCATTTTAATCCATTTTTGAATAGAAGATAATCAATAAGAAATTCATTACAACAAGTGTATAATGAGAACCTTAAGAAATATTTGATTTTATTAAGATTCAAAAGATGATACATCATAATCTGGAGACATCAACAGTATGGCTTGTATTCATGTAGCAAAAATTGAGTTGTTTTTGCTATTATAGGTAGAAATTACAATATTTCTTCTTTGAGCTTCAAAGGAATCAACTATACAAAATAAAAATACCAGACAAAGACTTACAAATACTAAGGATTCAAAATAATGAGGATATAGAATCCTCAAAATGAGGCTCAAAATTCCCTTTTATAGACAAAAGGGAAGCAACAAGGAAAAATCCTTATTCCATCACTTAAGTCACAAAATATAAAATATTAAGTGGTGACACTGTACAAGAAGACAAAATCATAAATACATTGTAGAGAAACCACTGAAAAAGTAGTTGAAAGCCTCCAGGGTAGTTATTCTAGTGTATAGGCCTAACTTTCTCTGACAAGATATATTTGACATATCTCTTATATACGCCCATGCAAGAGTGGTGCAGGAGCACCTACACCTTATTTTCAAAAAATTGATCACTTGAATGATGTTAGGTTGTTCAGTAGGTTAATGGGGGGTGTTTGAGTTTATTTAATCTTAAATAAGGTCTAAAAAGACCATCCATTATGTAATTTTGGGGTTTGTAAGTCATTAGTGTCAATTTAAGGGAAAATTTCAAAAATACCAAAAATGTTGTTGGGAAAAAGTAATAAAATACAATATTAGAGAATATGAAGGGTTAAGGGAATTTGAATGGCAGTTAGGAATGTTGGGAAGGTAGTTTTTTTTTTAAAATTGCATTTAAATCCTTCAAGGGCTCAAGCAAAGGCCGGTTGATAATTGTTTTGAAGTCACATATCAATAACAACATTCATATTTTGCAAATTGGCTTTGTTCTTCTATTTTTTAGAACTTTGTCTCTTTTGTACAGTCTGTACAGGCTCTTAAATGGTCTAAAACCTTTTGTATAATGAAAACTTATGAATTAAATTTCTTTTGAATTGTAATTGAGAGTCTAACATTCATATTTGTGGAAGATTTTCAATATTTTTTGTAACAACCTGTTACCACAATATTAAGGGTTTGATAGATATTTAAATGATGTAATTGTCAATCCACCTACTATTTTCATCTATTACTCGGTGGATTGAAATTATTGGGTGGTAGAATAGATGTTAATATGTTTTAGGAATAAAGTAAAGCAAGTTGTGTGACATTGGAGTGTAGCCTTAGGGCCATACATGTGTTTTCATGGTGAAATGAAGGGACCAAAGTAGGGTTTTGACAAACTATTGATGAGACTAGTCTAATGATGAATTTTTAAGTTTTTTACAAGGTATTTGAAAGTTGTTAGATGCATTGGTTTGGTATGAGAAGCCTGGGTTAAATGATATTCAATAAACCCTAGGTGTTTTGGCTTAAAATGGAGAGTTTCATGGAACAATGATAAGATGATCTTGAAATAGGGAAATAATGGTGGAAACTGTGTTTTTAGAACACAATTAAAGTATGTCAATAGAGTTTTGTTGAAAGTGAAGTGTTTAGGAGGGTCCTCCTTTGGAAAACAAGGCTAATTTAGTAGCCTCAAAACAAGGCAGGTTAATGAAACTCTATGTTGTTGCAAAGAAACCATTAGAGATCTTTTGGGATGATGATCAGGGATCTATAAGAAGTCTTAAATGATGTTTGTGGGCCTTGGTATAGCCTTCTCTAAAGTATTTTGTGTAAAGTTGGCTTTTGAAGGGTTACAAGCCTCTTGGGAGAGATTTGGAAGAGTTGGGTGTCTTGTGATTTAAATATTGATTTCATTGTTTGAGTTAGGTTATTTGGTATTGTATAGTGAGTTTCTCCACTTTTTATTGCATCAAAAAGTAAAGTAAGGTTGGTGGAAATTGATGTAAATATAGCTCAAAATTCCTCACCACCCTCTTCCTCTTCTTCACCATGTCTTGTTGATGTGTCCATTTTAGGTGGAAGGAATTGGCTAACTCTCCCCATGTGTGCTTTGTAGTCACTTCTAGCCAAACACATAGACCATATCAGAGAAACCTAGCATGTTGCACTCCAAATTGGATAGTGAATCCATGCATTGGTTTAACTAATTTGCATCAACCTCTCCACCCTTATTTATTCTATTGTGCATGGGTGTCAAGATATCTATAAATTTTGATGTCCATTCTCTGCAAGACCTTATTTCTCCTTCCACATTCAAAATTGGAGACATGAAAAAATCCTCAAAACCCTCAAAGGTACTTAATTCCCTTCTCATGAGATCTCTATAACTATGGTGGTAACCAATTATATCATCCAATAAATCTAACTTATTCAAAATGTCAACTACCATATTGCTATCAAAATTGGGATTCTTGACAATAATTTTCAATAATGTAATCCCATGGGACCAACTGACTTGGATGCATTTTAGCCTTATTCCTAGTTGAGTGTGGCTTGTGTATGCATTCCTCAAAATATTATATTTGTCTCATACTTTGTCTATTTGTCTCAAAATGTTGGACAATTTGTGACCCAAAATATTGTCAACAAGGTCTAAAACCCTCTTCACTGCCCCTTCTTTTGTGGTTTTGGCCTCTGATTTTCTCTACTTGAGCTCTTATTTTAGGTTCTTAATCTCTTGGATTAATATTTCATTATTTTGTGACCTTTTATCTTTACTTATTGGTTGTGGGGGGGGGGGGAGCAGACCTGTAGCCATATTTAGTTTCTCTTACAAATTTAAATTTATTCCATTTCCTTTGTCCAAGTCACCCTATATTTTCTTCATTGTTGCCTTTGTGAAGAGTGTTGTGGTCACTGTGAGTATAGATGCTTGGACTGCATTGGTACCCCAACTCTTCTAAAAATTATATTTCTAGTAAGTTCATTAGGATCATTAATTACTTGGGGCTTGTTGTTCTCAAGGAAAATTGACCAAATTGCAAAGGTTTCAAGCCCTGGGTAAAAACTTGATCCAAAATAGATGGATTATGCTTGCTCCTCTGAACTCAAAGCTAGAGCTTCATCACCTTGTATCCTTATTATTTCAAATGCATGATAAATGGCATATCCCATCTTGGGAATAAGAGGCATCCCACGCTCTTGACCAATTCCCTTCCTCTTTAGGGGGTCATGGCATCCTTCTCTTCCTTGGAATTCCTCCAAAGCTTGTCAATTATTTCCTTATTTTCTTTCTTAGAGAAGCTTCTATTTGAAAGCTTTTTCTATAGCTCCCCTCCTTTATTCTTGAGGATGAAATCCCTAAATTATTTTGTAGTGATGAACTGGTCATGTCTTGCATAAATTCACGACAAGCCTAAGCCCTTATATCATACACAACTTTCCCTCCTATTTCAAATTTGAGGGCCAACCTATCATCAGAGGGTCTTTCTATGATGACCCTTGGAGGAGGTTGCATTATTTGTACTATTCCATCATCACCATTAAACTCATATGGATCCAAACAATAATCTATTAGTGGTCTAGATGAAGGGTGAATTTTCCTCAGGGGAGTAACTTGTTGAGGACTTGGTGGAACATTCACCTTGGATGTAGGACCAAGAGTGCTTGAAGAAGGAGTTTGCACATTTACCAATAGCTTATCAAAATTTTCCATCATGGCCATTATCCAGAGTATGGGATCACTAATGTATATAAATGATCATTCAAAAGAAGGATTTTCTCTCTTCCTTTTATTTTTTACAATCTGAATTCTCACCCATAGAGCTCTTCTATTTGTACCTTCCTTTCCTAATGAGAAATTCTTGATCAAATATTCCACACTATTAAAATCATTTGGATAAAGTGCTAGTTTGAAGATGACCCTTTGTTCATGTATAAATTTATCTTGATCACACCTTATCCACTTTCATCCTATAAGGAAACAATCTGCCATAAAGCGGCTCCATACCCTCCCTTGATGTCAATGAAAAATTTGAGAATATAACTATAATAGGGAGGAAAGCATTCTTCTTATTATTCCTAAAATGAGTCTTATTTAACTCATTAATTACCACATGAATTTAAAAAAGTAAATTATATTTGGCACATCCTTGGTGAGCACATGTGGTGCCACTAGAGATCCATATACCCTAATAATAGTGGCATCTAAGGAAAATAACCAATCAACCTAGTTATGATCAATTCCCTTAACTGGAGTGAAATCCTTAGGCCTCAATAATCTCCTAACCTCTTTTGACAACATTCAGTCCACTAAAAAACCTAAGTTGTCGAACACTTTCCTAACAAAGAATTACTCAAAAAAAAAAAAATTGGCCCTATCATAATCCTTGTCCCAAATATAAGTCCATTCCTAGATTTGAAGTATTCTTTTCTATTCATCCATGGTTAATTTGCAAGTGGGGGGGTCATACCTTCTCTCCATTGTATAGAATAATGTGGCATAATAATGAGTGCCACTTGAAATGAACTATGTTGTTATCCTTCTTGAGTGAACTCAAGGACTTATGTAATTCTTATGTAATATATCTAGCATATTCATAAGGTTTATTGACATCTCTACTCTAGATGTCCACAACTAACACCATTAGGTGGAAAATTATTTGGATCTTGTTGTCCAACCCTAGGACTTGACATAATGAAAAGTATGTCTTCAAAAAATAGTCCTAAAAAATATCATAGCCAAAAGGCTCTAAATCACCTTTTGCAAACTTTTGTAACTCCGTATGAGGTCCTCTAGGCTTCAAATATGGTAGCCACTTGACTCTATATCTATCTTTACTCCTTTGATATTCTTTGGTTAAGGAACACAAATTTATATGTAGTTGATAATTAGGGTTTAAATTGAAAACTCTACAAATATGGGCTCTCTCCATGGGAATGAGATATTTCCCACTTGTAGTAAACAATGCCTTCTTCTCAAGGTTGTAAGCCCTAGCAATTGATTTATTCAAATCAATATTAATAAAAATATTAGGCATGACCATTCTCCCTAGCACTAACCACCAAATATTATAGATAGGTCTATCTGCTAGGGACTTTCTAAAGGAATACTTGTATAGGGAATAACCTTGGATGCAAATGATAGGATCTCTATAATTTTCATGTTTATCAAAAACTCTAAAGCTAGAATTTGAGACCATTGAGCCATTCTCAACCTCTTTTGTGACCCAGGAAGCTAGATGATAATGCCATCATCTAAACCCCAATTATAACTCTTCGATTTCCTAACCATTTTATCAATTTGGGGTTTACAATTCAAACAACTAGTATTTCATAAATTTTACACTTCTCTTTTTTTTAGAATCTACCCCTTATAAACTCTAGTTACCTATCTAAATACTTGATTCTAAACAATTCACACCCTTACACCTTCAAATTCACATTCAGAAGGCCTGATATACTCACTTGTTTGCAATTCATAGGATGCCCTAATTTGGTTGTGTAAACCCTCATTCACCGAGAAATCCTTCTAATAGTTTGCTCTGTACTCAGTTTTTGTGATTAAAATATTGAAACATGTAGTACTTAAGCCCTTTCCTTTGAGAATTTGGTAGATACAAATCAAATTCACCATTAATTCCTTCACATGCTTGAATGTGTGACTAGTGGTAGGTATTCTCCATGTTTGAATGTGGGTCATTGATCTTAGGAAATCAATGATGATCACGAGAATTTGAAATCCCCTTCATTATGAGAAAACACCCTTTCATTATGCACAAGTTTGAGAAATGTGTCACATGTCAGGGACTTGTGGGAGAATGAAGACAATCCTTGAAGCTTTGCCGATAGTTCATTCTTTTGTAAAACACTAGCAAAGAAGATGGGACATATTTTAACATTTCAAGAGTTCAGGGAAGAAAAAGCTTGGTTTAATAGGGGAGATGTACCAGTAGCCACTAGGGCTAATTTCGTGCATTCGTGCAGAGTGCAAAATAGGTCTGATTTCAAATTATTTTTTTGGGCTTCTTCGTAAGCGAGTTAGGACCTTAAAAAGAAAAAAATAGCTTCTAGGTATTTAAAACACACCTTGTGGAACCTGTAAAGTGAAAGTTTCTCAAAAAGGGTGTTTTTAAACCTTCGTCCCCTACATCTTTACCACTTCACCACTACCTATTCATTAGACAACCAATAAAAACCCACAAAAATTTAAGGTGTTTTCAATAGTTTTCAATGTGTTTTATTTTTTTGGTCAACTACACATTCAGTAGTGAACATATATTGGTGTAATTTATAAATTTTTATTGGCATAATTAAAACAATGTAATGACTAAAATGTAAACGGTTATTGGGGGGGTTAGGTGAACAAGGAGTAAACAACAATTGGATCATGGGCGGTCCCCTATCACTATGTGAACATTGTTTCTTGCATGAAAAGGTAAAACATACACCTTTAGTTTAAATGATAGTATTTTTCAACTTCGTGGGTGCTAAAGTTGTCAAAAGGAAAGGCTCCATAATATAAAGGTTCTATGCAATACTAAAAGGCCTTGAAGTGCACATGCTTTACAAACAACTTAGAGCAACTAGGAAAAGGGGGCTAGCTAAGAACAATAGGGGGCTTTGCGAGGGAGTTTAAATTTTTTCAACAAAAGTATATTTTTTAACTTGATTGGCCATGGACCCTTACACATTAGCAATGTAAATATATTTTGTGGATTCACGAAGGTAATATTTTAACATAAAAGGTTTTAGCAAACCAAAGGGGTTATTCGAAACATTGACGCATGTCTAGTGGAACTTAGGAGAACTCAAAGCCTTAAGGTGATAGATTAAAATATTTGTAAAAATAGGAGCACTCCCTTGTCTAATGCAAGGGTCCAATAAACACATGGGAATGAAGCCTTAAGGTTATAACTTAAGTGAGAGGCTACCCCAATTACAAGTCAATGACAAAACATAAGAAAATACAAAGGGTTCAAGATATACTCTAGGGTTTTAGATGAAACTTAGGGTTTTAGGGGTCCTAACACAAAAAAAATTCATATCCTTGCACAATTTTGAGGATTTTCAAAAAAAATTTAAAAAATTCCAAAGGAGGTTTAAATTAACAAGCACCACCATTCTCATGGGAGTGACATGTGGAAATTATGGTATCATTATAAGATTACTATATGTTTATATGATGGTTGGAATCCCATAAGCAATTAGTATGTGAAGTACATTGGGAATCCATAGAACAACTCTATGTATTTTACTTTATGAAATGAGATGAAGAATATTGATGAGTAGTTGCTTCACAATGTGATGATGTTATAAATTATGTAGATCATGAAGAATTTGATTCCTATAGATTGAGAAAGATAGAATAAGGAGACTATATTATATTTAAATTATCCATTTATAGAATATTATAATTACTAATTGATGAGGATTCATAAGGTATACATAAGTTACAATATATGATTATTATTATTCTATTATTTAATTAGCTTATCATATGTAAAACACAGAATTCAAAAGTTAAAACTCAAATATATATTTTTAGGAGGTTAGTATATGTTATTATATTGTTTTATTTGTTAATTGGCTTTTTTCTATCACACATTGAGATTCCAAAGATATTCTAGACCATCCAATTATGACATCTAATATGCTTGTATAATTTTAATATGTTTTATACATAAAACACATTGGAATGCAAGTTGCCATTTTCATATGTAGATATTAATGCCTCCTTTGTGTAGAACCTAGTCTCTAACTATTGCTTTCCTTTCTTCCATATCATTTGGTATTAAAGCAATAGGCCTCTAACCCTATAGCATTCCTACTCTAGTTAGCTAGGTAATCTTGTTATTTTATTGGAGTAGAGTTGTTGGGAGACACCATTAAAATAATTTATTTAGTTGTTGCTATGGAAATATCTAGTATCATTCTTCCTTTACATTATTTTCACATTCATTTAATTGTGATTTCTTTTGCAATTTAGCATTTTAGAATATTTTTCTTGTTTCTTTTGTGTTAGGATTCTTTAGTGGCCATTTCAACCCATGTTGTTGTCACATAAACTAATATTCACTTATAAAAGGTTATTTAAAAAGGTGTGTGGGTTATGGGAATATTCATTAGAAAATTCTAGAACATTTTACAATTTTTAATTTTATTTTAAGTTTGGAGAAAGTTGTCACATTTTTAATACTATTGGAGTAGCTTCATTATCCATGGCCATCTCCTTTGCTATATTAAACATACCAATCTTCTTGGGCTCTCTAATTTTATGTTAAATAATTAAATAAATACATGGCTATGATTCGTAATCATGATGAAGGTAAATGGTTTTGAAGTAAAGAATCTATTCTACATTGTAGCTTGATCAACACATTTGTCATTTTTCTAACCCAAAATTCCATATCTTGTGAATGAAAAAGTATTTTAATCTAAAAATTGGTCATGTTGTGTGAAATAACTCTATAAAATCCTTTGTCAAAAAAAATTCTCCACCATTTCTAAAAATCAAAATTATTTTTTCTTAAATTATTAAAAAATATTATTGTTTTAATATATTAGAAATTATAAGGAGTTTTATATTGAAAATTTGTCACATTGTGTCTAGTGAAGTTCAAAATATCTATATAAAATGGTTTTATTCCAACCCTCAAATATCTCTTAATTTAATTATTTTATCAAAACCTAAGTCCAGTGAAGTGTTGACCAAGTTTGTTTGTCCATTTTTATTGTTGGGAGGTGTGAAATATTTCATTGGATCTAATCCATAATAACATGGCCACTAATTTGTATGAGAGATTTGTTGAATTCAATGATGTGATAACCACATTAACCAATAAATTCAATGATATTATAGTTCAAAGGCTTCCTGCTCTTGAAAGCCACCGATTTATAGTCAAACATGAGGTTAAAATCTATGATGGATCATGAGATATTGATGTGATATCCAATTAGATTCTTGAAATAGAGACTTGGTTTAATTATAACTAATTCTTTTGATGATGACAAGGTTTCTTTTGTAAAATAGAAGCTCTTTGGTGTCGCTAAGGTTTTGGTCACTAAATACCAAAATAAACACAATCATATCACCGCATGGGATAAACTTGTCATAGGCTTGATTAACACATTATATCCTTCAAATTATGATTAGGAATTGCATATTAATTGGCTTCATCTATGATAAATATGGAAAATGTATATGCTAGACTACATCTACCAATTCAACTAATTAAGAATATTACTTCAAGTAATAAATTTAGCTACTTATTTGATTTTAAATTTCAAGATTGGATTATAATAACATATATTTATGGATTTTAAATATAGTACCCTTGAAACACTAGATTATTCATTCAATCAGGCACAATTTTTAGAAGAAAATATTGTTGCCTAATCTTGACCATCTTGGTCTTCATTTTCTACAATTCCTACCAAACCTACAAGTTCTCAACCAAAAAAATATATATAAAGAGGAAATTTATTTATCTTATCCTTCTTCTTCTTCTCATTATCCTTCTATTTATTTTAAAAATATAAAATTTTGTAATTATTGTAAAAAGAGTGGTCATGAATAGTATGAATGTTTCAAATTGAAGAATAGTTTGATTGTATAATCTCCAAACATAGAAAAGAAAAATCTTCCCATCAATAATTCTTGTGATAATAAGACATATGATGAGTTGAAAAGTATACTCAATAAGGTCACCTTGATGAACCATCATTCTATTTTAGGAGGACATGATAAAAAAATTTGTCACTCATGCTCACCTAGCACATGATTTCTCTATAGATTATATTATTGATAACAAATTGAAAAAACACTTGATTGTGAAATTAGTTATTGAAAAACATCATTTTCCAATGTATCCACATCCTCATCCATATTTACTTGGATGAAAGAATAATTTTTTATCCTCTCAAATTACACACACACATACACTGTTTCTTTCATATTTGGTCCCAAATTCATTGATAAGGTCACATGTCATGTGACCACCATGGATTGTTGTGGTTTATTGCTAGGAAAATCCTAACAGTATGATAGGAAATCAAGATATTATGATTCCTTTAATAATATATATATATATATATATTGCAACAATATATTAAGACATACTCAATTTAATGTACTAAGGGTGCCACAAATCTAGTACTTATTGTGGATAGGGATGCAAAGTTATCAATAAGACACAAGAGTTGACATTAATTTTATAAAGCCACAATCTAATGATTCTATATCAAAAATAACTATATCCAAACCACATTCTACTCTTGAAAAATTCTTGTGGTCCTATTTACATGTGTTTGAAGGGCCTAACTCCCCCTAAAATGAGAAATCACTCACATTATTGACATTTTTCTTGTTGCACCTCTTCCTAATTCCCCATTCTACAAACAATAAATTCTCTAGATTGATGATATCAAATATATATATATATATATATATATATTTATTATCCAAAGGTTTCATTAAACCAAGTGCCTCCCCTTGTGCTTCACCAATTTTTCTTCTGCTCAAGAAAGATGAAACTTGGTGTCTTTATATTAGTTTTCATGCATTGATGAAGATCATCATCAAAAATTGATATCCACTTCCACACATTGATGACCTTTTGAATAAAATTAAAGGTTTCAAATTCTTCTCCAATATTGATATAAAAATTGGGTATCATGAGGTTAGACTTCAAGTAGAGGACACATTGAAGACAACTTTCAAAACCAAAATGGGTCTTTTTGAGTGGGTTGTGATGCCATTTGGTCGCACCAATGCTCTTTTTACTTTAATGTGATTGATGCATGAGGTATTTTTTGAGTTTTTAGATAATTGTTTTTATCTAATTTGATGACATTCTTGTATTTTCTCACACTTGGAAATTCCATCTTCAATATTTGTAACATGTTCTTTGTACACTTTAGAAGAACAGTATGTATGCCAACTTTCCTAAGTGTTCTTTTGGTCAAAAATTCATCTCCTCACTTGGATTTTCATTGATGCACATAGAATTCAAGTAGATCTTATGAAAGAGGAAGTTCTTCTCAAGTGGCCTACTCCTTCAAATCTCATTAAATTTTCATCTTCAAATTCTACTGCAAGTTCATCTTGTGTGACTCAGAAACTTCCACACCTTTACACCAATTGACAAAGTATAATGCTATATTTAAGTGGAAGGAAAATAATTCTCATGAGTTCAACATATTGTAAGATAAATTATGTATTTCACCTATTCTTGTTCTATAAGATCTCACATTTTTTTGAGATTGAGATAGATGCTTCATTGTATGCACCTGGAGCTATTCTAAATAAAAATTGGCATCAGGTGGCTTACCATTCAAAAAATTCTATATTGCTAAACATAACTACTCCATATATGATAAGGAATTATATGTATCTATCCAAGCCATCAATTACTATAGACATTTTTCCAAATTGATCACTTTCTCTACAATTTCGACAATCTCAAAAAAATTGAAGCTAGGAATATGAAGTGGGCTTCATATTTATAAAAACTTCATCTAGTCATAAAGTATAAGAGGGAAAGCAACATTGATGTTGCATATTATTTGAGTCATCCTCCAACACATGCTTTAACTATTTTGACCAATTCGCATTTGGGATTTTGTGCATGATCTTCTCAATATTCTTGGGATTTTAATTTTGGGACTACATACACAAGTCTTTAAAATCCTTTAGCTTTTGATTTGACACATTTTCAATATTTTCATATCAACGTTTTCTCTACTATTTGGATAAACTGTGTGTCCCTAAAGATCATCAGACTTATCTTCTTAATGAGACACATTCTCCTCTTTATGGTGGTGATTCAACAAGAAAAAATACTTCATCATTTGTAGTGTTTCTTCTATTGGCCTCAATATGTTCTAAATTTCTTGAATATATGTGCAATATATTGTCACTCCAAACTAAAAAATAAAAAATTGGTATTGAGTATTAATTTTCCTATTCCTACTCGTCCTTGGGAAAAAATTTCATGGACTTGGTTAGTGGTTTTCCATTGATTTTTTACCATCATGATTATGTTTTCTAACTTTGTCAATCAATCCAGTAATATTGTTAATTTCATCCCTTGCCACGAGGCAAGTTCTACAAATGAATTAGACCAACTCTTCTTCAAATATTTTTTGGGATCCTTTGGTTTACTAATTAACATTGTTTTTATCATGAATCACTTTTTTTGGACCATTTCTACTGGTCTATGTGAAATATTTTGGGAGTTTCCCTTAAATTTTCTACTTCTTTTCATCCTCATTGAAATGGTCAAGCTAAATTTTTAAACCAAACTCTTATATAGAGTTTGAGGATTTATCACCATATTTCTCTACCAGGTGGTATTTGATCCTAACCCATATTGACCATGCATATAATCAAGCAGCTCACTCATCTACATTGTTGAAATGCACAAGAAAATTGAGAGGGGGGGTGAATCGGTTGTCACCAATCACATTCACAAATCTAAAACAATTATTAACTTCACATCCACTTTAATCTATTATTAAGTATGAGCATGAAGTGCAAATAACATAAAGCAATATCAACACAAGAAACACCAAATTTACATGGAAAACCCAATAAGGGAAAAACCACGATGAGGATTAACTCACAATATAGAGTAATTGCAAAAATAATTACAAGAGGCTCACTGCCAAAAATAGGACTCACTATCTAGATAGGACTCACTTTCCAACAGGGAGGCTCATTGCCTATAGAAAAGGAAAAATAATAGAAAATCCACCACAACAACTTTCATACATCCGCAACCTTGATTAGAGAATTGTAGAAACCATCAGTTCACTGCTTTCAGGAGTCTAACACATTAAAGTACTTCTGCCTCAATTCACTTTCACACACTCTTGCTTCTCACACTTGTGTCTTTTAATTCATAACATTTTGACTTGCATTTATACCATCTTCATCCTTATAAAATTTCTCCAAGGTCGGCTACACACGCTTCATTTTACAAATTCAAATTAGGTCAGCAGCTCAACATTCTTGTGGTGGAAGAGAATGAGAGTGGACCAAACCAACACTTAACCAAGACCCAAAACAACATCTCAGATCAATCACACACTTCATCAATTGATATGTATCCTTCACATGACATGTAAACACCAGGTCGTCCAAACCTATTGAAAACACAAATGAACTTTTAAGTACACGCTTCTGCAAGGAGAAGATAACATGTGGACTACATAACATGCTTCACCATACATTGGAACACATATTAGATGCCTTTAGATTCATCCATAGAAGCAACAACAAACTTCATACATAGAACACTTTCCATCAGTCCATCACATACTAGATAACACTGGAACACATATTAGATGTCTTCACTATTTAGATGTCTTCTATTGATAAAACTAGTATTTTGAAGCACCAAACCATGAGCACCTTTGACAGAATATAGATAAAACCATTACAAGCCTTCTTCTAGATCCACAAGACCTGAAACAAACTAGTGGAGGATTGTGGAGAAAATACATTTCTCCCAGTCCATAGACAAACAACTCTGTTAGACCAGTTCACAAACCAGTGAACACAACTTTCACTCTTCATCAAACTAGAAGCTACAATCCAAGATATAACACCCAAGGATGCCCATAAACAATAATTCATATCGGCACAAGCATAGGATCAACACAAAAGAAATGTGGAGCACATACCGGAGCACATTCTAAACACACACACAACTTTGTCTTCATTATTTATTAATTTTATCAAAAGAACTTGGTAGCTCATCACATCAGCACACCTACAACATCATAAAGATAGCTCCATGTACTAACGACATCTCAATAGTATCTCAACTATACATGCACCACCTACAACCACTTGTTTCCTTTCTCTAAAACAACCTGTACTGTGTTGACATCAATGGAAACATTAATGACAACACCACCATACTCATTCATACTTGCAACAATGTCCCCCTTTGTCATTGATGGCAACACAAAACTCTCTCTCCTCCTTTGACATCAATGGAAAAGTAACAAAAAGGTTGATCACTCCCCCTTAGGAGTAGACCCCAGTCATTAATCTAGACAAATGAAGAATCTATAGATCCACTGGATTGATGCACTTCCATGTGCACCTATTTCAAAGAAGGAGGGGTAGTAACCCCCAACTTCTCCCTGAGATATTCAAAAGTATCCTTCAAAAGAGCCTTAATAAATATATCAAAAATCTGATCCTTTGTAGGCACATATTCTAGCCTGACTTCATTCTCCAATACCTTCTCTCTTAGAAAATGATATCTAATAGATATATGCTTTGTCCTTGAATGCATTATCAGATTCTTTGAAATGTTTATTACACTTGTATTATCACAGAAGATAGGTATTGGCTCATCACACATCACTCCTATGTCCTTAAATGTTTATTTGCACTCTCAACAATCTTCCTCAATCTTTTATTGAAGCATCTATAAGATTTTCTATTAGTTGAATATCCAAGGAAAATACCTTCATCACATCTAGCATCAAACTTTCTTAGATTCTCATCATCCCTTTTAATGTAACATTTGCTTCCAAACACCTTAAAGTGCTTAACAATAGAAATTTTGCAAGTCCACAACTCATAAGGAGTCTTTGTGATGTTACCTTTGATCTAAAATCTATTAAGAATGTAAACAATAGTCTAAATTGCTTCTCTCCAGTATACATTAGGTGCATTTTCCTCTTTCATCAAAGTCCTTGCAGACTCTTGAATAGTTTGGTTCTTCCTCTCAACAACTCCATTTTGTTGAGGAGTTCTAGGAGTAGAGAAATTCCTCTTTATACCGCGATCTTCACAAAATGTATTGAACGCACTAGAGATGAATTCTCCACCTCAGTCAGACCTTAAACATTTTATTTTTCAGGTTCACTTCATTCTCTACCCTATCCTTGAACACTTTGAATCTATCCAGAGCTTGATATTTCTCCCTAAGAAAAGTGACCCATGTCATTCTAGAATAATCATCAATAAGAAGCATAAAATACATGTTACCATTAAGAATTCCTATTCTTGTGGGACCACAGAGGTCTATATGAATCAATTCCAACATTCCGGTAGTTGATTGTTCTTTTCCTTTAAAGATGCATCTTGTTTGTTTTCCTAAATGACAAATTTTGAAAATATTATTGGTAGGCTTTGTGATTTTAGGTATATCCTGGACAACTTCTCTTGAACTAATCCTGATCATATTGTCAAATTTTACATGTCCCATCCTCCAGTGCCATAACCAAATTTCATTAAATTGAGATACAAAACACTGACAATCAACACCCTTAAGTTGATAAAAAATTTCATATGTTCTTCTTGCAGCTACCATAGTTTCAGACCCTTTTCTAATTTCACAAGTGTTATCTTGAAACATAAGCTTAAATCCTTTGCTACACATTTGTCCAACACTCAAAAGAATATTTCTTAAGCCCTTAACATAATAGACATCATCAGTACTGTGTTTTCCATCAAAACTAATTGTTCCTTTGCCAAGAATCTTTGCACCATAATCATCTCCAAAAATGACTAAACCTCCATCATACTTTTCAAGTTTAGTAAACTTAATTTTGTCTCCGGTCATGTGATTTGAGCAACCACTGTCAATCACCTAATAGTCTTCGTCTTGTCTGAAATGAAAGGAAGTAACCAGAGTACCTTCCATCTCTTCCTTCTTATTTTCCAGACCACATTCCTTTACACATCTTCCATGGTTAGTAGACAACGATTTATTCTCTAAGGCTAAAAACAAGCATTCATCATTATTACACTCAAAATCAGATTCATCATAAAAAATTCCAGCATCTTCACTAACATAATATAGTTTCTTGAAAATTTTGTCCTTTTTTCCTTTGTTGTCTCCACTCTTCTTGTGAATGGATCTATTTGGTTGGAAATCTTGAAGCATAGTGACCAATATTTCCACAACTAAAACATTTAAAAGGTAATATACCTTTGTACTTACTGGTACCTTTCTTCAACTTGTAAAATTTGCTTCTAACTCCTCTGAACTATCACCATCTAGATCATCTTTTGTCTTAGTGGCTTTGAAGGCTAATTCTATTTTATCATTTTATTTTCCAAATTTCCTCATTTCAAATGCAATCCTGGTGCCAAATAGCTATTCTTTAGTAAATTTCTTTGGATCATAAACTTACTCAATAGCTGAGACCTTATCACTGTAACTCTCTAAATGGTCACTGGAATATTCTCCATTACATCTCCATATGTCAGAGTACCACCTTGATTTTTGACTTCATTTACTACAATATCAACCTTCTAAAAATAGCTTGCAATGTCTTCACCTTCTTCCATTTTCAAGTTCTCATATATGTTCGTAGTTGTTAGCTTCTCTGATAATTTAACTTTGTCATTCCCTTCATAGATATCTTTCAACTTTTCCCAACCTTCATAAGCAGTGCCCAATGAAATAACTTTTGTCAGCTCAACCTTAGATAAAGAACTATAAATTGCATACCTTGCTTTCTCATTTTCTTCATAGGCAAAAATATCATCTACAAAAGAAGGACCACTTGCCAACTCAACATATTTTGTCTCAATAGCTTTCCAAGTCGTGTAACCAAGAGAGATTAGGTAACCTCTCATCTGCACTTTCCAGAAACTGTAGTCAAATCCATCAAACACATGGATTGTCAATTTTTGCACCATTGGATCTACCTCAAGTAGTTAAGCTCTTCTCTAAGGAACCAAAGCTCTGATACCAATTATTGAAATGCACAAGACAATTGAGAGGGGGGTGAATTAGTTGTCACCATTCAGATTCACAAATCTCAAACTATTATTAACTTCACATCCACTTTAATCTATTATTAAGTATGAGCATGAAGTGAAAATAAAAAAAAAGCAATATCAACACAAGAAACACCAAATTTACATGGAAAACCCAATAAGGGAAAACCACAGTGAGGATTAACTCACAATATAGAGTAATTTCAAAACTGATTACAAGAGGCTCATTGCCAAAGGGCTCACTACCCAAAATAGGACTCACTATCTAGATAGGACTCATTGTCCAATAGGGAGGCTCACTACCTATAGAAAAGGAAAAATAATAGAAAATCCACCACAACAACTTTCATACATCCACAACCTTGATCAAAGAATTTAGAAACCATCAGCTCACTACTTTCAGGAGTCTAACACATTAAAGTATTGCTGCCTCAATTCACTTTCACACACTCTGGCTTCTCACACTTTTGTCTTATAATTCATAACATCTTGACTTGCATTTATACCATATTCATCCTTAGAAACTTTCTCCAAGGTCAGCTACACGTGCTTCATTTTACAAATTCAAATTAGGTCAGCAACTCAACATTCATGTGGTGGAAGTGAATGAGAGTGGACCAAACGAACACTTAACAATAATGTGAGCATTTATTTGGTTGAATTAGATGAGGAAAGTGAAATGCCATTTTGATCTCATGTTACTTACATAGGTGCTTTTTGGCTAAAGTGAAAAAGCTAAACAAAACACACCTAACATGCCATTTTCCATAGTTTTTATTTTCTAATTTGGTGGGTGGGGAGGGACGTGTGGGTGAGGAAAATGAAGTTGCAGGCATCCAAACCACTACAAACCCCTCAAATGAATTCATCACCATGACACATTGCCATTTTTCACATTTTTATTTTGTAGTTTGTTGGCTGTGAAGGGATGCGCAGCTAAGGATGTTGACAATGTGTTTTCCAACACAAGTAATCTGAGAATTTATTTGGTCGAATCAGATGAGGAAGGTGAAAATTCATTTTCATATCATGTTTCATACATTGGTGTCTTGTCTAAGAGTTAGCTTTCTCCTGATTGGAACAAATAAATTGCTCACATTATTTGCATAGTTGGAAAACACATTGTCTCCTCTCAGTTGTAGAGGGTTTTACAACACTATATGGGTTGCTTGTTTCTTAACACCTTATATGGAGACAGTGTGTTTTCCAACATTGCAAATAATTCGAGCATTTAGTTGGTCGAATCAGATGAGGAAAATGAAATTCCATTTTTATCTCATGTTACATACATAGGTGCTTTTTGTTTACAAGTTAGCTTTCTCTTGATTGGAACAAATGAATTGCTCAAATTATTTGCACAGTTGGAAAACACACTGTCTCCTCTCAATTGCAGAGGGTTTTACAACATTATATGGGTTGCTTGTTTCTTAACACCTTATATGGAGACAGTGTGTTTTCCAACACTGCAAATAATGTGAGCATTTATTTAGTTGAATCAGAAGAGGAAAATGAAATGCCATTTTGATCTCATGTTACATACATAGGTGCTTTTTGTTTACGAGTTAGCTTTCTCCAGGTGATTGGAACAAATGAATTGCTCACATTATTTGCACAGTTGGAAAACACACTGTCTCCTCTTAGTTGCAAAGGGTTTTACAACACTATATGGGTTGCTTGTTTCTTAACACCTTATATGGAGATAGTGTGTTTTCCAACTATGTAGATAATGTGAGAATTTATTTGGTCAAATAAGATGAGGAAAATGAAATTCCATTTTGATCTCATGTTACATAAATAGGTGTTTTTTTTTATGAGTTAGCTTTCTCCTGATTGAAACAAATGAATTGTTCTCTTTATTTGCACAGTTGGAAAATACACTGTCTCCTCTTAGTTGCAGAGGGTTTTACAACATTATATGGGTTGCTTGTTTCTTAACACCTTATATGGAGACAGTGTGTTTTCCAATTATGTAGATAATGTGAGAATTTATTTGGTCAATTAAGATGAGGAAAATGAAATGCCATTTTGATCTCATGTTACATAAATAGGTGTTTTTTTCTATGAGTTAGCTTTCTCCTGATTGGAACAAATGAATTGCTCACATTATTTGCACAGTTGAAAAATACATTGTCTCCTCTTAGTTGTAGAGGGTCTTACAACATTTTATGGGTTGCTTGTTTCTTAACACCTTATATGGAGACAGTGTGTTTTCCAATTATGTAGATAACGTGAGCATTTATTTGGTCAAATAAGATGAGGAAAATGAAATTCCATTAGCTTTCTTCTGATTGGAACAAATGAATTGCTCACATTATTTGCACAGTTGGAAAACACACTGTCTCCTCTCAGTTGCAGAGGGTTTTACAACACTATATGGGTTGCTTGTTTCTTAACACCTTATATGGAGATAGTGTGTTTTCCAGCTGTGGAAATAATTTGAGCATTTATTTGGTTGAATCAGATGAGGGAAATGAAATTCCATTTTGACATACATAGGTGCTTTTTTTTACGAGTTAGCTTTCTCCTGATTGGAACAAATGAATTGCTCACATTATTTGCACAGTTGGAAAACACACTGTCTCCTCTTAGTTGCAAAGGGTTTTACAACACTATATGGGTTGCTTGTTTCTTAACACCTTATATGGAGATAGTGTGTTTTCCAACTGTGTAGATAATGTGAGCATTTATTTGGTCAAATAAGATGAGGAAAATGAAATGCCATTTTGATCTCATGTTACATAAATAGGTCTTTTTTTTATGAGTTAGCTTTCTCCTAATTGGAACAAATGAATTGCTTGCTTTATTTGCACAGTTGGAAAATACACTGTCTCCTCTTAGTTGTAGAGGGTTTTACAACATTATATGGGTTGCTTGTTTCTTAATACCTTATATGGAGACAGTGTGTTTTCCAACTGTGCAAATAATTTGAGCATTTATTTGGTCAAATCAGATGAGGAAAATGAAATGCCATTTTGATCTCATGTTACATACATAGGTGCTTTTTGTTTACGAGTTAGCTTTCTCTTGATTGGAACAAATGAATTGCTCCAACATAATGAATGTTCATTGCTTCAGAGTTCTAGCAGAATGAAAAAATGGTAGATATGATTGTTGATATATATACTAGTGTTAATGATAGGTTAAATTGGAAATTAAATTCCCAATGTACAATTTAATATGTTTTTTTATTGTCTGTGCAAGTTGGAATTTTGCACTCAGTAGAACATATAAATTGTATATTGGTAAAATTTGGAATAAAAAAAATATTTCTATCACCAAATGTCTTTAATTTTCCAATTTAATCAATCACTAACACTTGTATTTCTTCCATGTGGTTGATATAGGCGAGGAAAGAAAATTGAACAAAACAAGGGCAAGTGGATTGAGAAGGGTGCTTCAGGAGATGTGAAGCTTCTACAATAAATAAAGGTGATTATGGCTGCCATAGCTTGAATCACAAGTGTAGTGGACAGTTAAATTTCCAAAATTTATTATATGTTTAGAAGTTTTGATTTGTTTGAAATTCTGAAATATTGGGGTTTTCAATCAGCTGTCATTTTCATGTGATTCTTAAGTGTTTTGTGCTAATTTTAAATCTTTCACCAAAAGAGTTTATATGTGGACATGTATGTATGTGAAATTAATTACAAACAACATTCAAAGAGAAGAACCCAGTTGAAGGAAGAACCCAGCTCAAGTGAAATGCATGCACAAATTTTGAGTTTGGACCATATTCATGGTTACCTAAAATTGTATCAATATCTAGACAAGGTGTAAGAGCAATTTCTTCACTTGAACTGCGTTCTTCACTTTGAAATGTGAGAAACGACAGAGGCTTTTGTGAGCATTTCCTATTTTATGAAATGGTCAAAATACGTCCTCTTGAGAGTCCATCCTATGATCGTGTCCTAATTTAAAGCTCTTTTTTGTCTCTTGAGTTGATTATTTTTCCATATTTAAAAGTTCTATTTAATGTTAGTTTTCCATCATCTGTCATTTTTTTGTGGTTCTTAAGTGTTTTCATAATAGTTCTTTTTACAATTTCCCTATTTTTCTAGAATATTTACTAAGTTATAAATGGTTCATTTTTAACATCTGATGGCAATGTTGTAGAATGTTATTTCTATATCCTATTTTTGTTCTTTTTTAGTATGTTTCGGTCTAACCACCACACAGCAAAAGATGTGCAGATATAACAAGTCATTACTTGAAATAGTTCTATGCATTGTATTAAATAGAACTCGTAAAGCCAATGGGTAGCAATAACCTATGCAAAATGGGTATAACACCACAAATTTATTTGAAAATTCGGCCTACATTACTTGGCACTGAATATTATAGACAAATAGAAAAATTGTAAAAGAGCTATTAGAATAACCACATACATGGAAACAAAAAGTGACAAAACCGGTAGACAGGACCAAAAGTCTGGGAAATGGTAGGTAGGAGTTAATGGCGCCCTCAGGCCGGTTTTCCCGCCTCATGCCAGATGAAAAAGGTGGGTGCCTTAGCTTTGTCATGAAGTTTCTTTTGTTTGGTGTGGGAAAAGTGGAAGGGAATGACATGGGCCTTTTCTGTTTCAAGAAAGAAAGGTGAAAATACTCTTTATTTCCAGTCTACACGTTCAAAGCTGAAGGTTTCAGTGCATGTGGACAAGTTGGAGGAGAAAATCAAACAAATTGAGGTGATGGGTACTATCCAATAGTGTTGCAAAGGGTTTTACAACACTATTTGGGTTGCTTGTTTCTTAACACCTAAGGTTTTCCAACATGAATTGTTGCAAGAAAAAATGAAGTGTGTATTATGAATCACACTGTGTTGAGGGTTAATAGAGTCCCCCTTAAATGAGAGATGTGCTATTTGATAATATACAACACCATCTATATGTTTGTATATTTGCATTACAAGACAAAGGTTGGGTATAAGTAAAGGTGGACTTCAAAAAACATTATGTTTTCTCACATGCACTACACAACGTTCATCACTTTGCATGAGTTTATTCATTATTTCCAATAATGGCAAGAAATTGGTGTTCTTACTTTTTGTAATGCACACCTACATATATGGGTTTAAAAACCAGAAACGGATTGGGTATGTTGTGATGTGGAGATTGAAAAATGCAGTGTGTTATGAAGCCTGTAATTTGTTATATACTTGAAACTTAAACACAACAATGGAAGCTGTGATTTTGAAGACGTTTATACTATTTTGTAACATTCCATGTTGCAAAACTATGGGTGTTAAGAAGTAAGCAACCCAGCATGAGATGACCCTTTACATTTAAACGGGGAGATTCAAATAACTAAAACCCAACACTGTGTTTTCCCAATTACAATTATTCTATGCACTTTTTTTTTCAATTGTGCAAAATTTAAACATAACAATGGAATGTGTGATTTTGAAGACATTCATATTGTTTTGTAAAACTCCATGTTGCAATGCCCTACATGTTAAGAAGCAAGCAACCCACCATGAGACAACCCTTTACATTTAAACAAGGACATTGAAATAACTGAAACCCAACATTTTGTTTTCCAAATTGCAATTATTTTGTGCACTTTTTTTTTAGTCATGCGAAATTTAAATGCAATTTTTTCCCAAATTAAAAGTCCTTATAAATTTTGAAAGGGATTTTCAATACATTTAGACTATCTATATTACAAAATCCTTGAAGAAATTGTTTCTGTTTAGTAAGAATGCATGTTGGAAAACCCTACGTGTTAAGAAAAAAGCAATGCATATAGTGTTGCAAAACCTTGTGCAAGTGAGAAGAGATAGTGTGTTTTCCAACACTACAAATAATGTGAGAATTTTATTTGTTCCAATCAGATAAAGAAACAAAAATGACATTTGGACTGTAGCAAAGAGTTGTTCAAAAATTTGAAAGTGGACTTCCTTACATTCTTGGAGTAAGGAGATAAAACTCTTCATAATGAACTAACTAAAATGGGACGGTGTGTTTTCCAACACTGCAAACCATCTATAACAACACTGTGCCTTGTAGGTTTTATAATACCTACTATTTTCCAATTTCATTACATTCTTGGCACCTCTTTTTTCTATTTGCAAATAATGGTTTCGAATGCCATGTTTTTTTTGGTTTTTGTCCATTCCAATATATGATTTTGAAAACCCATTGTTGTTGACACATTTTCTCAGTGACAGGATAGGCCACGACAGGTTAGAGTTAACGTCTGACCATCAAGTCTTTCCATCAGTGCTATTTGTCTATCCAACCACCTTTTCCATCGGGGTGTTTTGTTCCAATCAAATGAAGAAAGTGAAATGATATTTCAATTGTAGCAAAGTGAAATTTGAAAGTGGACTTCATTACATTTTTGGAGCATATCGAAACAAAACTCTTACATATTGTGCATGGTTTCTTATTTCTCTAAACATTATTTAGCAATTTCACTCATATTTCCACAATGGGTTGTCAGTTATTTCATTTTGGAAATTGTAAAATTTCATATTTCCCATTGCTCTCTACCAACTTGCAAAATGTCACTGTGGAAAATGGCGGCGAAAATGGGACCTCGTCTAGGCTTTTTGCTATTTGCAAATAATGGTTTCAATGACATGTTTTGGGCTTTTTTTCCATTCTGAAATATGATTTCTAAAACAAGATGATTGTTATGATGCATGTGACATGTGTTTTTGTAGGGAGAGTAGCCTACTCCCAATTGCAGAAGGTGATCTCCTTATGAAATGGCTTACACATGATAACATATTGCCCTTCTTCAGGGATAAGACATGTTTGATTATCATTGATAGTTGATTTCTGGATTTGATTGTGTAAGAATTTTTGGATGAACATTTCAGATTAGACTCTATGATCCAACATCATGATAACTGATGCTATCTTCTTCATCCTGATGTTGGATCATGGAGTGTGATCCGAAATGTTGATGCAATAATTCTTACACAATCGAATCCAGAAATCAACTAGAAATAATCAATATGGATTGTGGAAAATTGATATCATTTATGTTTGATTATGTTATCATTTCAAACACATGTTTTTTTAGGGATAATAGCTTGATTTTACTATATTTTATAGGGAGATTAGCTTCTTCCTTGCAATTGGATGTCGCTATTATCCTTAGAAGAATGCATGTCTAAGGCATCATAACATACAAAAACCCTATGATGGGACAGCGTAATGCGAAAAATAATTGGAGGTTGGAAAACACTGTGTGTTGTGAGTTCTTTCATTCTGCATGTTGAAATCTGAAGGTTTGAGAGCACGGGGTGGAGTTGTAAGTGTGGGATATATAAAAGCATCCAAATTCAACTGGGGGGTGATTAACGAATTGGGATGTTACTTGTGAAGGGTTTGTAAATGGTATTTGGTTTTGGTTTGCAGGTATAATAACACCCAGTGCTTTCCAACTTGCAATTACACATTGTTGGCCTTGGAATTCTATGAAAAGGTCAACCTCTCCATGCCCGATACAAGCATTAGATAAAAGACATGACAACATTTCATGACAACTGGGCATCTTTTGAGCTACTTTGCAATATTTGCAAAACAAGCTCTTCTCTCCAACACACATCACCACCTCTTCCATAATCTCATCCACTCAGCTCCATGTTGTCGGAAGGTGTCATCGATGTATAATTGAGAGAAAAGCATGTTTTGGAAATGAGAAAGGTATGATTCAAAGTTTCCTAGTTGTCATGAAATGTTGTCGTACTAGCGGAGGGGGGGGACAATCCTATGTATTTTCCATCTTGCAACTTTTTTTCTGCATCTTGTGTTCCAAATGTATAACGATTAAAATGGAATGTTTTTTGCAAGTAAGGGTTGTTATAAAATATGAAGGCGAACTTCAATACATTGTGTTCTTATAGTCTACATAACAAAAATTCTTGTCTTTGAAGAAGAATTGAGGAGTGAGGGACAACCCTTTATGTTTTCCATCCTACAACTTTTTTTTTATGTGTGGGACTTTTGTTGCAATCAAGGGCAGTTATAAAATATGAAGGTGAACTTCAATACATTATGTTCTTATGGTGTGCATAACACTAACTATTGTTTCTTGTAAAGGGTTTTAGAATAGTTTGTGGGTTGCATGGTTTATAACACCCTATGTTTTCCAACCTAAAATTTTAGATAACAGTTTCAATGTCTTGAAAAGATTCTTTTTTTAGATTGTATGAATGTAAAAAGGCACCTCCAAAAATTACAACTATTAGTTATGGTATAAATTGCAATTCAGTATTTATATGTGATTGAAAAAAATAAATGGACAAAATAATTGCATGTTGTAAAACAAAGTGGGTTACTTGTATAGTGTTTTACAACAGTGTGGGTTGTATGTTTCATAACACCATCTCCTTTCCAGCCTGCAATTTTTCTATCAGTAGGAATGTATTGAAAACCTTTTTTTTATTTAGACACAGAATGTAATTAAAGGCACCTACAAAATTTATTGCAAGTCTTAGGTAGACTAAAATATGCATTGAAAATTCTTCTTTTGATTGAAAAAATATATGCATGATTGCTGCAAATGGTGCAATAAATTTTGGAACTTTAACTGTCCATAACACTTGCAACAATTTTATAGTTTACAGGAAACCAGGGATGCATGCTATAAAAGGGAAATTTCTTCCTACACCGAAGAATGTCATTGAGGTGGATAGCACATATAAAAGGATGTGTAGTAGTGCATCTTCTTCAGGGCAGTCACGTTCATGAAACATGCAGGTAAGATCCGGTAATTACAAGATGCAATCAAATGTATTTAATTTTAATTTCTCATAAGTGGTTATGATGTTGACTGGAAAGTGGGAATGTTTTAATTAGGAGGCAACAACAACGGTACGGAGGAAGTCCCCTCATTTTAGGAAAATTTTGAACCCTAAGGCAGTGATGTGTTCATTAATTGATTATGAACTTCCAATTTCCCTTTCCTTCCTATGTATCAATCAGAATGCTTTACAATTTCAGTTAGAAAATATCATGTCTGTTACAAATATGTTTATTTTGATAGTATATCATTCCTTTGATTTAGGAAAATAATCAAGGAGACCATCACGCTCTTTCCATAGTCCAAGACCACAAGGAAAAGTGTGAAAGGGGAGATCATAAGGATGGAGAGGGACCCAATGAAGCAGAGGGTGATGTGGTGGATGGGAAGGTAGATATAATAATTAAATTATTGCATTTTTTGGGTGTGTGTATATGTTGTGCATTCAAATTGTTTGAATATCAAATATATTAAGCGATTTTCTTTTCCAAATTTGTCATGCAAGTTGTTGTTGAATATAGAAGAGAAGTGGTGAATGGTAGATATGTATATTATTGTATTGTAGAAGAATGTACGAGAAATTATTATGATTGGAGAGTGTTCAACATGCATAGGTTTCAGCATCACCACCTTCCTATTCTTGAGCCACCAAAGTGTGGCCGAATTGTGTTGGGGGGGGGGGAACCAAAACAACCTGCTCCTCCACCTGATAAATTGAAAGAGTACCTTCAAAAGAAGGTGGAAAATACATAGTACCAAATGAATCTATGGCAACATCTCTAGTAGAAGTGTGTTATTGGAAGTCTCTATGAAAATTATGGGAAAAATAGCTTCCTTCAACTTCCCCAATAAGGAAATGATGAGGTGAAGAAGTGAACAATAGTGACGAGAGGAAGGAGCAGAGAAGGAAAAAAATATTACAATTGCAGGAGAGAAAGAGAAGGGAAGGAATAGTAATGTTGAACTGAACTATTAAATTTGAATTTTTGTTGCTTCATATTTTATGTTCTAATGCATACAAGGTTCACTTAATGTTAACTTACATGACATGACAGGGTGATGGTCGAGAAGCGGTTTCTCCTACCCAGCAGAGTAGTGTTCATTCACTAGAGGAAGTTGTGCCCACAAAAGGCGAAGACGATGTTGCTCCTCCCAACCCTACGTCTAACATTTAGAAGAAGCATTGTACATGGTTGAAAGTTTCAAGGCACCCTCTAAAGAAGAAATGACAACAAACGGTGATCTTGAAATCTTCTATTTAATCTAATGTTTGTTTTGATTATTTGAATGAATTGGTTACATGCATCTAAGTTTGATACGACGTTTCAATTCCTCCTATTACACAACAATGATGAACAACAAACTGCTACCCTCGAGTAGGTTTTTGTTCTATTGGAAGATGAAGTAGTGCCCACTGAAGCACAAGATGATGTTGTTCCTCCCAACCCCCTGTCTAACATTGAGAAGAAGAAGAAGCATGTATGATTTAAAATTTCCTCACACCCTCACAAGAAGAAATGAGTACAAACGGTGATTTCAATATCTTCTATTTGATGTTTGTTTTGATTATTTCAATGAATTCGTTGCATGCATCTGAATTTGATGTGACATTTCAATTCCTGCTATTACAGGGTAATGATGAACAACAGAATCTGACCCTCCAACAGGATACTCTTGAGTTGGAAGATGAAGTGGAGGCCATGGATGAAGAAGATGATGTTGTTCCTCCCAACCTTCCGTATAACATTGATAAGAAGATGAAGAAGAAGGAGCGTATACGGTTTAAAGTTTCCTTATGCCCTCACAAGAAGAAATAAGAACAAATGGTGATTTCCAAATATTCTATTTAATGTTTGTTTTGATTATTTCAATGAATTGGTTGCTTGCATATCAACTTGATGTGACATTTCAAATCTTTCTATTACAGGGAAATGATGAACAATGGAGTCTTTCCCTCGAACAAGATACTCCTAATTGGGAAGACGAAGTGCATGTCATGGAAGAAAAAGATGATGTTGTTCCTCCCAACCTACCGTATAACATTGAGAAGAAGAAGAAGAAGAAGGACCTTATATTGTCTAAAGATTCCTCACACCCTCACAAGAAGAAATGAGAAGAAAAAGTAATTTTGAAATCTTCTATTTAATGTTTGTTTTGATTATTTCAATGAATTCATTGCATGGATCTGAATTTGATATTACATTTCAATTCCTGCTATTATAGGGAAACAATGAACAACAAAGTCCCGCTCTCCAATAGAATACTATTGATTTGGAAGATGAAGCGGAGGACATGGAAGAAGAAGATGATGTTGTTCCTCCCAACCTTCCATCTAACAATGTTGAGAAGAAGAAGGAGAATATATGATCAAAAGTCTCAAGGTGCCTTGACATGGAGGAACTAGAAGAAATGGTGAATTCCAATTCTTTTATTTAATGTTCCTTTTGATTATTTCAATGAATTGGTTGCATGCAGCTGAATTTGAAGTGATGTTTGAATTCCTACTATTACAGGTCAAGGATGATCAATGGAGTCCTGGCCTTGACCTAATTGGCCATGCCATTGCAATTGAAATGGGAGAGGCTAATAGAGATGGACATGCAGATGGGGAGAGCACTGGTCTGCAAGTGGGGTAGGGAAATAAATATGGACATGGGGATGAGGAGAGAACTAGCCTCCAAGTGGGATAGGGTAACAAAGATGGACATCGGGATGGGGAGAACACTGACTTGCATGTGGAACTGGGTAATAGAGATGGACATGGGGATGGGGAATGCACTGGCTTGCAAGTGGGAGAGGGTTATAAAGATGGACATGGGGACAAGGAGAGCACTTGCCTACAAGGGGGAGATGGAAACAAATATGGACATGGGGATGGGGAGAGCACTGGCTTGCAAGTGGGAGAGGGTAATAAAGATGGACACGGGGACGGGGAGAGCACTGGCTTGCAACTAGGAGAGGGTAATAAAGATGGACACGGGGATAGGGAGAGCACTAGCTTGCAAGTGGGAGACGGTAATAAAGATGGACATGGGGACGGGGAGAGCACTGGCTTGCAAGTGGGAGAGGGTAATAAAGATGGACATGGGGACAAGGAGAGTGTTGGCCTGCAAGGGGGATATGGCAATAAAGATGGACATGGGGACTGGGAGAGCAACAACATGCCATCTATATTGGTAACAGACCCAACAAAATTCCATGCTTTTGTTCTTATTTCTTTATGAATCTTTTAATGTGCCTTCGATTATGCTTCATGTCAATGACATTTCCATGTCAATGACATTTCCATTACAGCCAAATCCAATGGATGAATAGATGATAGAGTTCAAGGGCATCACTTTTAAGGTTGGTGATCGCGTTGACCTTTAAAGGTAGTGTAAATGGGTTGCCAAAGGAATTGTACATGTTGTCGATAGAAACGCTCAAACCCACTACTTTACACACCCAAAAAATTGTGTGAGAGTCAGCATTGTTCAGGCCATTATTGGTGAACGCTTAGTTCCTTTTCCACATCTTGGCGCAGAGACTGTCGAAGAGTGCATGGGTAGCTTCGTGGTATGGAAGCTCTCCGAGATGAAGCATTATGTTCTAGAGGTACACATAAATGATATTCTTTTGTATATAACATACTACCTTATATTGTTTCCATGCATACATTAATTGTGATTAATTGTTTGCTATAGGGTGAAGGTGTTAAACCTGCCAAGGACAAAGCACAACCTATCAAGAAATATGTTGTTTCATGTTCATCATCTACAAGGGTTCATGGAATTGGAATCACCCCTCCTGAAATACACAAGGACCCTAAGAAACATGCCATATATTACGCAGGCATGAAATTGATTGCAAAGAATAGGCAGCATAGGAATTGATGAGACGGGCTCAAAATACTAATTCTGCATTGTGGGTTTCATTATTTGATTATTGAACAATTTTGGTGTAGGGATATACCATTTTCATATGTTTCAACACTATGTTGTTATACATTTGATACAAGAATTTTCACAGGCCTCTGTAATTATTTGATTATTGAACAATTATGCTGAACAAATATACTATTTTCATGTGTTTGAACACTTTTTTGTTATCCATTTCATATCAGACTTTTCATATTCCTGTAATTGTTTCGTTATGAACAAGAATGTAATGAAGTCCACTTTCAATTTTTAGAGCAAGTATTTCATTGACTGTATATGGCATATTTCCTTTTTCCATGTGATTGGAACAAATAAAATGCTAGCATTCTTTGCAGTGTTGGAAAACACACTATCCCCTATCAGTTATTTTGTTATGATAAGTATTTGTTTCGTTATGACCAATAAAGCAATGAAGTCCACTTTCAATTTTTAGAGAAAGTCTTTGCTAGAGTGGAGATGGCAGATTTCCCTTTTTCATTTGATTAGAACAAATAAAATGCTTCCATTCCTTGCAGTGTTGGAAAACACATTGTGCCCTGTCAGTTATTTTGTTATGATAAGTATTTGTTTCATTACAACCAATAATCTAATGAAGTCCACTTTCAATTTTTAGACCAAGTATTTTCTAGAGTGGAGATGGCATATTTCCCTTTTTCATGTCATTGCAACAAATAAAAATGCTTGTATTGGTTGCAGTGTTGGAAAACACACTGTCCCCTATCAGTTATTTGCTTATGAAAAGTCTTTATTTCGTATGCTCCCAAAAATAAATGAAGTCCACTTTCAATTTTTAGAACGACTATTAGGTAGAGTGGAAATGGCATATTTCCTTTTTGCATGTGATTGGAACACATAAAATTCTTGTATTGGTTGCAATGTTGGAAAACAAATTGTCCCCTGTCAGTTATTTGCTTCTAAAAAGTCTTTATTTTGTATGCTCCCAAAAAGAAATGAATTCCACTTTCAATTTTTAGAATGACTATTAGGTAGAGTGGAAATTACATATTTCCTTTTTGCATGTGATTGGAACACATAAAATGCTTGCATTGGTTGTAGTTTTGGAAAATGCACTGTCCTATGTCAGTTATTTTGTTATGAAAACTTACTTATGTATGTCATCTTACTTGAAAATGTAAGCACATGCAATGACCACTTTATGTTCTGGGGACTGTAACAAAACATTGTATTGAAGTTCACCTTCATATTCTATAACACCCCTTACTTTTAGGAAACATTGCATTTCAATACTATAATACGTTTACAACACAAGATGCACAAAAAAATCTTGCATGATGGAAAATACACAGGGTTGTCCCTCACTTCTCAATTCTTCTTCAAAGACAACACTTTTTGTTATGCAGATTGTATCAACACTATGCATTGAACTTCACCTTCTTATTATATAACAACACATTACTTGCAGCAAACATTCCATTTCAATATCTTTGATCATGTAATTATTGAACAATTATGGTGTGCAATTACATTATCTATGATCCTGTAATTTTTTATCAATTATCGTGTGGAATTACAGTACTTTGGTATGTTTGAAGACTACAATATTTTGCCAAAAGTGCCATTGTGTGATTGTTAAGTTGTATTGTTAATCTTTCCATCAAGGCTCCAATCCCTTTGGGGTTTACTTTTTCACAATTTATATTGGGGATGAGGTCCCCCATTTGTGACCTCACCAGTTCATAGCTCCGATTCAAAAGCATTTACTACTCTTAATTAAATAAAATATAAGACTATGTTCTTGCAGATTTCATGACACTTTTTGTTGCCATGTAAAATTTCATTACAACCAATGTCAAATGCCATAAAATAATGGTAGGAAATGCCACCTCAAGTCTTATTATTTATGGAAAAATTACTTACAAATGTAAGCACTTGTAACTAGCACTTTCTGTTATGCACACTATAACAAAACAATGTATTGAAGTTGAGCTTCATAATTTATAACAACCCTTACTTTCAACAAATATTCCATTTCAATATTTGTTCATACGTTTCAAACAGAAAATGCACGTAACAGTTGCATGATGGAAAACACACTGGGTTGTGACTCACTTCTCAATTCTTGTTGAATGAATGCTTTCTTTTATGTAGATTGTAACAAAAGAATGTTTTGAAGTTCACCTTCTTATTTTATGAAAACCCTTACTTTCACCAAACATTCCATTTCAATATTTGTTCATATGTTTGGAACACAAAATGCACATATCAATTGCATGATGGAAAACAAAGTGGGTTGTGAGTCACTTCTTATTTGATGCAGACTGTAACAAAAGAATGTTTTGAAGTTCACCTTCTTGTTGGATCACAACCCTTACTTTCAGCAAAACAATCCATTTCAATATTTGTTCATATGTTTCAAACACAAAATTTATATTTAACAGTTGCATTATGAAAAACATAGTGGGTTGTGGCTCACTTCTTATTTTTTGTAGACTGTAACAAAAGAATGTTTTGAAGTTCACCTTCTTGTTTTATGACAACCCTTACTTTCACCAAACATTCCATTTCAATATTTGTTCATATGTTTGGAACAAAAAATGCACATATCAGTTGCATGATGGAAAACATAGTGGGTTGTGAGTCACTTCTTATTTGATGCAAACTATAACAAAAGAATGTTTTGAAGTTCACCTTCTTGTTTGATCACAACCCTTGCTTTCAGTAAAATAGTCCATTTCAATATCTATTCATATGTTTCGAACACAAAATATACATAACAGTTGCATTATGAAAAACACAGTGGGTTGTGGCTCACTTCTTATTTTTAGCAGATTGTAACAAAAGAATGTTTTGAAGTTCACCTTCATGTTTTATGAAAACCCTTACTTTTAGCAAAACCCTCCATTTCAATATCTGCTCATATGTTTCAAACACAAAATTTACACAATAGTTGCATCATGGAAAACACAGTGGGTTCTGGCTCACTTCTTATTTTTTGTAGACTATAACAAAAGAATGTTTTGAAGTTCTTATTTTTTGTAGACTGTCCTTAACCAGCCTAATTAGGCTTCGTTTAATCATTCAATTTTACAAAAAAACAACAAAAGACTCACTTAGACTCTTAAATTATTTCCATGGCATGTAAAATACTGTGTTTGAATGACTCTTCAATGTCTTTTTAGCCTTTCAAGGAAGGAAATTCCAAACACTCCAAATATTGTTCAATCTAGGCCTTTTGACAACTCTGTGTTGATAGGACAGTCAATACACGGTCTCCAAAAACTCATAAATTCACCAATCCCTATCTTCGAATGGACTCACCTATGCCCAAACACCTTTGCAAAACAAAATTACACAAGAGGGATTCATATTCCACAAACAAAACTCATCAAGTCAACAATGTACATAGTCATTTACAAATTTTACCCATTTTCCAGACCTTCGGCTTCATGATAACTACGCAAAACCACCTTACCATGATTTGCAACCTTCAAATCATTTAGAATACTCATCAAACATTCCTCTCACAAATTTTTTAGGAGATTCCAATTGTGCAAATCTAACAAACACAAATTTTATTATACACTATTTACCTTAATTGAGGGTTTTACTCACCTGGAGAAAAACTTCAATATCTTTCACAATTCTAAATGGATTTAAATGAAACCAAATGCATCATAAAGTAGACTCACAAGGCTATCATGTACAATGGAGGAGGAGACAATTTATACCCAGAATATGGGCGTACAATGGACTTAGACACATAAAATGTGGAAAAATAACAAAAATAGAGTATGTCATTATGCAGACTATAACAAAATAGTGTATTTAAGTTCACCTTCATATTTTATACCAACCCTTACTTGCAGCAAACATTCCATTTCAATTTTTTTATACGTTTGGAAAACACTATGCACAAAAAAAAGTTGCGGAATGGAAAACGCACAGGGTTGTCCCTCACTTCTGAAATCTTGTCTTAAGTTTCTGTTATGCAGACTGTAACAAAATAGTGTATTAAAGTTCACCTTCATATTGTATAACAACCCATTACTTGCAGCAAACATTCCATTTCAATATCCTTATACGTTTGGAAGAGAAGATGCACAAGAAAAGTTGCAGAATGGAAAAAACAGAGGGTTGTCCCTCACTTCTCAATTCTACTTGAAAGACAACAGTTTATGTTATGCAAACTGTAAAAAAAAAGTGTATTCAAGTTCACCTTCAAATTTTATAACAACAATTCGCATCACACAGTGAAATGTAAAAATATTTCAAGTCAATATTATAGAATCTGAAGAAAATTACAATCCACATTTAATACTGCTAACACTGAGAACTATGTCAACCATTTATGAATAGGTATAATCCCTGTGTTCTTAGCATCTAGAAATTGGTGCACTCTTATTGTCAAGGTGGAATTGACACCATACAATGTTGGCACCCTATAATTCACATGTAGTAGCCTGACACGGTGGATCTCGAACCTCACAATGTGGTTGAATTTGAACATGGCCAACAACCATTCCTCCATAGGACCTATGTGATTACTAATTAGAGATTCCCCCTTGAGGAATTTCGTAAACCTCATGCTCAGCTAGTCCGTAAGATTGTGCTTGTGTATGATGACTATGTTGGAAACACAAGGGCAGACAATTGAGAGGGGGGGTGAATCAGTTGGCATAGAAATTCAAAACTTATTCAACTTATTAACATTATTCATAGATTTGATCAATATCAATGAAAGCATGAATCAACAACACATCAGAAACACTCATAAACCCAAGATTTTTTACGTGGAAACCCTATTAGGGGAAAAACCACAGTGGAGGTCAATCCACAAGATTATACCCTATTGAAAGTATAATGAAAATGAAATATGGGGAATGCACATGCATTCAAGCACACTTCCTAGAGCTCACTACTCAATTACAAAGGAAGACACACTATCTTACAAAGAGATTCGGATTACAACCATCCGGATTTTGAACTGAGAAAATAGCATCTGCTAATGCCTTATTACAGCTCTGGTTAAGCACATGAACACTTCTTCACTCTTCTTCACTTATCTTCACACTCTTCTCTACCTTCAAATGATTTGAAAAATATTCGCACACACACACAAAAGCACACCCTTGCACACTTCAATTCGATTAAACAATCGCTCTTATATATCTATAACAAGAAAATACATTGCTACAAGTCGGCCACAAAGAAATAATAAAATGAATATAACTGTCGATCCAAAAACATTGAAGATTACCAATGTGAATCAACCAAGGTCAGCCACAACATAGTGAGGACCCAAATCAACATCTCCAACACAAAGACACTTCAATTAATTTCTCGTCAAAGATCCACAACACGCTATAAACACCATGTCAGCCAAGAACATGAAAAGCATGAACATGCAAGAGAAAATAGCCAACCATGCGCACAACAATCAATGTAGATGTGAAACAAAGATAGAGCATGATCTAAAAAAATCCACAAGCATTACAAATCAAAAGAGAGGCATCCACAACAACTAAACTAATTGAAATAACATTGTCTTCAATCAGGAACACTAACTGAAGGAACATAAAAATTGCCAGAATGAGAGTCTTCATAACTTGATCAAATCTTCATGCAAATCTCTAAAACTCGATGTGGATAAAATAGATACACTAAAAAACAAAACCTTTAGTCCACAACCTTTGATCAACAACGTATAGAACATACCGACATATTGAACTTCACTTTACCATTGACAACTTGCAACTCATTCCTTTACAATTTTCTCAATATCCTTGACATATACAACTTCAAATGCATTAATGCTAATAGTGTTGACATCAACGACAACCACATATCAGCAACACAACCACAACATCCAACAAATTGTTGGTTTAATGCACGCCTTCCAGATGCATCCAACTAGGAAAAGGTCTCAAATTTCTCAGTAAAGAGACATTGGCCAATCACATAAATTTATAATCTCTATTTGTAGATTGTAATATTGAACATCCATGCCGATATGTTCCCATACACCAAAGATTTTGTTGAAGAAGTGAGCATAATTATCATACTTCAAATTTGTACGGTTTGGCCCTTTTCTATTAATTCTCCTTCACATCTTTTCCCGCAACCTGTACGGGAGGCTCAATTCCTCAATTCGAGCAAGAATATTGCATGGAAGATACAAGTGGTAGTTGGTCAACCAACTAGCCACCCATGCTTGTGAACTGTGGGACATCTTCTATATAACTACAACAACAAGTACTAAAATGCCTGAAATGAAAGACAAAACAATTTTTTTCAAAAGGTAGACCTACATTCTCTAATTAGAAAGACATTGTCAATGGAATGGAAACGGTGAAAAAGAAGCGAGCAAAGTGGCGATATAGATAATTTTTTCACTAAAGAGATTGTACCTATTGTTCAGAACTTAACAAAGCAACATGTACAATATCTCTAATGGGCATATGGAAACACATGAATCGAACAATAGGAACAACAATGCCTGAAAGGAAAGACAACAAATTTTTTAGCAAATACAACAACGTTATCTAATTAGAAACACTCTAAATGTTGGCTTCATTACATTATTGGAATGTAGGAAATATTAACAATTTAATGATGAAATAGGTGACGGGACAGTGTGTTTTCGAATAGTGCAAATAATGTGAGCATTCTATTTGTTGCATTCACATGAAGAAAGGAAAAAAGGACATTTGGACAACACGAAACAGTCGCTAAACAAATTCAAAGTGAAACAAAACTTTTCATAACGAACTATGTACGGACAGTGTGTTTGCCAACATGGAAAATAATATGAGCATTCTATTTGTTGCAATCAAATGAGTTGAACTAATGAATTGTAGAAAATATATTTTTGTAGTTTATATTCATATCACTGATTGTATTCATTGCATTGTACATCTTTCTAACTGAAAAATTTACTTCTCATCGCATAACTAAAAACAAGATGTTGATACATGAAAACCCTTACTTTCACCAAGCATTCCATTTCACTATCTGTTCATATGTTTCCAACAAAAATGCACATAATAGTTGCATGATGGAAAACAGTGGGTTATGACTCACTTCTTATTTTATGTAGACTGTAACAAAAAAATGTTTTCGAGTTCACCTTCTTGTTTTATGGCAACCCTTACTTTCACCAAACATACCATTTCAATATTTGTTCATATGTTTCGAACATAAAATGCACATAACAATTTCATGGTGGAAAACACACTGGGTTGTGACTCACTTCTTATTTTATGCAGATTATAACAAAACAATGTTTTCAAGTTCACCTTATTATTTTATGGCAACCCTTGCTTTTACCAAACATTCCATTTCAATATGCTCATATGTTTTGAACAAAAAATTCACATAACAGTTGCATGATGGAAAACACATTGGGTCGTGACTCACTTCTTATTTTAAGCAGATTGTAACAGAACAATGTTTTGCAGTTCGCCTTCTTGTTTTATGACAACCCTTACTTTCAGCAAAACACTCCATTTCAATATTTGTTCATATGTTACAAACACAAAATGCACATCACAATTGTAGGATGGAAAATAGACTGGGTTGTGACTCACTTCTTATTTTATGCAGGCTATAACAAAAGAATGTTTTTCATTGTAGGTCAGCAGACCCAAATTTGTCAACTTAACTATTTGAAACTCTTAACAACCCCTACAAATAATCATCATTGTAGAGACCCATTTCAGTCCCCCTCAACATACTTCAAACCCACATATGACTCTTTTGAAACAACTTGCACAAAAACAAGAAATAATGTTGTCTAGAAGGCCAATTAGGCTAAATTTAGAAAGAGACACCTCTCTAATCACACAACTAGCCCAGGAAACTAATGGGGCAACACTATCCATCCCTCAAAACCACCAAATCCACCCTTGGTTTGCAGAGACTGTCTTTCCCAGATGCCTATTAATGAAACCCTTGTTTCAAGCCATTCACATGAGGGTAACTTGGAAAACTATATTCCACTCCTTCTCAAACCTTGAAACCAACTCAAACACCTTTATCCATGCATGTACATGCTTAAAAGAATTAGGGATATCACTTCCCTCACCTTTTTGATGAAACCCTAACCATAAACCTCACTTTTCATGCTCTTTTCCACTCACAATCTACAAGGACAACAACTCAAACCCCTTAATTCATTTCTCCCTTCAGAAAACCATCATCCCAAAAAAAAAACCTAACCTATCAGACTCATTCCCCGAGCCACAGAGATCACATCGCTGATTACATTCATTGCATTGGACATATTTCATAAGGAAACTATTAGTTTCGGTCTCAGCAAACTAAAATACTCACAACCAAACATTCAGAAAACACCCTTTTAGGTCTACTCACCATGATCTAATGACCTTTCCAAGTAGAAGATTCCACACTATACAAATTTTATCCTAGGCTGGTAGCCCTGCAACAAGGTCTATCAAATTGTATATTTTCAACCAAATCATCAAACTGAATTCCACACATATATACAGATGCCCCTTAAGATGTTTAAACACGTATCAAAAGATAGGATAACTCTGTTTTGTAACAACACTCATAAAAATGGATTAGTGTTCTGCAATTTAGGCCTATTTAGACTTCTTGAGATTAATCAAACTTGTCAACATAGACACCCACAACTAAAAGTGACTCTTTGTCCTTCCCCATAGTTTCAATGGCATGGAATACACTTCAAAAAATTATTCTTGAAGGATTTTACAATCATTAATGAAAGGAACTCAAAAATACATAGGTTAGTGGGGTCATTAGTGCTAAAATTGTAAAGCATGCAAAATCTTGCATTTATTGCCAGCTAGTTTGCATGCTTCGGGTATAGATAGTGGGTCTCCATAATGTAACCAATGGAGTTAGTGGGAATTTTGCATGGTAAAAAAATTTAATGCCTTTTTAAAGGCCTTGTAATCATTTGTAATAGAAGAGACTAGAATAATATTGAAAAACTTCAATGAAAAACTCTATTCTTGCTTGAGATTTTTGTATTTTACACTCAAATCTGCACTTTTCCTGACTTTGTAGAAATTCGTACAGGTGCTATATTGCTTAGAGGTTGAATTGATCTGGTGAAGAAAAAAATTAAGGTTATTTTGGTTCCATTCTTGTGAAGATTCACTGAGATTTACACATCTGAGAGTAAAAAGACTGCTTGCGGGTCTATAACCAGATTTAAGGGTTTTAAGAACTTCATATTGTAAAATGGTCGTTCCATCTATTGTATGAATTGTAGCTCAATGGAATGGCCATGGTAGTTGTTAATAGGTTTGCAAATGTGTTTTGTGAGTTTGCAAGAGCTGGGAAGGTGTTGTAGGTGATTTTGTGTGTTGCCATGCATGTCAAGAATGAGTGGTTTTAGGTGAAATATGGTGGTTTTAGTAAGTGAATGTCTATGAAACTTGGGGGAAGAATTTTTTTAGGTAAGATTAAGTTTTTTTAGGCTTAAATAGTTGTTTTTGAAGAGTTATTAGAGAGTGGGAAGCTTGGGAACATTGACCTCCATAAAAATCTCATGAAAATGGCTCAAAATGAGGGTTTAGTGAAATAGTGTCTTAAGAAGTGTATCTTCCAAAAGTAATTGTTGATTTGGTGTTTTGGTGACTAGTTAATGCTACCCCATTGAAATTTCATGTTTGGGAAGAGTTAAAATATGAGTCTCTTTGTAAAATAGGCCTATTTTTGGGTCTATGACAGTGAAAAAGAGCTAGTTTGAAGTGTTTGTTCCAAAATAGCCTATTGAAGTTTTGTAGTATGTTTGAGTTGGGAATAATGGGTGTTTTAAAGTGTCAAGATTTGGGTGATAAAGTAAGTTATTGGTGTGTAAAGTGGAGAAAATAGGTCTATAGACCTAAACAACAACTAAGAAGATAAACCAACAAACTTACCAATCACTAATTCTTACTTGGAAACCCTTACCAAGCCTTGAAATAGCTTTAACCAACCTTACTATGAGAATAACAATCCAAATATTCTTCCTCCCAACTTTATTTTACCAGATTCATAATTTCATGCATGGAAGACTCCAACCCTAGTAGCATTGCAACTTGGAAAAATTGGGCATTCCATCCAAACTACATTGAAACCCCATAAGATAATTGTTGTTCTAGAAACCCATTTGTGCCAATTTTAACATATCACAAATTCAGATGCTATTGTTTTGAAAATAATGCTTGAAAACATGATTGGACCGTTGGAAATGCACTCAATTAGCCTAATTATACAAAGGAGGAGGTATTAAATCATCATCAAAACACCTAATGAACCCAAATAGTCCTTTAACAAGTCTCAAAACTTAGGAATTATCTACTTTTAGGAATAGAAAGTCTCGAGCAAACGTTGATCTACTAAACCCTTACTTTATGCACAAAACAAGCTCTAACAAATTAGGGTTTAACAAAATACTATATTCCAAACCTTCCCATGCTCTGCCACCATATGAAACATATTTTGAAATGTCTGCCTATGCTTGAGGAACAAAATTTCAGCCCCATTTAATTCACTTTCCTCAATTACCAACTTGTAGGTATCCATTTTCATTGGAAAACTTGTGTATTTTCTAAAGATCAACAACCAAACATTGAATGCTTCACTTCCCATACATGATTCAACACACACACACTTCCTAAAACATCATAATTACACCCTAAAAAAGCCATCCCACTATTCATTTAAACTTGCATTAGTGGGATGGAGGTCTAAAACCTCACAAGACTCTCAAAACCCCTTGTCAAGGGTTCATAGGAAGATATTGAATTTCTTGATCTTTACACTTCTAAATTTGATTCACTCTCTTCTAAGTACCTCAAATGGATTGCTTACTCATTGAACTAAGTTAAAAAAACAAATATGCTTACCTACAGATGAAGGTTCATTGAACTATGCTTGTGCAATCCTTAGTGAGTCTTGAAGAAGTAGCAGAGTGAAGGCACATTGGTCGACATTAGCTTGTCACCGTAGCCAAATTTTTATAAGGAAGCATAGTATTGCATAAGGTCATACAAAAAATTGGACTTACATACACATAGTTATTAAATTCCAACCATACCTTCCATTGGGTTTACACTTGCAAAAGAAAGTCGCCGACAATGACTCCTTTCCTCATATTGGAATGTTGAAGTGAACAAAAAAAGTGAAAAAAGAAATCAGAAAGTTTATGATGTGGTACAAGCACATACTGGAAAAAAGAAATCTACAATACCATTTACTATTACAATATAGAAATTGAAATGGGTTTTCTCATAGTCACCCATATTAGATGTTGTATCCTCTACCACATCCAATATAGCAGTTGTGCCTGAAGTCTCACATTGCATATTGAAATTCACATTCAAGCTATTGTTCGCGGAGAAGGGAAAGAAGTCATCCAGAGGGGTTCAATGATCTGACTATTATGTGGCAGGATTCGTACGCTGGGTTGGATGTCAACGACAATCCCTGCTTGCACTAATCCATGGATGCATATGAACGGTGCTAGTTGCAGCTTCATCAGGATTGGGAATGAATTCAAATGATAATGCATTTGATTATTGTAGGTCCTATAGAAACCTCTCCACGCATTTTGCATATGATTGCACCTGTTGTAAACATTGTGGCAGTGTACACATCACTTTGTTCAAGAGTTTGTTTGTGTCATTCCAAAGAGACATTTTGACCACATGTTCATCATATACATGAGAATAGAAGGAGCTTGTGTAGGGGTCAGAACATTAGGATTGTTTTCTTGTATGCCCCCCTGTGACAATGTCTCATTCAAATCTATCCCTCTATTAATTGGTTCACCTCCCCCATCTAAATGACCACACAAAACAAACTTGTATTAGGTAATAGAAAATGAAAAACACAATTGAATCCCATAAAGTAACACAATTTGAATTGAAATTCACTTACCCTAGACCACCCCTTCAATGGCAGATGATCTTTTAATCAAGTCAGCAACCTTCAGGACATGTTTGCAAGTGTTCCCCTACAAACTCCAAGGGCAGTCACAAACAAAAAGGTGCTACCCAAATTTCCGAACAAGGTAGTGGTTGGACCTACTTTGAATTTTCACCTAGTACCTTCCAGGATTTGTTTCATTGGGAATATAGTCATCGTCCAGAATTTCCTTGGCCCGCTCCAAACTAGATCACATATTTAAACACTTTTGGTTCATCAAAAAACCATAATGTTGCAACTTTTCCTTTTTCCTATAGAATGGTTCCATTTTATACACAAGTGTGTAATACAAATAGTCCATTCTCCTAGTGCATTTTTTAGAACGATCACACAAGTACCGAGTTTTGAGTGCACAATGGTACGACTCAATGGTTGCATTCTTATCCTAGTTGGCATGTGTGAATAGACTGCAATTTTTTACCCACATGGCTACAAAAAAAACAATCCAATAGTCAATTAAACCACAACGTATTAGAGGTAACATCAAAGAATTTGATTGGTGTGAATCCTACGAGGTGACAAAAATTGTCAACTCACCAATTTGACCTTCTCCTTTGCACCAAGTCTTGTTGAAGTACTATAAGAATCGAGGCTGATCATTGAACTCTTAAAAGAAAGAGTTCAATAGCAGAGTGACAGTAACTTTGTTGTCACCGATTGCCATCATGATTGTTCCAAGACTGCGGAAGATGCCCATTGCCCTTTCCTTGGATGCGTACTTATATACATTCTTCAGCCAATCCCTTTTGACATGCCAAAGGCATAGAAGCACATGACATTGAAAGAAAATCCTAATAGACAATATAAATGATATTGTTTACCACTCATCTACATGAGAAAGTTGCATTGAAAATAAATAGCAAATGAGAAAGGTACATAAATGAATGAAGGGATGCACATACTGTATGGCTTGGATTTCTGCAGTCACATCATTGGTTAAAAATGCATTGATTCTCCAGTTGGGTTTGGCTCTTCTTCCATGGTCATGCAATATGCGTAGCCATGCAGAGATTTCCTCAATCTTCTTTCGTGAGGAGACTACCCATGCAACCGGCACACCACTCTATTGCTCGTCGAAAACGAGCAGAGTATACAATGGAAACTATAGACAAAACAACTCAGCATGAGCATTGTCAGGTTTACAACCAACAAGATCATTGAAAACACGAAGAAATATTTGTCAATGTTTGTAAGGCCTCACCCCATATTTGTTAGTTGCAAACATGGAATCCATCAAGATGACTGAATTGTGCAAGTGGCTAACCATCCTATCCAGCATCCATGAAGTCTAAACCCTGATAACAAAAGGTGTATTGTTCCCATCGGGCCGTTCAAAGTAGAAGAAGTTGTCAAAGTCCTATCCACTCCATAGTAGGATACTCATCGAATCGACTTTGTGTTTCTGTGCATGAGTAGAACACACCTTTCGCCAAGAATTCATTACATCCTTTCTTGTAAGGAATTGACCTCTCTTTGACATCATGCCACATAAGACAGGATCGCTGATGTGTCTATCCATTATTGCATTGACACTAACGTCCATCAGCAAAAGGCTTTCAATATAGCTCTTGCACTCCGTAGATAGATCAGCAGCAAACATAGAATGCTTATCTCCACTTGTGTCATGAATGCCATGGAAAAATTGACCGTTTTTATCAACATGGAACATTTCTTTATAGATAATATAGGCAACATCGAGTTTTCCATTCATAACCTTTACCATGAAGTGGCATTGACAACCTCGCATTTGTATAAACATCTTATGTGGTTTCTTCTTTGGTGGAGGCTGGTCTTTATTGTCTGTAGGATCGTATTGACACCAGTAGCTATGAAAAAGGCATCATCTCATCATGTTGAAGCAAGAGAGAGTAAAATATCATTTAACCATACAAATGAATGTTGAAAGATACAAACCTCTGATAAAAAAATGTTTTGCCATAAGTTTTGTCATCGAGGGGACACATGGTGGTAGGTTCTCTTGTTTTCTTGTACACAAATTTAGTTTCAAAACCTTCAATGGACATTTCACCACGAATGAAATCATCAAGTCTCATATGAGGAATTGTTACAACAAGGTCAAGGACCTTATCCTTGTTTACGGAAATAGCAGTCCATTCCAAATTGGAAGAGGAAAAAGGAGAGCCTCCATTTTGTACATCTTGCACCTACAATTCATCTTGCTTCTTCCATTTCAAACCTCTCCCAATTCTAGGAAAGGACAACATTGGATGAATATTTAAAATTAGTGTGGATTGTGTGAAGAAAAAGAAAGAAATCATTCATTAAACATAAATAAAATGTTCTTGCATTGTTGTCACCCATGTGAAACCAATAGGAGGTTGTCGGCTTCAATCGAGGAAAATAAAACGTGATAGATTGAATCAAGCTATCCATACAATATAACACAACTGCAGGCTAGAAATTAGACAGTCCATCTAAACTTACAAGTGGACATAAACAACGACAATATAAAATGACAAGAAAAACTTTGATGACATCCTTGTATGCAAAAAAAACAAAGTGCATCCATTGCTGCCAGCAACACCAAAATGATAACATTTTTTTGCATCTGTTAAAGAAAAAATGAATCAATAATGGAGAGAATGAGTAAAGGTACAAAGGTGTAAAATTTTCTATCAACCATTATGTAAGCGAATGCAGGTTGGAAAATATAGCGTGTAGATGAACCTCCACGCTAACATAAAAATCACAACCCCACATGTAAATATAACAAAGATTTTAGAAAATATGGGGTGTACAAACCTCCTTTACCCTAAGGAGGCATGTTGTGATATTTAGCCTTCCATTTCACATGACTTAACATGAGGAGCAAAAGCACATCTAGCAATTAATGAAATAAACAAGTGAAGGTTGAACCACACGATCAGTGGTTCAACCTAGAACTTCATATGTGACGTAGGAGTGTAACATGCATCACAGTATGTAATTACTTATACAATAGCAACAATAGATGTATTATCATGGGAAGATACGTTGGTTGTGTTGTGTGCATAAGTGTTAAAGGAGAGGAAGGGTTAGAGGGCAAGCAAAACCTTTGATGACAACCTTGTATGTAAAAAGAATAAGTGCATCCCTTGCTTCCAGCAATGCCAAAATGATAACATGTTTGTTGCATCTGTTGAAAAAAAGATGAATCAGTAATGGAGAGAATGAGGAAATGTATAAAGGTGTAAAATTTTCTATCAACCATGATGTAAGCGAATGCAGGTTGGAAAAAACAACTTGTAGATGAACCTCCACGCTAACATAAAGACCGCAAACCTGCATGTAAATATAACAAATATTTCATAGAATATGGGGTGTACAAACCTCTTTTACTTGAGGAGGCATGTTGTGATATTCAGCCTTCCATTTTGCGTGACTTAACATGAGGAGCAAAAGCACATCTAGCAATTAATGAAATAAACAAATGAAGTTTGAACCACACAATCAGTGGTTCAACCTAGAACTTCGTATGTGGCATAGGAGTGTAACATGCATCACAATATGTAATTAATTATACAATAGAAACAAAAAATGTATTATCATGGGAAGATACATTGGTTGTGATACATGTGTAAGTGTTAAAGGAGAGGAAGGGTTAGAGGGCAAGCAAAACCTTTGATGAAAACCTGTATATAAAAAGAATAAGTGCATCCATTGCTACCAACAACACCAAAATGATAACATGTTTGTTGCATCTGTTGAAAAAAAGATGAATCAATAATGGAGAGAATGGGGAAAGGTATAAAGGTGTAAAATTTTCTATCAACCATGATGTAAGTGAATGTAGGTTTGAAAACACGGCATGTAGAAGAACCTCCACGTTGACATAAAGACTGCAACCCTGCATGTAAATATAACAAAGATTTTAGAGAATATGGGGTGTACAAATCTCTTTTACCTGAGGAGGCATTGTTGTGATATTTAGCCTTCCATTTAGGTTGAATTAACATGTGCAACAAAGGCGCATCTAGAAATTCATGAAAAAAGGAACTGAAGGTTGAACCACACAATGAGTGGTTCAACCCACAACTTTGTATGTGGCATATGAGTGTAGTGTGCATAACACTATGTAATTAATTTTACAGTTGCAAGAACGGATGTATTAGGGAAGATACCTTGGTTGTGGTGCATGTGCATGTGTTAATGGAGAGGAAAGGTTAGAGGGCAACCAAAACCTTTTAAAACAACCTTTTATGTAAATAAATGTGCATCCATTGCTACCAACAATGCCAAAAGAATAAAAAGTTTTTTGCATTTGTTGACAAAATCATGAATTAGTAATGGAGTGAATCAAGAAAGTCATACATGTGTAAATTTTCCTATCAACCATGATGTCAGCCAATGCATGTTGGAAAACGCAGTGTCTACTAGAACCTCGAAGTGGACATAAAGACCCCATGTAAAATCACAACCTCGCGTGAAAGAAGACTAAGATGCCATAGTATATGGGGTGTACAAACCTGTTTTACCTGAGCAGGCATGTTGTGATATCAACCCTTCCATTTGGGGTGACTTAACATGACCAACAAAAGTGTATATGACAATTCATGAACTAAAAAAGTGTAGGTTGAACAACACAATGGGAAGTCCAACTTGCAACTTTTTATGTAGCCTATAATCCTAACGTGAATAATATGTAATTACTTCTATGGTTGCCAACAATGTGAAAAGAAAAAAAATGATCTTTGCATTTGGTGATAAAAAAATGACTCAATGAAGTCAAACATGTATGAACATAAAACTAAACATGACCAGCAAAAGAACATCAAGCACAAAAGTAAAAAATTCCACCCTTTAGCTTACAACAAGCAAACATATAGAAACTACAACCCACAGTTTTTTCCAACATGCCTATAGTTTATTAATTAGAGAAAGTTGAAACACAATTTTTAGTCTAGCTGAGACTTGTTATATATTTTGAAGATGTCCCTTTCATTACATTCATATTGTGTAAACAAGAAAAGGTTTTCATTGTTAAAAAGGAGAAACAGTTGGCTGGAGACATGAAAGCCATATGTGAAAAGGTAGACAAGTTTTGTAAATAACTTATCAAACATAAAACCTCTCCATTCTCTAATTAGAAAGACACTCTCAAAGCTAAGAAAAGAGAGGCTGCAAAGCTACAGAGAAGTATTGAAGACACTCAAAACTCTATCCAAAAAATGGACGTTGTTGTCCTAAGGGCTGATAAGGAAGTAGCTGCTCCAAAGCTAAAATAAAATGTACTTATAACTGAAACCCAACACTGTGTTTTCCGAATTACAATTACTTTGTGCACTTTTTTTTAGTCATACAAAAATTTAAACACAACAATAGAATGTGTGATTTTGAAGACATTCACACTGTTTTGCAAAACTCCATGTTGCAATGCCCTATGTGTTAAGAAGGAAGCAACCCACCATGAGACAACCCTTTACATTTAAACAAGGAGATTCAAATAACTGAAACCCAACACTGTGTTTTCCAAATTACAAGTATTTTTTACACTTTATTTTTTCAATCATGCAAAAGTTAAACACAACAATGGAATGTGTGATTTTTAAGACATTCATATGGTTTTGTAACATTCCATGTTGCAAAACCGTAGGTGTTAAGAAGAAAGCAACCCACCATGAGACAACCCTTCACATTTAAACAAGGAGATTCAAATAATTGAAACCCAACATTGTCTTTTCCAAATTACAATTATTTTTACACTTTTCTTTCAATCGTGTGAAATTTAAACACAACAATAGAATGTGTGATTTTGAAGACATTCATATGGTTTTGTAACATTCCATGTTGCAAAACCATAGGTGTTAAGAAGCAAGCTACCCACCATAACATGAACCTTCACATTTCAAAAAGGAGATTCAAATAACTGAAACCCAACACTGTGTTTTCTGAATTACAATTATTTTGTGCACTTTTTTTTCAATCGTGGAAAAATTTAAACACAAAAATGGAATGTGTGATTTTGAAGATATTCATACTATCTTGTAACATTCCATGTTGCAAAAACATGGGTGTTAAGAAGCAATCAACCCACCATGATACAACCATTTACATTTAACAAGAAGATTCAAATAATTGACACCCAACACTGTGTTTTCCCATTTAGAATTATTTTGTGCACTTTTCTTTCAATCATGCGAAATTTAAACACAATGGAATGTGTGATTTTGAAGGAATTCATACTGTTTTGTAACATTCCATGTTGCAAAATCGTGGGTGTTAAGAATCAAGCAACCCATCATCAAACAACCCTTCACATTTAAAGAGGGAGATTCAAATAACTGAAACCCAACACTATGTTTTCCCAATTGCAATTATTTTGTGCACCTTTTTTTTTCAATGGTGTGAAATTTAGACACAACAATGGAATGTGTGATTTTGAAGACATTCATACTATTTTGTAACATTCCATGTTGCAAAACCATGGGTGTTAAAAAGAAAGCAACCCACCATGAGACAACCATTGACATTTAAACAAGGGCATTCAAATAATTGAAACCCAGCACTATGTTTTCCAAATCACAATTATCTTTTTCACTTAATTTTTTCAATCATGCAAAAGTTCAACACAAAAATGGAATGTGTGATTTTGAAGACATTCATATGGTTTTGTAACATTCCATGTTGCAAAACCGTAGGTGTTAAGAAGAAAGCAACCCACCATGAGACAACCCTTCACATTTAAACAAGGAGATTCAAATAACTAAAACCCAACACTATATTTTCCAAATTACAATTATTTTGTGCACTTTTTTTTTAAATCGAGAGAAATTTAAATACAACAATTGAATGTGAGATTTTGAAGACATTCATACTGTCTTGTAACATGTCATGTTGCAAAACAGTGGGTGTTAAGAAGCAAGCAACCCACCATGATGCAACCCTTTACATTTAAACAAGGAGACTCAAATAATTGAAACCCAACACTGTGTTTTCCCAATTATAATTATTTTCTGTGCTTTTTTCAATCATGCAAAATTTAAACAAAACAATGGAATATGTGATTTTGAACACATTTATACTGTTTTGTAACATGCCATGTTGCAAAACCGTGGGTGTTAAGAAGCAACCAACCAACCATGATATAACCTTTTACATTTGAACAAGCATATTCAAATAACTGAAACCCAACACTGTGATTTCCCAATTGCAATTATTTTGTGCACTTTTTTTTCAATGGTGTGAATTTTAAACACAATGGAATGTGTGATTTTGAAGGCATTCATACTATCTTGTAACTTTCCATGTTGAAAAACCGTGGGTGTTAAGAATCAAGCAACCCACCATGAGACAACCCTTTACATTTAAACAAGGAGATTGAAATAACTGAAACCCAACATTGTGTTTCCCATTTACAATTATTTTGTGCACTTTTTTTTTCAATGGTGCAAAATTTAAACACAACAATGGAATGTGTGATTTCGAAGACATTCATATTGTCTTGTAACATTCCATGTTGCAAAACCATGGGTGTTAAGAATCAAACAACCCACCATGAGACAACCCTTTACATTTAAATAGGGAGATTTAAATAACTTAAACCCAACACTATGTTTCCAATTTACAATTATTTTGTGCACTTTTTTTTTTCAATGGTGTGAAATTTAAACACAACAATGGAATGTGTGATTTCAAAGATATTCATACTGTCTTGTAAAATTCCATGTTGCAAAACCATGGGTGTTAAGCAAATAGCCCACCATGAGACAACCCTTTATATTTAAACAAGGAGATTGAAATAATTGAAACCCAACACTGTGTTTCCCATTTACAATTATTTTGTCCACTTTTTTTTCATTTGACTAAAATTTAAACATAATAATGGAATGTGTGATTTTGAAGACATTCACACTTTTTGTAACATTCCATGTTGCAAAACTGTGGGTGTTAAGAATCAAGAAACCCACCATGAGACAACCCTTTACATTTAAACAGGGAGATTCAAATAACTGAAACCCAACACTTTGTTTCTCATTTACAATTATTTTGTGCACTTTTTTTTTTCAATCATGAGAAATTTAAACACAACAATGGAATGTGTGATTTTGAAGACATTCATACTATATTGTAACATTCCATGTTGTAAAACCATGGGTGTTAAGAATCAAGCAACCCACGATGAGACAAACCTTTACATTTAAACAGGGAGATTCAAATAACTGAAACCCAACACTGTGTTTCCCGTTTACAATTATTTTGTGTATTTTTTTTTCTATCATGTGAAATTTAAACACAATAATGGAATGTGTGATTTCGAACACATTCATACTGTCTTGTAACATTCCATGTTGCAAAACTATGGGTGTTAAGAATCAAGAAACCCACTACGAGACAACCCTTTACATTTAAATAGGGAGATTCAAATAACTGAAACCCAACATTGTGTTTTCCCAATTACAATTATTTTCTGCACTTTCTTTTCAATCATGCAAAATTTAAACAAAACAATAGAATATGTGATTTTGAACACATTTATAGTGTTTTGTAACATGCCATGTTGCAAAACCATGGGTGTTAAGAAGAAAGAAACCCACCATGAGACAACCCTCTACATTTAAACAAGGAGATTGAAATAACTGAAACCCAACACTGTGTTTTCCCAATTATAATTATTTTCTACACTTTTTTTTAAATCATGCAAAATTTAAACAAAACAATGGAATATGTGACTTTGAAGACATTCATATTGTCTTGTAACATTCCATGTTGCAAAACCATGGGTGTTAAGAAGCAAGAAACCCACCATGAGACAACCCTTTACATTTAAATTGGGAGATTCAAATAGCTGAAACCCAACATTGTGTTTTCTCAATTATAATTATTTTTTGCACTTTTTTTTCAATCATGCAAAATTTAAACAGAATAATGGAATATGTGATTTTGAACACATTTATAGTGTTTTGTAACATGCCATGTTGTAAAACCATGGGTGTTAAGAAGCAAGCAACCCACCATGAGACAACCCTTTACATTTAAACATGGAGATTGAAATAACTGAAACCCAACACTATGTTTCCCATTTACAATTATTTTGTGCACTTTTTTTTTTCAATGGTGTGAAATTTAAACACAACAATGGAATGTGTGATTTCGAAGACATTCATATTGTCTTGTAACACTCCATGTTGCAAAACTGTGGGTGTTAAGAATCAAGCAACCCACCATGAGACAACCCTTTACATTTAAATTGGGAGATTCAAATAACTAAAACTTAACATTGTGTTTTCCCAATTATAATTATTTTCTGCACTTTTTTTTCAATCATACAAAATTTAAATAGAACAATGGAATATGTGATTTTGAACACATTTATAGTGTTTTGTAACATGCCATGTTGCAAAATCGTGGGTGTTAAGAAGCAAGAAACCCACCATGAGACAACCCTTTACATTTAAACAGGGAGATTGAAATAACTGAAACCCAACACTGTGTTTCCCATTTACAATTATTTTGTGCACTTTTTTTTTCAATGGTGCAAAATTTAAACACAACAATGGAATGTGTGATTTTGAAGACATTCACATTGTTTTGTAACATTCCATGTTGCAAAACTGTGGGTGTTAAGAAGAAAGCAACCCACCATGAGACAACCCTATACATTTAAACAAGGAGATTCAAATAACTGAAACCCAACACTGTGTTTCCCATTTACAATTATTTTCTGCACTTTTTTTTCAATCGACTGAAATTTAAACACAACAATGGAATGTGTGATTTTGAAGATATTCATACTATTTTGTAACATTCCATGTTGCAAAACCATGGGTGTTAAGAAGCAAGCAACCCATGATGAGACAACCCTTTACATTTAAACAGGGAGATTGAAATAACAGAAACCCAACACTGTGTTTCCCATTTACAATTATTTTGTGCACTTTTTTTTTCAATCAAGTGAAATTTAAACACAACAATGGAATGTGTGATTTTGAAGACATTCATATTGTCTTGTAACATTCCATGTTGCAAAACCATGGGTGTTAAGAATCAAACAACCCACCATGAGACAACCCTTTACATTTAAACAGGGAGATTCAAATAACTAAAACCCAACACTGTATTTCCCATTTATAATTATTTTGTGGAATTTTTTTTCAGTTGAGTGAAATTTAAACACAAAAATGGAATGTATGATTTTGAAGGCATTCGTATTGTTTTGTAACATTCCATGTTGCAAAACTGTGGGTGTTAAGAAGCAAGAAACCCACGATGAGACAACCCTTTACATTTAAATAGGGAGATTCAAATAATTGAAACCCAACATAGTGTTTCCCATTTATAATTATTTTGTGCACTTTTATTTTCAATTGACTGCAATTTAAACACAACAGTGGAATGTGTGATTTTGAATACATTCATACATTTAAACAAGGACATTCAAGTAACTAAAATCCTACACATTATGTTTCTCAAATTACAAATTAAAAGGTCTTGTAAAACCCTCTGCCTACAACTGAATTACCCCTCACCTTGATTTGGTCGGTATTCTCCTCCAACTCCTCCACATGTACTCCACACTTTAGCTTACAATGTGGATTTGCTCACTTTTCTCCTCCAACTCGTCCATGTGCGCTCAGACCTTCAACTTTCCCTTTCAATATGCAGATTGGAAACAAATATGTTTTTCACCTTTCTTTGTGCCAACAGAAAAGGCCCACATCATGCCCACTTTTCTCGTGTCAGATAAGGAAACTTCATGACAAATCTAAGGCGCCCACCTTTTTCGCCCAGAAACAGGCGAGAAAACCCACCTAATGACGTTGTTAACTCCTACCTACCCATTGCCAGACGTTGTCTCCCGTTTGCTAGTTTAGTCACTGATCGCATGTCTAGCGAGCCCCGCACTACGATGTCTCATCATGTTATGTATGTTTCCATGTATGTTGTTATGTATGTTTTTCATGCGTTTTTGTATGTACATAAGTGCTTTTTGTCTACGAGTTAGTTGGCTCCAAGATTAATGTCTCCTTCATCTAGAATCTAGTCTTTGACTATTTCTTAGGTTTTTTCCATATCACTAACTCTCTTTTTCTACTTACTTTTTTGCAAAAGAGTTTCCCAAGTTAAACCTTGTGTCTTATGTATTATATGAAAATATGTGATTCTTTTTTCCTTCCATAATATTTTGATAAATAAATTTGAAAACAAAATAATAAAATCTCTAATTTGGATCATATAATATAATGTTTTGGAATAATCAGTTACATTTATTGTCAGATAATTTTCATTATTTAATATTAGAGTTTTTTTTTTGAGGTAATATCCAAGTTTTTTCATAAATTCCATAATTTCTTATTATTGAAACCATCCATTGATTTTTTTTCGAAGGCTAGGATTTAGTGGAAGAAAGGGAAACTTGTTTTCATGTATGTTTAAGTTATAGTGGGAGGTTTTATCAATATATAAGAATTTAGGGATCATTTTGGTCCATTCATGGAAAACACATCAAGATTTGAGATTCAAAGATTTAATGATTATAATTTAAAATAGTGAAAGTTGAAGGTTTAAAATGTATTTTAGGAGAGAGATCAATATAGTGCAATATCTTCATTGTTAAAATGTATAATTAATTTTGATGACGAAATGAATAAATTATAAAGAATTCTTAACTAAAAACCCTCTTCATATAAACTTAAAACTAAATTTAAATATTAAAAACCCGCTTTACATAAACTTAAAACTAAATTCAAATACTAAATACAAAAAATTTCCATATTAACCTTATGAGGATATATTTATAATTATATTATCTAAAAAAAATTCAATGAAATGAAAGGATAAAAAATATCTCTTTGGAAAAAACAATAATAAGAGAAGAAGAATAAAACAACCATGGATAACAGTGGCATAGATATAGCCTAGGAAAACCATTTCAAGAAAATCTAAATTCTAAAGTACACACATGCAATGTATTATTTATAAATAATGTTGCAATACATTCACAAAGCCATTGTATTTTAGTGAGATGAGAACTCTTCAATCCTAGAGGAAAATTGATAACATGGTCTTGTAAGAAGCAATACTTAATTCCCATATATCAAGATCTTAAAATATAGACTTAAGGTGGTTGAGAAAACCACCAAAAGGAAATACCATGGACCTGAACATTGTCCTAAAATACTATGGTAATAATTATCATAACCCATTACATGAGAAGTATCCAAAATAGAATGTATCTCCTTACATAAGCATCTTTGACATCACTATCATAGATTGTAAATGTAACTCCCAATAACTTCCCCATAAATCACTAACTATACTTTACACCTAATAGTAATATAAGATGATCCTACATTTCCACTATGTAAATCCCTCATCAATGCTTCATTATAATAATATTTCCAAGTCTCAAAGAAGAATAAAATAATAGTATATATCCACACCCTCGCACAATTTACCACTCCATGAGTTTTGGATATGCATACATGAACAACTATATACAAACAATTAAGTCACATTAGACTTTGGAATATGTAAAGTGAATAGATCACTTAATACTAACATAAACTAGATAAGAAAGTTAGAAGTATTATCCATTTATACCTTTCATATTTTATATTAATGAACATGTGAGAAGAATAAACTATGTATTCATTATAGAATATAGGAACCATAAATTACTTGAAGAGTTTAGCAAATATTTTTGTTGAAAAGGAAATTGTATTTCTTAGGGATGAATGTGCGATACTCTATAAATTATAATATCAATACATTTAATCTAATTATAATCTAGTTAATGTTAACAAGAAGAAATTTAAATATGAGGATAAGTGCATAATTTACTTTTTTCCATACCTAATTCATGGAAAAATATATTTATGACAAAATGTGGAAACTTTTCTATATCTAAAATTGAGGATATTGTAAGAGTTTTACTAAGTGAATATATGAGAAAAAAATATATGGATGATTTCTCTAATGATGCCCTATTTTCAAAGGGTTAATCAAAGGATAAAGAAAATAAGAAGGTAAAAAAATAAATAGATCTCTAAGGGATTGGGAAATTACAAATATCCTATTAAACCTAAAGTAAAATGTTGGAATTGTGGAAAGATAGGTCACATAAAGGAATACAAATCTAGAAATAAAGATGAATTCTTTGATAAATTATTGAATAATGATGAGATTACAAATATCCTAGTAAACCTAAAGTAAAATGTTGGAAATGTGGAAAGATAGGTCACATAAAGGAATACAAATCTAGAAAGAAAGATGAATCCTTTGATAAATTATTGAATACTTATTTATATTTACATTGTTGGTGATGATTCTTTGTTGATCGACTTAGGTGTATCATTTCACATGAATCTTATTAAGGATTAGTATTTTTAGTACAATAAATTTGATGGTGGAAAGGTTTTCCTTGGTGATAATATCTCTTTCAAAATAATTTGTTAGGAAAGGTAAAGTTATCTTTCATGCATGGGAGAGTGAAGAAACTCTCATATATTTTACATATTCAAGTATTATGATAAATGTTATTATCTAATTGACTGCAAGGTACATGTTATCTTTGATGGGAAGGGCTATAGGGTGGATAGAGGGATTTGGTGTTGGCTAAAGCAATTGAAATTATACTCTCTTTAAGTTAGAGGAATCAACTCTATATAATTCAAATAATGTAATTGTGTAAGGGATAAATCGATAAGCATAGGAAAAAAAAAACATGAATGAATTAAACTATTCTAATTCAAATTAAATATTTAAATTCATACCCATTACTCACGAAATGGAACTATGAAGAAAAAAACCAAACAATGCAATCAAAGAAGAGAACATAAATTGAATTCGTAAAACATATCCTTACCATCTCGTGTTGAAGTATATTCACAATGATGTTGGATCATTGTATCAATATGAAGCCTCCGTTTATGTGTTGTAAAAGCTCCAAATGTGTGTATGTTGATTGAAGATGTGTGCAAAATATTGTATGAAATCAATTGTCAATTTGGCATTACTTCGTTGTGAAAAAGATGTCAATTCTTTGATCATTTTTTATGATGAAGATGATTATTATATAGATTTTGTGTTTTGAAATGAACAACTGAGATTGCGTAGTAGAATATCCTGATTAATGGTTCAAAACCATTGAGAGAAATTAGATGGGAAAAATCAGTGGATTTTGATTACGTAATTGGTGTGATTGATGAAATCAATTTGAGTGTTCAATAGAATTTAGGAAATAGATTGCCTAATCTATGGAATTGAGGAAATCAAGTTGAGCCTTCAATGGGATTGAAGAACAAATTCAAATTAGTCAGGAAATAGATGAATCAGTTAGCCAATCAGAGTGAGCAATCAGGGGATCGTAATTTGCTCAATCATGAAAGTGGGTCAGGCTAATTAATTAATTAATATTTTTGAGTTGAATGTGAAAATCATGTTTGAATTTTACAAACAAAGTTGTATTTGTTTGTTTTGACCTTTTTGAATGATGTTTGAATAATTTATTTAATTATTCATGTTTAGGGGAAAGTGATTTAATTAAACTATTAAGTGGTAATAATTTAATTGATTTAGGGGAATAGGTTAAATTAGCAACATAATTAAATAATTGATGTTATTTAATTAATGAGGAGGAATAAAGCTAGATTAAGACTTTATTAAATAAATAAAATTTATCTAAAAAGTGAATTAATTAAATAATATAATATTATTCAATTAATAGAGGAAATTAGTGTTTTTGGTGCAATTGATGTGAAATACAACGATTTTAGATGATAATGATGTTGATGATGAGAAAATGTCATTTAGGATGTGTAATAAGTGTTAGGTCATTTTTACATGTCTACATTTTGTCCCTCTTTGAGATAAAGTACCGGTTGCTTTGTTTCAAAGATTTCAATGTTAAGATCAAGATTTGAAAAAAATTATATGCCCCACTATGCCCCATCAAGTAGCAGAAAGATGGTAGAACATTGGGCTAGCCCCTCAAGAGGTAGATTGATAAAATCAATTTTTTGGGTCAAGCTCATGACAATGTACATTTTATTTCAATTCATATGTGTAGAGGAAAAAAATTAAGCTTATAAGACCCTTGTTGATAGTTCAAATGTTCCTGAGAACTCCTTATTTCAACCTAGGAGGGTTTCCTAGGTAAAAAAATAGGGTTTGCGGGGTTAAAATAGGTAATTAGGGTTTAATTTGTTGGATGTTGTGGTTGTGCTACTGATATGTGGTTGTCATTGATGTCAGCACTATTAGCATTAATTTATTTGATGTTGTATATGCCGAGGATATTGAGAAAATTGTATAGAAATGAGTTGCAGATTGTCAGTTGTGAAGCGATGTTTTGTATGGTGGTATGTTTTGTACATTGGTGATTTGAGGTTGTGGACTAAAGGGTTTGTTGCTGAGTGTATCTAGTCTATCCACATTGAGTTTCAGAGATCTGCATGAAGATTTGATCGAGTTATGAAGATCCTCATTCAGATATTTTTTTGTTTCTTCAGTTAGTGTTCCTGATTGAAGATGAGGCTATTTTAGTTAGTTCAGTTGTTGTGGATGCTTCTTTGTTGGTTCTTAATGTTTGTGGATGCTTCTAGATCATGCTCTATCTTTTTTGCATGTCTGCATTGATTGTTGTGCTCATGATTGGCGATTTTCTTTTGCGTGTTCATATTTTTCACGTTCCTCGCCGACATTATGTTGAAGCGTGTTGTGGATCTTCGAGGAGAATTTAATTGAAGTGTTTTCATGTTGAAGATGTTGATTTAGGTCCTCACTAAGTTATGGCCGAATTTGGTTGATATGCATTTATTATTATGAATGATTTGGGCCAACAATTATATTCATTTTATTATTTCTTTGTGGCCAACTTGTAGCAGTGAAATTTCTTGTTGTGGATATATAAGAGTGGTTGTTTGTTCGAATTGAAGTGTGTGAGAATTTATGTATGTGAAAATAATGTCCTAATCATTTGAAGGCATAGCAGAGTGTGAAAGAGTGAAGAAGAGTAAAGAGTTGTTCATGTGCTTAACCAGAATTGTGATTAGGCATTAGCAGATGTTATTTTATTAGTTCAAATCCCTGTGGATGGCTTTAATCTGAATCTCTTTGTAAGACAACATGTCTTCCTTTGTAATTGAGTAGTGAGCTCTAGGCAGTGTGCCTGAATGCAACTACATTCCCCATATTTCATTTTCATTATACTTTTAACAGGGTATAATTTTGTGGACTAACCTCCACCGTGGTTTTTCCCCTAACAAGATTTCCACATAAAAAATCTTGGTGTTATGTGTGTTGTTGATGTGTTGTTGATTCATGCTTTCATGGTTAATAATTAGATATGAGAATAAAGTTAATAAGTTGAATAATTTTTGAAGTTTTGGGACAACTAATTCACCCCCCCTATCAGTTGTCTGCTCTTGTTTTGCCAACAATTGGTATCAGAGCTAAGTTCCTTGGAAGAAGTTTAACAAATTAAGGTGATCTGGGATGGCAAGTTACAAGAAGGATAGTCTGAGATTTTATGGAACAAATTACTCTTTGTGGAAGACTCAAATGGAGTGTCATCTAAGATGCATTGGTGAACCCTACTGGAGCATTACAAGTAACATGTATATTATTCCACATAATGGTCCTACTACTTTTGTTGAGATTAGAGATGTTGAGTATAATATCCAGGCTAAGGAAGCTTTGTTGAGTGCTTTGACTAATTCTGAGATGACAAATGTTATGGATCTAAAGATTGCTTATGAGATCTAGAAAAAGTTGGAAGCCTTGTATGAAGGTGATGATAATGTGAAGATTGCTAAGTTGCAGAGCTTGAAAGGAAAACATAAAAGGATGAGAATGGGTGATGATGAGAATATTAATACTTTTATGCAAAGAGTGAATGAACTTGTTTGTGGTATTAGATGTGCTGGTGGAAAGATAGAAGAATTTTAAATTGTTGCTAAATTACTTAGATCCCTGCCTGATTCTTACAAAGTCAAAGCTAGGCTATTGAAGAGCTCCAGACTGTAACAAGCATAACCAAAGATACATTGGTTGGTAAATTGACTGCTTTTGAGTTGAGCGAATTTTGTGACGTCCTTCCTAAGGTTGAATTTGAATTTAAGGCCACCACTTCCGGAAGAGATAGACATAGATATGAACCAAGTGAGAGTTCACTAGAAAGACATTCAAGTATGAAGATGAAATCATATATATATTGAAGAAGAAAAAGAGATGGAAGAGCTAGAAGCACTTATTGTCAAAAAGATACCAAGAGGAAAAGGTAAGTATGAAGGAAAATTTCATCTTAAATGTTTTTCATGCAATAAGATAGGTCATTTTGCATCAAGGTGTCCGGAAAGAGCCCCTAAACCAAGACATAACAAGCCTAGATTTCAAAAGAAATGTTACTATGCTATTGATGAAGGTGTAACAGATGAAGAATCTGATAGAGATGATGGTGAATGGGTATTTATTGTTTTAAGAGAAAATAGTCCTGTATCTACTGAATCTGCTAGTTGTACAAATATGGAGAAAGCCCTGGCTGCTTGAGTTGGAGAGAAATATGAATGGGTAATTGATAGTGGATGTTCACATCATATGACAGGAGACAAAAGTAAGTTTGTAAGCTTTGAAAAATATGATGGTGGTGTTGTAAGATTTGGTGATAATACAGTTAGTGTGATCCGTGGAAAAAGATGCATTTCTCTTGATGGTAAGCATAATACTGATGATGTTCTATATGTGGAGGGATTGAAGCATAATCTTTTGAGTGTTGGTCAAATGGTTGATAAGGGATATAATCTTCAGTTCAATGATGGAAAGTGTAAAATATTGAGTTTTGAAAATGTAATTGCCTCAGGTACAAAAAAAAAGGTAAGGTAATATCTTTCACTTGAATGCTGCTAGTAAAAGTTATTTGATTGCTCAAGTTGATGAAAGTTGGTTATGGCATAGGAGATTGTGTCATGTTAACTTTGATAATATTGTCAAGATAAGTTCTACAAAGGCTGTGAGAGATCTACCTAAGTTGGTGAAACCTACTAATGCAATATGCAAGGAATGTCAATTGGAAAAGCAAACAAGGATTTCATTTTAGAGTAAAAAGAATTGTTCAAATGAATTGTTAGAGCTTGTACATACTAATCTGTGTGGTCCCTCTAAGGTCAAAATTCTACAAGGTTACAAGTATTTCATGCTACTCATTGATGATTATTCTAGAATGGTATGGGTTACTTTCTTAAGAGAGAAATCTGAAGCACTGGAAAAGTTCAAGATCTTTAAAGCTATGGTTGAGACAGAGACAGGTTTGAAGATTAAGTGTCTGAGATCAGATAGAGGTGGTGAATTCACTTCCAGTGAATTTAATTCTTTTTGTGAAGAACATGGAATAAAGCGACAATTGTCTGTACTGCGGACCCCCCAACAAACTGGAGTTATGGAAAGGAAGAATAGAACAGTTAAAGATACTACTAGAACAATGATGATGGAAGGAAATGTCCCTCATATCTACTAGAGGGAAGCTATGAGTACTGTTGTGTACATACTCAACCAGGTACAAATCAAAGGTGATACTGGTAAGACCCCTTTTGAGTTATGGACTAGTCAAAAGCCTACTGTTAAATACTTCAAGATATTTGGAAGCAGGTGTTACATTAAGAGAGATGAAGACATAGGAAAGTTTGATGCTAGGAGTGATGAAGGTATCTTTCTAGGTTATTCTACTAAGAGCAAGGCCTACCAGTGTTACAATAAAAGATTGAAGAAAATGGTTGAGAGTGCAAATGTTAAGGTTGATGAAGACTTTGGTACACCATCCAAAACTTGTGGATATGAATCTGATGGTTAGAATGATAGTACAAATAAAGGAAAGCAAGATCAAACTACAAATCAAGTGCAAATCAATCCAGAAAATCAGGAGAATGAAGGAGGAGAAACTGGTGGAAACACAGAAGAGAGATCAGAGGAACCTGAAGTTGAAGAATAACCTAAGAAGACTCCGAGGTATGTAAGATTAAATAATTTAGAAGATCAGATTATAGGTGATAAGAAAAAAGGTGTCCAAACTAGGAGAAAGATTGCAAAAGAATATTGCTTGATTTCTAAGACTGAGCCTACTAGTGTGACTGAAGCATGTAAAGATGAGCATTGGGTTGAAGTAATGAAAGAAGAGTTGAAACAGATTGAAAAGAATGATACATGGATTCTTGTTCCCAGACCTAAGGATAAGAATGTTATTGGAACTAAATGGTTTTTTAGAAACAAACTGAATGAGCAAGGTGAAGTGATTAGGAACAAAGCAAGACTGGTATGTAAAGGATATTCAAAGATGGAAGGAATTGATTTTGAAGAGACCTTTTCCCCTGTTGCTAGAATTGAAGCTGTAAGATTATTTCTTGCCTATGCTACTCACAAGGATTACAAAGTTTATCAGATGGATGTCAAATTAGCTTTTCTAAATGGTGAATTGGAAGAAGAAGTGTATGTTGAGCAACCTGATGGATTCTAGTTGACTGATAAGGAAGATATGGTGTGTCAGTTGAAGAAAGCATTTTATGGACTCAAGCAAGCCCCTAGAGAATGGTATGCCAGATTGGATAAGTATTTGGTGAAGCTTGGATTTAACAAAGGTACTGTTGATAGTAATTTGTATTTCAAGAATGATGATAAAGATCTAATTGTTGAAGTCTTTGTTGATGACATTATTTTTGGAGGAGATGATGCTTTGTGCATGAAGTTTTCTAGTGAAATGAAAAATGAATTTGAGATGTCTATGATTGGTGAGATGAAATTCTTTTTGGGATTGGAAATTACTTAGTTAGATAAAGGGATATTTATATCTTAGTCCAAGTATGTGAAGGAATTGTTGAAGAAGTTTGGTATGGAAGATTCAAATCCAGTTGGTACACCCATGGTGATTGGATGCAAGTTGACTACAAAAGATGATTCTCTGAAAGAAAATCATACAAGATATAGATCAATGATTGGTGGATTGTTGTACTTAACTCAAACCAAGCCTAATATTATGAATGTTGTATGTATTATTGCAAGATTTCAAGCTAATCCAAAGGAATCTCATGTGATTTTTGTGAAGAGAATTTTTAGATACTTGAAGGGAACTGTTGATCTTGGAGTATGGTATCCTAAAGATGATGATCTTACTTTCAGTGCCTTTACTGATGCTGATTGGGCCAGAGATGTAAATTACATGAAAAGTACTAGTGGTGGAGAATTTTTCTTGGGTAAGAAGCTAATTTCAGGGTTAAGCAAGAAGCAGAATGCCATTTCTTTGTCCACTGTTGAGGCTGAATACATTGTTGTTGCTAACAATTGTACTCAATTCCTATGGATGAAACATATGTTGAAGGATATTAGAGTTGTATATGATGAGCCTATTGCTATATACTATGATAATTCAAGTACTATTAACATTTCCAAGAATCTGATGCTGCATTCAAAGACAAAGCATATATCTATCAAGTTTCACTTTTTGAGGGAGAAGGTAAGTGAAAAAGAAGTAAGATTGGAATATGTGCCTACTAAGGAGTAGATTGCACATATCTTTGCAAAGCCATTGCCTAAGGATACTTTTGAGTATCTTAGAGGGAAGTTAGGGGTGATTACCCCTCATAATCAAAACTAAGGATGCTAAACAACTACATTAGTCTGTGCATTTCATAGACATATTTTGTTTCAAATTGATGTTGTGTTGACTACTACTAAGGTGTAGTCAGATGGTTTAGAAATTCAGATATGTGGTTCAGAGCTTAAGTAACTTTGTCATTGATGTCAAAGGGGGAGAAGAGTCATGTGAAAAACTGGTGATTATCTGGGGAGAAGAGTTATGTGGGAGAAGAAGTCATGAGAAAGAGTTGAGGAGAAAATGAGTCAGATCGAAAGGGGGAGTAAGTGTCAAGAGTTAGTTGGGTTGATGGTGTTTTTCACATCATGTGTTGCCATCAATTCCAAAGGGGGATATTGTTGGATGTTGTGGTTGTTGTACTACTGATATGTGGTTGTCATTGATTTAAACACTATTAGCATTAATTCATTTGATGTTGTATATGCCGAGGATATTGAGAAAATTGTATAGAAATGAGTTGCAGATTGTCAGTTGTGAAGCGATGTTCTATACGTTGGTGATCTAAGGTTGTGGAGTAAAGGGTTTGTTGCTAAGTGTATCTAGTCTATCCACATCGAGTTTCAGAGATCCACATGAAGATTTGATCGAGTTATGAAGATTCTCATTCAGAAAGTTTTTCTATTTCTTCAGTTAGTGTTCCTAATTGAAGATGAGGCTATTTCAAATAGTTCAGTTGCTATGGATACTTCTCTATTGGTTCTTAATTTTTGTGGATGATTCTAGATCATGCTCTATCTTTGTTGCACATCTGCATTGATCGTTGTGCTCGTGATTGGCGATTTTCTCTTGTGTGTTCATATTTTTCATGTTCCTAGCCGACATTGTGTTGAAGCATGTTGTGGATCTTCGAGGAGAATTTAATTGAAGTGTTTACATGTTGAAGATGCTGATTGAGGTCCTCACTAAGTTATGGCCAACTTTGCTTGATACACATTGATTATTATGAATGATTTGGGTTGACAGTTATATTCATTTTATTATTTCTTTGTGGCCGACTTGTAGCGGTGAAATTTCTTGTTGCGGATATATAAGAGTGGTTCTTTGAATTGAAGTGTGCGAGCATGTTTGTATGTATGAATAATGTCCTAATCATTCAAAGGCAGAGCAGAGTGTGAAAGAGTGAAGAAGAGTGAAGAGTTGTTCATGTACTTAACCGAAACTATGATCAGGCATTAGCGGATGTTATTTTATCAGTTCAAATCCCTACGGATGGATTTAATCTGAATCTCTTTGTAAGACAATGTGTCTTCCTTTGTAATTGAGCAGTGTGCCTAAATGCAAGTGCATTCCCCATATTTCATTTTCATTATACTTTTAACAGGGCATAATTTTGTAGACTAACCTCCACCGTGGTTTTTCCCCTAACAGGGTTTCCATGTAAAAAATATTGGTGTTATGTGTGTTTATGATGTGTTGTTGGTTCATGCTTTCATGATTAATAATTAGATTTGAGAATAAAGTTAATAAGTTGAATAAGTTTTGAAGTTTTGGGACAACTGATTCACCCCCCCTCTCAGTTGTCTACTCTTATTCTTACAACATAATTTACCTCATTTATATTCTGAGCCTTTATTAATTTCTTGCCTCTGGATTCCGTGATTTTGTGATTTTCAAGGTGCTATGGTGAGGATTCGAGAAGCCCCACATTGTGCGGATGTGGTTCGTGAGTTCGGGAGGCCTATTGGTGTCAATGTGCCAGTATGTACCCTTTCCTTTCTTGTTTTTGACTTTTTGTTTTTGAGTAATTAATGCATGAAAACATTTTAGGTGATAGTGGTAATCTTTTGTTTTTTATGCCATTGAATTGTTTCTACCACTTTGTATTTTTTGAATATACCGCTTTTGAGTTTTCTACTCACACTTGATTTATTTGTTTGCTTTTGACTCAAATGTTAGCATTTATTTTTTCCTTTGTTTTCGCCTTTTTTTTAAATGTTCACTTTTGACTTTCTTCATGTAAAATAGCGATCTTTGTGAAATATTTTCTCTCTTGAGAAACTTTTTCACTTTTGTTATTTGTACTGATTTTGAGTTTCTTTACCGCCTTAAACAAAAACAGGTCCTCTTTTGACTGTTTTGACTTTTTTTGTTGTTTTGGAAGTTTGAGCCAATTTGTTTGTAATCTTATGTTTGTTTCATGTTTTTGTATCAATTTATTAATGTTGTGGGTTGAGTGTTTGCAGGAAGTTTTAAAATTGCTTTACTCGAGGGAGAGATGACCATGTGAGCTATTTTATTTGATCATTGGGTTTCATGAGCTTGAGCGAGATGTGCTAGAAACTATGGGGTTATGAAATATATGCCACATGCTCGTGATTAGATGTCATAGAGTGATGATGACCACTCTCATTGAGAGGTGGATCTTTGAGTCATCATCCTTTCATTTTTTGATTGGCAAGGCCACCATCACCTTGGAGGATGTATGGAGGATCCTTCGTGTATTGTTTCATGGAGAGCTAGTGAACTATTTTATATGACAGGGTACACATGCTATACATCGAGTCCTTGGTGTTAGGCATCTTCAAGTTTGAGATTCAGAGAGACATCTCTCCGTTTGTGGATAGTGTAGATCTTGTTTCATTGGTTCTTTGTGCTTTGGTCTCACGGCTCATCCTTCCTAATCGGCAAGGAAAGTAGTTTTCTGTTGGTTGGGGTGTATGTATTGAGTAGATGTTTGAGCATGGTACCAGATATGCATGGGGCCTATGTAGATCCTTGATCATCTTTATAGAGACATGAATGAGGTCGCCTATCGCAGGGGTAGTTCCATTTTTACTTGGGTTACCTTACTACATGTGTGGGCCTGGGAACATATCCTAGTCATAGGCCTGATGGTATTTTGGATCAGGATCTAGAGGATCCTTACTCTTATAGATATGGTGAATTTCCTCATTATACTTGGCCTGGGTAGCTACATTAATAGTGTCATGTGATAGATGATATGCTTGGTTTTGTTTGGAGGTCATGGTTGGACTACGATGCATGGCATGATGATCAAGAGCACTAGCCATCATTTTATAGACAAACGCGATGGTTGAATGATCGTGTACCTTCTTTACTTGAGAGATACCTACCCAATAGGGTTCTTCACTAGTTTGACAAGAGACAAATCCATTTTTCTAATTATTACCAGGCTCATTTTGCAAGGACCACCCGAGTACTAAGTGTGGGGATTACAGGTGGATCGAGATGTAGCAGTTGCAAAGTTTAGAGCTCTTTCCCTATTTGGATGGGGGTGGCCCATAGGACCAGCCGATGTAGGGACCACACTAGATTATGATCAATGGTGGGCTCATCAAGTTCCTCTCAAGTTTATCGATCTTGTTGGTGTTGTGCCAGCTATTGGGAGAGCAGACATTACCAAGCGTAGAGGGGAGAGACAACAACTCTAGATCGCTACTAAGTAGTTGGATAGAGTGAGATAGGATGGCCATTAGGATCAACAAGATGATCCCATGCATTAGGATCCAGCAGTCCAATTAGCATAGAAGATCATTTCTAGAGATGCGGAGGTTGTGTGACGACAAGCTATAGAGGCACAGGTTGCAGTTTTGATTGTCGAGCGAGATACAACTAGGAAAGAGAGGAATGGATTTAGGTAGGAGAGAGACACTAAGATTGGGTGACATCATGTTGTTGAGGTGCAAGTGTAAGTTATTACACCTTAGAGGGATACCCTTAGGGTAGAGAGTGATTCTCTCAGAGCATAGCAAGACTAGTATATGAGAGAGGCTACTTATTATCAGACTCTATATGAGGTATCAATTCCTAGAGCATGAAGATGTCCTCATTTTGGCAAGCCTAGTATAGGTACTGGTGCAACTAATTCAGGTGATCAGTCAGTGAGGTAGCTAGATCAGCTGTTATTCATGCCACAACCTTCTCCTCACTAGAGCCATGATCATCAAAGATCCCCTCTCCCAACTAGGTAGTAGGACTATTTGTACTTGCTCTTTATGATGTTTATTGTTCAGAGACCTATGTTGTAGACATGAATTTTTTTTATATATAATCATTGGCCCAGTTGAGGCCTCGTATATATGTATTTTTTTGTATATGATATCACACATGTTACATTATGATGTAAATGAAATTCTCAATTTTGATGATATATGAGATATACCATGTTTTGATTCAGCTTTATTATGTGTTATGAGATGATTATGGATGATGATGTATATGTTATTATGTTCATGTTCTGTACTTTTCTAATGTATGCATATGTTTTGGATGGATGGATGATCTATATATCTATATGATATATGATGTTTTATCATGTATATGATGGATGATGATATCTATGATGGTTGATGATATCTTATATATGCGATGTATGATTATATATGATGCATGAGGTTTTCATTGCTTTATTATCATCATGATAGGTATTGATGAAATTATGGATGTAGGATGGATGTGGTACTAATGATATTGTGATGCAAGATGGAGTTGTTAGTTAGAAGAAATATTGGAAGATGGATAGAAATTTGATGTTATTAGTCATTGATGAGTTACTTTTTCTTTGCATAGAGGCTTCACATCTTTAACAATCCTTTTTGATGTAGCAAACAGATACGATGAACCAGATTATTAATAACCAAGGTGGCTTTATATCCACTATGTGGAATTTGACTCGGCATACAAAGAATATTCTTGCTCATACCAGACATATAAAAACTTTGTTAGAATATATGGTTGAGTTGTGTTAAAAAAATTTGGACTAGTTACACATAGAGGTATGAAATACCTAACATGCAACTGCTACATGAATTGTCTCAAAACAACTTCCATATCTAAAACAAAGCAAGTACTCATCATGGTAGTATCACAAAAACATCTTACAAATAGAACTAAAAAAAATCAACAGTTAATACAACCATTCCTTCTTCTCTAAATCCTTATGGACATCCTTGAGAGATCTTGAGAATGTGGTATTATGATAAATCAAAAAAAGGTAAGACTATAAAAAGATAAAAAAAATGTTGCAATATCACTTGCAATATCTGTTTTGATGTTTCAGGTTGTTATCCGGTGTTGATGATGTCTATTATAGGAATGTTTTATCCATTAAGACATATCTCAAGATGTTGTTGGTGAATTATCAATAGATAGGTAGTTAACACCTTGGCATTGTTTTCACTTGGTAGTTGTCTAATTGTTTTGATCTTATCTTTGGAATTTTTGATTTTGATGTTTGTTTTGTTTATTGTTTGTGTTTGTCAAAGGGTGATTTTGACGATTGTTTATTATGGATGAAAATTTTATTGCGAATTATAGATAATGGAGGTAGGAAATTTTTTGGCTTTTTGAGTTTATATGATGTTGTTTTTGTTGTTTTCAAGGGACTAACCTAGGTCCTCGAGGGATCATCAAAGATAAGCCTTTCCTACATTGTACATAATGAGGCTCGTAGTTCACTTGGTTTGATAAGAACATGTTTTTGATCTTTTCTACTTTTTGAATGTTTTTGGATTTTGAATTTTTTGACTAAGTTGAAAGAAAGAATGATAGATACTTAAGGGGAATGACCTAAGGCCTCAGGGGCTCATAAGACTTCCCTACGTTGTAAATGTAGAGACCACGTAGTTCAACTAGTGTTGACTCAAAGCATAACATTTTTTTCGGATTTTGATATTTTGACTTTGTTTGGTGTTTTGTTTATTTTCTGTTTTTTTTTTTATTTTGATAGTTTTCAACCATGATGGGATGTACAAGGATCTAATCCACCACCAGTTTTGGGAAGTTTCCCCAATTCGAGGAAAGCTTTCTTTCATTAGGAGAGATGGATGTTGATGCTACAACAAGGTACACCACTAAATCAATTATCGAGTCATGGTTGGTGTGCATGTTTTATTATGGAACGAAATGGGTGGATGGTCTAGATAGTGCTGATAGATAACAATGCAAGTATTATTCAATCGTAGCACCTGTTTGCTAGGTTTTCACTACAATACCTATTCTAGAAGTGCCAAAAAGTGGTTTTCACTTAAAAGAACATTTTATTTCTCTTTACTGTTTTTCTTTCTTTTTGATTTTTTTTCATTTTTATCTTTTCTTGGGGTTATTTTGACATGTTTAAGTTTAGAACTTTTTAAGATGGTTGTTGTTTAGTGGTTTGGCTAAACGTTCTCCTTCAATAGTAGCTAACTGATAAGCCCAAGAACCGTAGCTTGTTTTGATGATGAATGGACCTAACCAGTTGGGTTCAAACTTACCCTTTCCCTCTTGATTCAGCTATACCTTCTGATTCTCTTTGAGTACCAAGTAACCAACTTGAAAGTTTATATTTATGATCTTTTTTGTTGTAGCTTCATTTGAGTCAATTTTGATTAACCTAAAGATGATTTAACATGCTCAAACGCCTTTCATCTAGGAGTTCCAACTCATTTAATCTGGACACTTGATACTCTTCATTATGTGGAACTAGTAGGTGTATGAATACTGGTTTGGGGAATTCCATACCAACAAATTAGATAATTCAAGATGAACTTGGATATATGTTTCCCTGTGATGTAGGTTAATAGAATTGCTTCTATCCATTTTGTGAAGTATCCAGTTAAAGTAATAATAAACTTATGTCCATTTGATGAAGTAGAAGAGATATTACCTACCAAGTATAATCCCCACTGTGAAAAATGGTGTTGTGATAGGTCTCAATTCCTATGCTAGTGCATGAACAATGTCACTGTGTTGTTGGCATTGACAAATTTTTCTTGAGTATTGAATGCATTCTTGTTCCATGGAGGGCCAATAGTACCCCATTCTCATAAATTTGTATACTAGGTTTTCCACTAGAGTGGTACCCACAAATTCCTTCGTGTACCTCTTGTAAGGAAGTTTGTGCTTCTTCTACATTAAGACATCGAAGTAAAGTACCCTCTAAAATTTGGTGATATAAGGTGTCTCCTAGGATTGTGAATTGGGAAGTCCTATGGGAAAAAGTTTTCTTTTGGGTTGTTAAATTAGGGGGTATAATACCATGTAGGATATAATCAAATGTGTGTTGGTTTCATGGTGAGTTAGGACCAAAAAAAACACACACTAGTTCTGATTCTAGGATATTGAATGTCGGTATGAGTAGTTGCTCCACAAGGAATTCATATTTAGGAATGTTTTGTGGAATATCGAGAAGTGAACCTATCGTTGCCATAGTATTGACTGCTTTGTTGTTGATTTGGGGAACCTGTTCAAAGGTGATGGTGAAAAAATATTGTTTGAAACTTTCCACCATCCTTTTATATGGTATCATCTTGTCATCCTTTGTTTGATACTCATCATTTGCTTGCCTGATTACTAGTTGAGAGTCTCCATAAACCTGTAGTTCTTTTATCCTCCATTTTATGGCCATATTTAGTCTTGTGATTAATGCTTCATATTCTGAGATGTTATTTGTACATGGGAAAGTAATTCGGTAAGCCTCATGTATACTATCTCCCTGTGGTGTGAGAAATAAGATACCTTCTCCTGAGCCATGTTGAGTGTGGGACCCATCAATTTACAAATTCCAACGACTTGTCTATTTTGTTAGCAATATGCTTTCATTTGGGAAGTCTATTGTGAGAGGTTGTTGATCTTCCATTTGTGCTTCTGCTAGTTGATCTTCTATGATTTGTCCTTTGATAGATTTCCTGCCTACATACTCTATGTCAAACTCACTTAGTATCATCACCCATTTAGCAATCCTACCCATTAGAGCTGCTTTTTCTAATAGGTATTTTAATGGATCTACTTTTGAGATCAATTTTACTTGTCTGTTCAAGATATAATGTCTCAACTTATGTGCCACAAAGATGACAGAGACATTCTTTCTATGGGTGAATAGTTCAATTCATAGCCAACTAGTGTTTGATTGATGTAGTAGATTGCTCTTTCCTTGTTATTATCATCTAGCTATGCTAGGACAGCTCCTAATGTTGCTTGTGTTGTAGAAACATAGAGTATCATTTCTTTATTTGGAATAGGTGGAATTAATACTAGAGGAGTGAGTAGATACTCTTTGACTTGTTGGAATGCTTGATCACATCTTCCATCCCATTTGAATGTGATGTCTTTGTCTTAGTAGATGGGTAAAAGGTTGATACTTATTTTCCAACTGCACGATGAATCACCTGATGGACTATAGTTTCTCTTATAAACTTCTCAGCTACTTCAATGTCTTGGGAGGAGGCATTTATAATATGAATTTTACCTTTAAAGGATCTACTTTGATGCCTCTTCTTGATACTATGTATCCTAGTAGTTTCCCAGATGTTACTCTAAATACACACTTTTTCGGATTGAGCCTCAAGTTATACTATTCGAGCCTATCAAACACTTTAGCTAGATTGGTAAGATGGTCTTCTCTTTTGATGGATTTCACTAGTATATCATCCACATAATATTCCATAGTTGTATGTAGCATATCATGAAAGATTGTAGTCATTGCTCACTAATAGGTTTCCCCTACATTCTTTAAACCAATTGGCATGACATTCCAGTAGAAGGTCCCTAATGTACAAGTGAATTTTGTTTTATGTTGATCATTAAGAGATATCTTTATCTGATTATATCCAAAGAAGTCACCCATTTGTGGCAACATTTCATGCCCTGCAATTAAATCTATGATCATATCAATGCTCAAAAGAGGGAAGCTATCTTTTGGGCAAGCCTTATTTAGATCTCAGAAGTCCCTACAAATTCTTATGCCCCTAGTGGGATTTGATACTGGTACTAGATTCGATATCCATTCAAGATAATCAATTGGTCTGATGAATCCCACATCTAGCAGTTTCTTCAGTTCTACTTTTACCAAAAGTGCTATTTGTGGATGCATCTTTCATAGCTTTTTCTTGATGGGTTTAGCTCCAGGAAATATGGCTAGGTAGTGTATGACCAACACTAGATCTATCCCTAGCATTTCTTCATATTTCCATGTGAATTTTATCTTTCTTTCATTGATGAATGTTGAGAAGCTCACCTTTCTTGAGGATCAAGTGACACTACATGGTATGTGATTTTGGGTGCTTCTGTTGTGTCAACAATGATAGATTCTACTTCTTCAACTAGGAGTGTCAATTTATCTTGATATTCATAAGTAGGGAGATTGAATCCTCCATCTTCAGGAACCTCGGAGAGGTTTTCACCTTTATATTCATCCTTTGTTTTCCTCTTTTCAAGATTCGATAGAGCCACATCAAGGTTTTCCCTAGGGGATCTCATTTTGGATTTTACATTATCCTTTTCAATTTTGTGACTAGAGGACACAGTATCCCCTCCAAAATATGCTTCCTTTTTTATTTCCATGACAAACCCTACTTTATGATCTCTATATGGTATATCAGTTTGAAGTCCCATAAACTCTACAATTTCTTCATCATTTTAGAATTGATCCAAAATAGGCATATAATTTTGTTGGTCCCAATATATTAACTATGGGTAGCAAAGGGGTAGGTTGTCATCATTATCCATAAAGCTTACAAAAGTTTTTGAAATCATTAATATAGTTGTGGCATCATTCTCTCATTTATTATCTAGGTCATCATTGCTAGAAGTGAGGGAATCCCATTCATATGTGTTGTAGTCTGTTTCATAAGTATAGTCTTTAAATATAGGTTTTCTAGGCCGAGTAGGGAGTATACTTATTCTGAAGCTTTCAAATAGGTCCTCAATTGGTAAGTTGTTGTTTATATGATGGTAGGTATCCAATGTATTAACGTCAGTAGAAGGAGCTCTTTTCTCAAGAGAGGCACATCTAGTGTTAAGAGTGCCCACGTCTATCAAACCATACCCTACTCCCATGTTCTTCTTTCTTTGTTCCAATATAATAGGTTCCCATCTACCTTGTTTGTGTCACCCATGACCACCTTTTCTAGTGTATCCCATTTGTTTAGCTAGTTGATACCCTTTACTACTAGGATCAATAGGAAGGGATTGTAGTTGTTTGGGTTCTTCTTGTTCTTCTTTGTAGATCATTGATGAGAGGTTCTCTTTGAATATTTCCTCATCTTTCATATCTCCCCACTTGGTAAAGATTGTGGGCTTGACTACCATTATTACTACTTGAACATGTTTGATCTCCTTAGGACCTCCATAAACCTTTGGTGTTGGGGGAAGCATTCAAATGCAAAAATTTTGCTTGAAGTGATAGTTTCTATTGCCCTTGCCAAGTACTTGAATCTTGGGATTAGATTTTGGTTGCTAACTTGATAGGGGTCTAGCTGAAGTTGATGGTATAGTTGAGGGGTCAACATATGAGGAGTCAAATGGTATATCATTACTAGCTATTTGCTGAATTTTGTTATATTTCTCCTCCAATTTTGCATAGTAGTGGAAGAGTTCAGGATCAATGTATAATGTAACCTCCTTTCCTTCGTGAGGAAATTTTAGACACTAGTGAAATTTCAAGGGAACTACTTGTAGTGTATGAATCCAAGGGCATCCTAGAAGAAGGTTATATGGTAGCTCAAGGTCCAATACCTAACATGTTTTTTTTGTTATTTCCAATCCTATCTATACAAGAAGCTTGATGGTTCCTTTTGAATTTATTTCGAGGTCATCATAATCCCTTATAGTGATGCTTTTTCCCTTGTCAATTACATCATCAAAATACCCAAAATGTTTAACAAATTTCAAGGTACAAATGTTTAAACCTGCACTGTTATCTATCAATACTCTTTTAACTTTATGTTTGTGGACAACAACCTCTATATAAAGGGCTTGGTTATGGAATGATTTCTATGGGAGGTCTTTCTTAGAAAATAATAAATGATGAGTGGTCATGATTTTTCCAACCATGGCTTGAACTGATAAGGATTGAGGTCATCAGGGATTGATGTTTCCAAAGCTTTCTCTAGTATTTCCTTATGTGCAAGTGATAATTTCAACAACTCTAGAATGGAGATCAAAGTGGGGGTCTTCTTCAGTTTTTCCATAATACTATAGTCATTGGATGACTTGGTTGTGGGTTTAGGCGGAGCTCCTTCTATTGTGACTTTCCCTTGATGAGTAGTTACATTACATTTGGGGTCCCTGCTTTGTATAGTTAATACTTTGACCCTAGTGTCATCCTCCTGGGAGAGGGTACCTAGGACAGTGTCACCATAGGTGTAGTTGGCACTGTGATAGTCTTGTTCTTTCCCTTTGTCATTTTTCTTAGCATGGTTAAGAATTGGATTCATGTAGATTTGGAGGTCTTTGTTTCTAGGAAGGTGTTCTATATCAACTTCTCCTTTGTCAATTAAGTTTTGTACTATATTTTTAAGTCTCATGCAGTTATTTTTCATATGTCCCTTGATCTTGTGGAACTCACATAAGTCCTTTTAATTGTACCATGGTGATTTAAAACTTAGATCTTCATATTTTTTGTGCTTGTTGACTTTAATCAGGTTTTATTGAACTTATTTATGCACAATTATCTCAAGTAGTTCTCCTAATGCAATAAATTTTCTCCTTGGTTGGTTATATTGTCTTTGTTGTCCTCCGTAATTTGTCTATTGGTTATCTAATTAATTATTTTTAGGGATTGTTGAGTTGATTGTTCTATGTGTTGTTGGGAGTGTAGCTCATTTGTGCAACTTGGGCTTTTTTTTGTGGTCATTGGGATTTTGTACGTTCCCTACAACTCTAGCATCAACTACTCCATCATCTGTAACATTTTTTTAGCCCAAATCTTGGGTTTGTCATTAGAACTAGAAGGGTTGTCTTTTAAGTTGTTTAGTTTAATGAGTCTCCTTGCTATGAGAGCTCTTTCAATGTGTAGTCCCTTTTCAATAGTTTCTTCGAATTTATTGGGGCACAACATGGTGATTTGGTAATTGATTTCTTCTTGGACATTGGAAACAAAGATATCCACCAGTTCTTTGTTAAGAATAGGCCACTTGCACTTACTAGATTTATGCCTCCATCTTTGTAGGTAGGATGTAAAGGATTCTCCTTGGCTTTGTTTAATCTTGTAGAGGTCAGTGATGGTGGCATCCTATTCTATGTTGAATGAGAATTGGTTCACAAACTTGTTAGTCAATTCATCAAAACTTTTAATACCTAGTGGTAGATGTGAGAACCATTCCATACGTGACTAGTAAGACTGCATGGAAAAAGTCTCATTAGGTAGAAATCATTATTTCTCACTTCCATGCAAGTTACTGAGAAATATCGCACATGGTCTACTAGATCTCCTTTTCCCTTGTACTTGTCAAATTCTGGTATTTCAATTTTTTTTGGGAAGGGGGGCATAGTAATAGAGTGATCAAAAGGGAACAAACATATTTCATGTAGAGTGTAGGTCCTCTTTGGTTTTCCAATCTAGATATCTAATTTCCTTTGATTCATGGCTTGTAGGTTCATGCCTACCTTTGTGTTTGGTACATTTGTTTGGGTACCTTGTGTGTAGTATCCTTGTTGTCCCACAATGCTCGTTTGGTCATAAGAATAAGTTGGGTATGGTGGAGGTATAGAACCTTGGTAACCATGTTGGGTGGAAGTAGGGTTAAGTCCTTGTTGTATGAAAGGAGGATTAAGTCCTTGTTGATTGAAAGGAGGATTAAGTCCTTGATGATTGTAAGGAGTGTTAAGTCCTTGTTGTGGAAAAGGAGTGTTAAGTATTTGTAATTGTGTGGAAGGAGGATTAAGTCCTTGTTGATTGTAAGGAGGGTTAAGTCCTTGTTGTGTGAAAGGAGGATTAAGTCCTTGTTGTGGGAAAGGAGGATTAATTCCTTGTTGTGGGAAAGGAGGATTAATTCCTTGTTGTGGGAAAGGAGGATTAGGTCCTTGTTGATTGTGTTGAAGAGGGGTACCTTGATAGTGCATTAGTGGTACACCTTGTTGTGGTTGACTCTATTGAAGGGTACACTAGTAGTGCATTGATGGTACACCTTGTTGTTGGGATGAATTTTTTTGAAGGGTACCTTGGTAGTGCATTGGTGGTACACCTTGTTGTTGGGACAAATTGTTTTGAAGGTCACTATGATAGTGTGTTGGTAGTACACCTTGTTGTTGGGATGAATTTTTTTAAAGGGTACCTTGGTAGTGCATTGGTGGTACACTTTGTTGCTGGGATGAATTGTTTTGAAGGTTACTCTGATAGTGTGTTGGTAGTACACCTTGTTGTTGGGCTGAATCATTTTGAAGGTTACCCTGATAGTGTGTTGGTGGTACACCTTATTATTGGGATGAATTGTTCTGAAGGTTACCCTGATAGTGTGTTTGTGGTATACCTTTTTGGTTTGGTATGTTGGTTGAAGGATCAATAAATGGTGTATTTTGTGGTATTTATTGTCCTTGTTGTGGGATGTTACCTTGTGGCATGTATTGAGGTGGACCTCCTTGGTATTGTTCGACCACTACTGCTTGCTCGATTTGGGATGGTTTCCTAAACAAAGGGTTGTCCATTAGTTTTTTTTTAGGTTGATCATTTCTTTGTGAGAAGATTGGTGGCATGTTAAGAATCTCTACCCGTTTGGGTATCATGTCAATACTGATTTATCCCCTAAAGGAATGAGGTGAGGATCCTTAAGACCTTCCACACTAGAGTCTATAGGTAGGTTAGCACCACTTTTTGCTAATTTGAAGAAGTATGAATTTGGATCATTTCTTAGTTGTTTGTCCATCAATTTAAGTACCTTGGGATTGTTAGAGTGTTGAAATAATTCTTCCTCATTTGTTTCCCCCTCACTATCCACTTCTTCTATGACCATGTTCTTGGGATTTAGGTTTGACCTATCCATCATTTCTTGTTGTCTATGGATTACTTCCTCCTCACTTGGTGGTTGGTTTGATGTTGCTTTGAATGTTGGTTCCTTTTGAGGAGTTATAAGGTCACTCGGTCTATGACTCCATGGTTCACCTCTATCATTTGTGGTGTTTGCTATAGGCATACTAGAGCTACTTTTATTTTCTTCCATCTTTTTCTATGCCGTGATCACATAGTTGTCATACACAAGTGCCAATATTTTATGAAATTTGGTGATTTCTAGCTTAAGGAATGAACTAATGCTTTTTTTTTTGGATTTTCTATTTTTTTGAGTGTTTTGGGATTTTTTCATTTTAAAAGGATGGTATCTATTGCCATGTAGGAGGTGGTAATACAGGCCTTTTAGCTACAAGATCTTCTTTTCATTCCTCTTTGTCTAGGATATTAGTTGTGTTTCTCCACTAAGTTGGTGTTTCCTTTCTCTCAAATATGAAACTTCTCAAACTACTAATAATGTCTATTTTTCACCTTCAATTTGTGTGAGACTTGGTTGTACAATAGGTGCCATTAGATTCACTTCTTGAACTAGAGCAGTTGGATGCCAAATGGTCATAAAGTGAATGATGAAGGTGTTGGTGTTTTGATATGATTTTCATGATACTCAAGACCCTAAAGTTTGAGTGATATTTTGGGATGTCTTGGAAGTGATGCTATTTTTGGGACTCAAAATGTTGAAAACCTGGACTAATATTTCACTTCATTTTTCTAGAGGATATGTTGTGAAGAATCTACTTGAACTAGCCTTGAGGTTCAAGCAAATGTTGATATCTTAGAATTTTGAGGGAATAATCCAAGGTTGTATTTTTATTTTGAATCCTAAACCTAGGTTGGTGTGTTTGATTGTGCAAATGGATATGGACTAATGTAGATATGACGTGTTTTGGGAGTCTAAATTTTTTCATTCTCACAAGATTTATCCAATTTAAGACTAGTTTCTGATTTTCACTAGAAAGTGGGGAAAATTTGGTAGTTTTAGAGCAATAATTGTAATTTTTTTCAAAAGTGGCCAGATTTATGTCAATAGTGACCAAGTTTGAAGGACAACTATGGTAGGATTTCTCAAAAGCAGCCTTTGTTTGTGATTTTTCTAACTAGTGAATTGTGCAAGAAAAAGCAATTGTCTTGATCAGAAGCGGCCAAATTTTAGTCAACTACGACTAAGAAAATGGATCAAGTGTAGTAATGTTAGGATCAATTGCAACAATTTTATGTCAAAATTTGGTAAGTAGTCCCAACCTACTGAATATGAAAATGCTCGTCAATTTCGTCAACTTTCCAAGAAATTTGGTCACCTTATTGATTCTTGTGGTAAGAGATCAGCTGAGGGACCCAATTTTTCCTTCCAATCCCCATCTAAGCAGGTGCCTAAGACCTTTGAGGTTGTCTCTACTACTTTCCCTCATGATGCTTCTTCTGTTCCAGTGGCAATTGTCCCTCTTGTGAAGGTTGCTCCTTCTAGTGGCTTGGTTGTTGTCCCTGCCAAGCCTCTTGATGTTTCTAGTGCTTTGGAAAGTTTGAACTTCATGGATGTAGCCCTAGTCAAAAGCATCTCTACCCTAGGTTTTCAGAAAGATTGGAATCCTAATGCGAAGGAGGAAAATCCAATAGTTAATTTGGTTGAAGAACATGAAATTCCCTATAAGGAGGCCAACATTCTAATTCCTAAGGAAGATGTTTTTGTTGCTAATGAAGGGATACCGTTGGAAGAAGTAGAAATAGTTTCTTCAACCCTTACTTTGTCCTTAGGGATATGACATTTCTATCTCAAAAGGAGGCTGGTAATTTGAGTGAATCCTTGGTCATGTTGGGATTTCCCCCTCACCCCAATGATAGGGAAGAGAGGACGATTGGTTATAGGCTCCTAATAAGTCTAAAAATAAAAAGAAGTTGAATGTGGGTGGGGGAAAGAAGGTTGGAAAACCTTCCCAAAAGGAATCTAGAAACAAAGATACTATGAGGGATGTGGCAGCTGGTAAACAAAGAACCTTGGATTTGATCACGAGATTGAAGTCCAAAAAGAAGTATCCCTAGTTGTTCTTATTTGGGCATTTTGGTGTTGTTGTACCAATTTTGTTTCCTTAATGAAGTTCCTTTCCTAGAATATTAGGGGCCTTAATAGCCCATATAAACAATTTTTGGTTAAAACTTGTATTTTGGAGAATAAAGTGGATGTTTTTCTCCTTCAAGAAACCAAAATGAAGGAGACCTTTGATAAGGTGATTTTGAAAATTTGGCCCGGTGTGAATTACTATGTCAGTGAGGCTGATGGAGCCTCGAGGGGTGTTGTTACTCTTTGGAATCCCTAAAAATTCAAAGAAAATTTGGGCTCTGCTGGAAGAAATAGTTTGATGGTGTCTCTAGAAGATATTTCTTCTCAAGAGAAATGGAATTTAGTCATTATCTATGGCCCCAATTTGAGCAGGGACAAATTGCAGCTATGGGAGTATCCGAATGATGTAATTAAAATTAAATAGGATGACTAATGGATGTTGGGTGGTGACTTCAACTCCCCTTTTCTTCCCTCTAAAAATTCAGGGGGATTGGATGACTATACTGACAATATGATGGAGTTGGTTGGATTCTTAAACTCTGCGGGATTTTTGATATTCCTCTATAGGGATCTGAATTCACATGGAAAAATACAAGGCTTGGTAACCATTTGATTCAAGTAAAGTTGGACATGTTTCTTATCTATTCTAATTGGAACATCTCTCAATATCTTTCTCCCTCTGCTCTCCCAAGATCTAGATCTGACCATAATGCTATTGTGCTTAAAAGAAATGTTGATCACAACAGGGGACCTTTCCCTTTTAGATTTGAAATAATGTGGATCCTTCATCTAGACTTTTCCATTTTAATAAAAAATTGGTGGGAGGAACCCATGGGAGGCACCCCTATGTTCTGCTTGGTGGAGAAGCTGAGAAGAATCAAGCAGAGAGTGAAATGTTGGAATAAAGTCACCGTTGGAAATATCTTTGAAATTAAGAAATCATTGGGAAACAACTTAAAGGAAGTTTAGGATAAAATGGAAGTTGGCATTGGGGATGATGAGTTATGCACTAAGGAATGTGATCTAAGATCTCAATGGTTTAAGTTCAATAAAATGGATTAAGGAATGTGATCTAAGATCTCAATGGTTTAAGGTCAATAAAAAGGAGGAGATTTTTTGGAAACAAAAGTCTCAGGTTCAATGGCTTACCGAAGGGGGATGCAACACTAAATTCTTCCATCAATCAACCTTGAAACATAGAAGTAGGAATAGGATTGGATTGTTCAAGAAAGAATATGGGAGCATGGTTACAACTAAAAAATAAATTGCTGAGGAAGCTATTAACTTCTTCTCCTCCTTCCAAAATTCCCAAGCTGATGTTAATCAGGTATATGATGACTTCCTTGAAGTGATTCCAAAGTTATTTATAAAAAAGACTTAATTATTATTTCTAGTGTTGTTTCTATGGAGAAAGTTAAACATGTTGTCTTCTCCTTTGGGGCTTATAAATCCCCTGGACCTGATGTGTTCCCTCCTACCTTTTCTTAGACTTACTAGGATATTGTTAAAACTGACCTATTCATCTAGAGATTTCTTTAGATCGGGTAGGCTCCTAAACCAATTGAATGCCACCTTTATTACCCTTATCCCAAAGAATGATGAATCCATTTCTATCAAGGATTTTAGACCTATTAGCCTCTGTAATACTGTCTATAAATTTTTTTCTAAGCTCCTTATGAATAGACTTAAAGTTGTTTTATGCAAAATGATTGCCCCGAACCAGAAAGGATTTGTCTAGGGAAGAAATATTTTAGATGTTGTTATAACTACTCATGAAATTATTCACTCTATGGACCTTGGTAAAAACCCTAGGATGGCCTTGAAAATTATATCTCTAAGGATTATGATAAAGTCTCCTAGTCGTTTCTCTTTGTTGTTCTTAGGAAATTTGAGTTTGAGGGAAGATTCATAAAGTTTCTCACTGTTGTGTTACTTCCCTATTTGCTCAGTTTTGGTTAATGATGTCCCCAAGGGTTTCTTCTCATGTGGTCATGGCCTAAGACAAGGAGAACCCCTCTCCCCTTATCTTTTTCATAATTGTTGTTGAGTTCCTTGGAAGGAATATCCAAAATCTAATTGACTCTCAGGCCCTTAAAGGAGTTAAAGATGCTTCATATCTCATTCTTGACTCTCATCAACAGTTTGTTGATGACACCATCCTTTTTGGTGAAGCCTCAGTGGGAGAAGCTAGCCTTTGGAAATATGTCCTTAATGAATATACTTCTATCTCTAGTCAGCATATTAACTATGAAAAAAAAAAGATTTACTTCATCAATGTTGACTAATTAGTGAAGGAAAGAGTGGTGAGGATCTTGGGATGTCAGGAAGTTGTTTTACTTGCTGCCCACCTTGGGCTACCTCTGATATCAAGAAAGCTAGAAAAAAATTATTGGAACCATCTGATTGAGAGAGTTCAAAATAAGTTGGCAGGGTGGAAGGGTAAAATTTTAAGATTAGTTGGGAAGATACAATTGATAAAAGCTTGCCTACAAAATATCCCAATCTACTATTTATCCATCTTTAAAATCCCAGCCTTCATTGGGGAAAAAATTGAACAAATTCAAAGAAGATTCATGTGGTCAGGAACATAAGAGAAAAACAAATTGTTGTTGGTTAGTTGGGAGAAAGTGTGTACTCCTAAAAATGTAGGAGGTCTGGGGATCAGAAGAATCAAATTGCTTAATAAAGCCCTAACTACTAAGGTGGGATGTAACCTCTTGGAAGGGTCTTTAAAGGATTGGGTGAAGATTTTTCAAGCTAAATATCTAAAGAACATAAATCCTGGCTACTTCCTCTCTGCTATAGATCTACCTAGTGGGTCTATTCTCTGGAGCCATCTTATCAAAATAAAAAATGTGTTGAAATTGGGGGTGAAAAAGAGGATTGGCAATGGAAAAGACACTGATTTCTGGAAAGACCCCTAGACCGAGGCTTCCCCTCTTTCATACTTAGAAGGCTTCAATCCCATTAAACAAAGCTTGACAAGGATATGTGGAAAAAAGGTGGCAGACTATATCAATTGAGAGGTGGAAGAACCTAAATGGAAAGAATTTAATATGTTGTTAAGGGGTGTCAACTTGAGAGGTTTGAGATAGATTAACTGGGAGCCAATTTTGCAAAGGTTACACAGCTTCATAGGGGAGGTAGACTAGTTTTCCATTGAAAGGGAAGATGAATGGGTGTGGAAAGGGAACTCTTTAGGATTTTTCTCAGTTAAACAAGCTTATAATGAATTGATGAAACCCCTAACTGATAATAGAGACCCTCATTGGGACAAAGTGTGGATTAAAAACCTTATTCCAAAAGTTAACTATTTTTGGTGGGCTACTTCTTATGGAAAAATTCTAACAATTGATAATCTGGTAAGGAGAGGATTTCAGCTTGTCAATAGATGCATTATATGCAAGCAGGATGAAGAGTCAGTTATGCATCTTTTCTTTCCTTGTTAGTTCTCTAGAGAAGTGTGGTCATTCTTCCTTCCATTGTTGTTCATTGACTAGGTGTTTCCCCCAACTATGAAGTCATTTGTTGAAAGTTGGTCCAACTATCCTTTCTCTCATAAGGTCATAGTGTATCTCTGAAACTAAATTCCTCCCTTCCTAACCTAGGGAATTTGGAAGGAAAGGAATAATAGGATTTTCAGGGAGGCAGAGAGAAGCAACTATGAGGTCTGCATGATCATAAAAGCTCAAATACAAGAAAATATGGAAGTGGGAGGATACAAATTCTCAAAATTCTGGCTGACCTATAAAGAGTTGAGAATTAAGAAGGATCGAAGTCTAAAGAAGGACCTAAATAATATAAATTGGGCCGCGATTCTAGCCAGGAAGGCTACTATTTGGGTTCCTCCTAAAAAGGAATGGGTCAAATGCAATTTTGATGGGTGTTCAAAAGGTAATCCAGGCTTGGTTGGGGTAGTAAGACTGCTGAGAAACCATCTTGGAGACTGCATTGTGAGCTATGGTATAAATTTGGGTGTTTGCTCCAATAATAAGGCTGAGGCAATAGCTATTTTGGGGGGCATAAAGACTCTAAGAGAATATGGTTTTAAGAAGGTTATTTTGGACGGTGATTCTAAATTAATTGTGGATATATTGAATGGAGGTGCTATGAATCCTTGGGAATTAAAAGACATTTTTGAAAAATGCAAGTCCCTAATGAGTTTCTTTACTCATTACCAGGTGCAACATGTGTTTAGAGAAGAAAATATCTCTGTTGACTGTGCTACCAATGGAGTGCTTAAGTGTAATAGGTGGACCTATTGGGATAATAATCATCTGCCTTTGTCATTGAAAGACAAAGTGCTAAAAGAAAAGTATGAATATGTGTACAACTTACAAATATGAGAGAAAGGAGTGGCATAGGGAGTTTATGTGATCATGCAAAATAAATTGCCTTAATAATTATGATGATAAAAGTGGTGCAACATCAAGTATGAAGATCTCCTCAGGTGAAAAAATCAATTATTATTACATTCGTAAGATTTTAATGGATCACATGGCCTTAAAAATCACAAAGGATGTGTCAAATCCAAGTGTAGTGAAGTGCCTTATGTCAAATATATCTACCAACGTGAAGATCAGCTTGTTACGAACAATCAAGATTCATTTATTATTTCTAATAATAATGAAGTCTTAGTCTAGGGAAATGTGATATTGGCTATCTTATTAAGAAAGTTCTCGAACTTCTTCTATGAAAGAGATTATTTCCAATTCGCTAGCAATAGTGTATCCTACAAGTTTGGAAGGCTACCAAGGAGGAGTGGGGTTATGAAGAAAAGTTCACGGAATCCTAAAAGCTTATAGTGCAAAAAAATGGGTGGACTGAGAAAGCGAACTAAACCTCCAAATTGTCAAGCTTTAAGACAAGATGTGGACTTGTGGAGGCTTTTTAGAAGAGTAGGTATGGTGCCTTTTTTTGAAGCCATGAAAGGTTACAATGAAAGCTTAACTGTGAAATTTACCAACTGATGGAGAAATGGGAATGTGGCTATTGGTGTGGTTAGATTCAAGGTGACAACCTAGTTTATTGTGAAGGCTACTAGTCTACAGAATTAGGGAACTAAGGTGGTGAAGAGGAGTGGATTTGATTACTAGTCTTTTGTTGATAAGTTCCTCCATGATGGAAAAAATATTACCAGGTTTTAAAATGGGCATGCATGTCCTGAACTCCTAGCTCCCTATGCTCTAGTCAATATGTTTACGATGTGGTATTTTACCCTTGAAAGTAGATATATGATAGTTCATGCATACTTCATGCATACCACTTTTCTCTATTGAATCATATATATCATAATGAGCATATAAATTTACCTTTTGTTTTGCTCTCCTTTCTGTAACTTAACATTGAAAAGGGTGTGAATCCTCCCATACATCAAGGTTTAATGCTTACCCTTTATAAGCATGCCTTAGCTTTAAATCCACATGGTAATCCTCTAGTTTCTAGATAGAATAATGATAATCGAAATGTTGAGGAAAATGTGGAACCTTTAGTGGAGGCTAACCCCATTGAGGAACCTAACCCTAGACCCCCTCCACTTATCATTGAAAGAAATGAGAATACGCCTACTAAAAGATCTTCCTCCGCCACTAAAATTGTTAACCCTTCTACCCCTATGGGTATGAAGAATCCTACTAAAATCTCCCTCGAGCTCAAGTTGGTTAAAGTTACCCTTTAGAAATGTAATCATTCCCCACTTCTTCTTGAATCACCTAAGTCTAAGAAACCAAAAAAAGAGTTGGTAATCCAAAATGAGGTCATTACTATAAGTAAAGAAAAAAAGGCCATTCAAACTGAGGATTTAGAGGATAAGAAGTTGAGTTAGGGTAGTAGAGGCCAAAGATCTGCTTGCCTTGCTAAGGTTGCGTCCCAGGACAAGAAGGGGAAACAAAGGAGGAGGATTTTGAGGTGGAAGAGTTTGAGGCCTAGGTTGATGAAGAAAATGATGGTATGGATTTTGAAGAGATAGCCTATGATATGGGAGAGGAGGAAACAAAGGAGAAGAAAGAAGAAAAAGAGGAGGAAGAGATCGAAATTGAAGATGAGCCAAGGAATGAAATTTTGACTGCTCCTGATACGAGGAACATTGCTAATGAAACTAATATTGTTGATGATTCTAATATTGACTATTTGAAAAGAAGGTTAACCTACATGTAGGTTCAAATGGATGACATGGAAAAATCCATTATCACTCTAATGAAGGTGATGAATGGCCTTATGCATAGAGAAATGGTTGGTGCAGTATCTGGCTAAACAAAGATTACTAGAAAGCTGAAGTAGATGGGAATGTCTAATGAGCTGAAGGATTTGGTTGAGGATGAGGTACTTGATTGGAGAGAGTATTTCTCCCATATAGGAGAATACTGGGACCTGATTGCAAAATCCAAGTAATGAATTTTTTTCCATCTGCTGGTTATGGCTACCTTGCTTTTTTTGTTGTTTTGTTTTAACATCCTAGACTGCTATTTTAATATAGCTCAGATATGGTCAAGAAATTTCTGGACTCTGGTGGACCTTATAAATGGTCTTCGTAGTATTAATTTCTTGTATAATTGTATTTAGTTTTTGATTAAGTACAGTGGTTCTATGGTTATTGTTTTGTTATTTGGCCTACATGCCACCCTAGACTTGTTGTTTTTTACTGTTGGATGGTGCTATTTTTCCCCAGCTTGTTTCCTTTTTTGAGTTTTGTCTTGTAACCATGGGATCAGGGCGCTTCCCTTGCTTAACTAATAAAAAAAATAGTATGAGATAAAAATATGAAATTTATTATCATCACATATTAAAATATCATTAACATAAATAGGTTCGTCAAGAATACATGAATCATTAATTACATCATAAGAATAAATAAGAATGATCATCTAGATACATTACTAGTAGTAGGAGTAGAAACATCATAAAGCATAGATCAAAAACATAATCAAATCATAGATAGGTGTTCCCAGATCAACAAGAACAACACTAGGATCTTGAAAGAAAAATGTCTAGCAATAGAGATAAATATAAGAAAATCTATAAATATAAGACAAAAAAAATCATGAGGGGTAGAAATAATATTCTTTTTAGCTATAACAACATCACTTGAAGAAAAATAATTGGACCTCTCATAAAATGTATCTTAAAAGGTAGATGAGTCTAAAGATACAAAAATCAGGCTATCATGATATGTATGAAGAAGTGACATTATCTCATCACTATGGACTAAAGAATTGCATTGAAAGTTAAAACATCATAGTGTATTTGAGAATTACTATCACTCAAAAAAATAGGTATAATTAAGGTGAATCCCATAACTATGAGATAATTCTATTAAGAAGGAAATTCACATACATGATAAAATAACACTATTATAAAAAATACACACCCATTCGAAAGATAGAAAGACATGAGAACATAAAGGATGAAAGTATTGGATACAACACACATAAGAACACATCAAAATTACTAATACATAATTGAATATTTTACCTAAAGGTAATGGTCCATGGGAATTATGAAAAATGATTTAATAATAAAGCACAATTATGATGGAGGGTACATATATTAAAGAGAAAGTTACAAACAATGGAATTCTAAAATCTAATAAAAAACATGAACAATGAAACACAACAAAGGTGGATTCAAATCACAACTATTTATAAAATAGGAGGTATACAATGGCATATAGCAGATTTGAAACTATAATATGCAAAGATAAATCATAAGAACAGAACCCTAGCATGTGTAAGATAAATCCTACAAATAAAGTTCATCATCATGTAAAGAAATTAATACAAATTCACTTACTAAAATTAGGTATAGTGTATATAAAAAATAATACAATCTAATTAACTTGATTTAGTGTTTAGACTCATGTATTGTAACACTTGTATGCAAGTCAAAAAACCTAATTGATGGTGTAATTGTATCTAATTCTTTCTTAATTAATTTTTTTTCCCCAAAGGGGGTAGAATTTTTTTTTACAGGAAAGATGGATCGCGGGCGGGCGTTCTGCAACTTGAGCTAGGGCATCCGTGCCCTAGCTCTGTCTGTTCATTTCCGTGCTTGCGAAGAGGGGCGTTTGGTGTCTGCAGGGGTAAGGTTTGGGGTCAGCTCTTTCTGTTGTGTATTGGTCTTGGCCGAGTCTCCGTGGTGCGGGCTTCTGGTTCACGTGCGGGTCTCTGCCCTTTCTTTCTGCGAAGTCCTCCGTTTTGTCTTGCATGGGAAGCTTCCTCCGTTGGTGTTTCCGGTGGATTTTGACTATGGTCTGTGGTGGGTGTTGGGTGAAATTTTAGATTCTTGTTTTTTGGCTGTTATAGCTTGAGGCTTTGCATGCCCGCGGCCTTTGTTTCATCTCTATTGCGTGGGTTGGGAGGAGTGAAGGTGTGGGGTTTGGTGTTGGGAGGGGCTAAGAAGAAGGGTGTGGCGAGGTTTTCCTCACCCCTTTTTTGGGGTCTATATTTTTTCTTGGCATGATGGCTTGCTCAAAGGGGGAGACGTTAGTGAGGAGCCCTCACTTGGACTTTCGAGCAGTAATAGGTTCAAAATTTTCAAGTCAAGGGATGAAGAACTTCGATAACAATTTGTTTGCTTCAAACACAGGGATTGATGATTTGGGGTTATCTAATGGCTCACGGATTACGAAGATCAACGGCTGTCTCGAGAGGTGCAAGGAGAGGCCAAAACTGGTTGTTCCGGCTGAGATGATTGCTGAAGATGTTGAGTATTATTCAAATCACTCCTTATATTGTAAGTTTTTGGGGATGAGGGTTTCCCTGCAATTTTTGGAGGTTTGGGCCTGGAGGACTTGGGAGCCGGAGGGGGAAATGGAGATAATGCTGCTGGAAAACAATTATTTCATGGTTACTTTTAATTGCATTGCTGACCGCAATAGGGTTTTTGAGGGAGGCCCCTATTTCCATAATAAGGTAGGGTTGTTTATCAAGCCATGGCATGCTGGTTTCAACCCTGCAGAAGAGCTTCCAAATCGTGTCCCGGTGTGGGTTCACTTACCAAGGTTCCAGGTGGAATGCTGTCGAGAGGATGTGCTGCACCTTCTGGCCTCGATGCTTGGAAATCCTGTTGGGACTTCATCTCAGACGTTGGGTAAAAAGGCAATGAATTTTGCACGCATTTGTGTTGAAATTGATCTAAGTAGGCCTTTGCCCGATGCAATAGATATGTGTGTGGGCTCTTATTCTTGGGTGCAACATTTGGACTACGAAACTCTTCCTTTTCGTTGTCGACTTTGTCGTGAATATGGCCATTTGCAGCGGAGATTCCTAAGGTTCAAGCCTAGGGAGTCCCAACCTTCATAGCCTGCGAGCAATCTTCCTGAAACAAATAAAGGGAAGAGCATTTCTCCTGATGAGGTAGGTGCTTCTGATGGTTTTGCTCCGGTCAAGGCTCGAAATCGAAACAGGGGTCAAAAGAGGCCTTTTAAAGAGAGGCAAGATGAAGGTACCTTCAACAGATTTGAGGTTTTGGATGAGCTCAGCCAATAGGAGGTGAACCCGGGATTGATATCCTTAGATCAAGGGCTTGTGGGCTTAGCTCAGGAAGATCTAGTTCTTGATTCTTCTATGGATCCACAAGGAGATGATTGTCGGCACTTGGAAGCTGATCAGTCGAGGGGGGTTCCTGAGGTGCAGGAACCCTTGGCCATTGTTACAACAGTAGGTGTGGATTCTTCGTCTCTTGGGCAGAACATTGGTTTAGACTCGGCTACGAAGATCAAGCCTCCCCCCAAATTGGGCATTTTGCAGAAAGATATTAAGAAGGGCGGGGCAGAGAAATTTGTTAAACCTGGCAGAAAAAAGGATGTGGAAAAGATTAAACTAGCTGGTGAGAATTTGGTGGAGTCAGGGGCAGTAAAGACTCTGGATTATATTTTTTCTTGCCCCTTAAAATGATTGTTCTGTCATGGAATGTACGGGGCTTGAACAACGGCCCTAGACAAAAAGCGGTTCATGAGTTAGTTAGAAGGCAAGGTCCTGATGTCGTCTTTTTGCAGGAAACTAAGTTATCTATTGAGAATATGCAAGGTTTGGCACCTAAGTTGTGGAGAAATGGGGAGTGCCAGTGCATTGGAGCTCATGGAGCTTCTGGGGGTTTGGCGTGTTTTTGGAATCCTCGAAGAATCCAGCCTCTTTGGTGGATTTCTTCTAAATCCTCTATGTCTATGATTGCTACTAGCTTTGAAACAGGGGATGTCATTTTATTTTCTAATATTTATGCTCCTACTGATTTTTAGGGTAAACAAGGTTTGTGGTCCCATATTAGGCTGATTCGTAGCATGATGCCTTTCCATCCTTGGATTTTGGCTAGAGATTTCAATGCTATTTGTGAGTTGGCTGAGAAGCGTGGTGGTACGGGAAGGTTGGAACCCTCTGCATTACTGCTTCGAGACAATATCAATACCTTGAATCTTGTTGATATCAAACCCAACAATGGTCAGTTCACCTGGAACAATCGTCGGGTTGGTGAGTTTTGTATTGCAGAAAGGTTAGATCAGTTTCTTGTTTCTTGTTACTGGGTTGGAGGAATGTGGTCATCCTGCTCTGAGATCTTGGATTGGAGAGGATCGGACCATTGGCCTATTAAACTTGCTACTGAGTCAACTCGGGTGCCTCGTATGCCCTCTTTTAGGTTCCAACTCATGTGGTTGCAGGACCCCTCTTTAAATGACTTGGTTTCTGATTGGTGGAAGAAGGGTAGACCAGCCTATGGTATAGCAATGTATGCTTTTGCTAAGCTTCTTCAATATGTTAAATATGAGCTCAAACGGTGGAATCGTCAGTACTTTGGGAATGTCTTCCATGCAAAGGCGTCGGCTCAGGCAGATTTGGATGGTATCACAAGGAGGTTAAGGGAGGATGGGGTCATGGCTGAGTTGCTTCAAGAAGAGGCTCGGGCTGTGAAAATGCTGGAAGAATGGGAACTGCGAGAGGAAATGTATTGGAAGCAGAAGGCTCGTATTGAGTGGCTTTAGGAAGGGGATAAAAATACAGCTTTCTTCTTCAATTCTGTGAAAGCCAGGCGCCATGGCAATTCTATCTCTAGTCTGGTGAATGATAGGGGAGACCATCTTTCCTCCTTCCCAAAAATTTCAAGGGAGGCAATGCAGTACTTTGAATCTCTCTTTTGGGAGGACTCGCAAGGGGGGTCTCCTGAGGAAGCGCAGATTCTTTCTTGTATCCCCTCTCTCGTGTCTGGAGATATGAATCAACATCTCACGAGTGATATCTCACTTGAAGAGCTTGAAGGGATTGTTTTTAATATGAAGAAAGGGAAGGCACCTGGTCCTGATGGCTTTCCAATTGAGTTTTTTCAAGAATTTTGGGATATCATCAAACTTGACCTCTTGGCTGTGGTTCATGAGTCTCAACACAATAAGCAAATGTTAAGGGCTCTAAATGCTACTTTTCTTGCTCTCATTCCCAAGAGTGAAGGGGCTAATAGGTTAAGCCAATTCTGGCCCATTTCTTTATGCAATGTAATCTATAAAATTATCTCTAAGCTTATTGCTGACAGGTTGAAGAAGGGGCTTGAGGATCTGATCTCTGAAGAGCAAAGTGGTTTTGTGGCTGGTAGGCAAATACTGGATGGGATTGTTATTGCAACCGAGGTCATCCACTCTATGGCCAACTCAAAAGAAAAAGCAATGTTTATCAAACTGGACATGGCTAAGGCTTATGACAGAGTTAGGTGGTCCTTCCTTCGGCGGGTTCTTGGTGCTTTTGGTTTTGCTGAAGAATGGATTCAATGGGTTTTGAGTTGTGTTACTTCAGTCTCTTTCTCTGTGCTTATCAATGGGAGTCATTATCAGCTATTTAGGGCTTCTAGGGGGCTTCGTCAGGGTGATCCTCTTTCCCCTTACTTGTTTATTCTTATAGCTGAAGGCTTGGGGAGATGGATTAAATAGAGTGTGGAGTCTGGTCTCATTCAAGGTTGGAGGTGGGGTGGCACCTTACCTCCGCAAACTCACTTACAATTTATGGATGATACTGCTTTGATGGGGATGGCTACAATGCAGGAGGCCTCTAATCTTCTAAGAGTCTTGGATGCTTACCTGGTTGCTTCTGGTCAGCAGATTAATGAGGGAAAATCTTCCATTTTCTTCTTCAACACTCCGGGCCCCATTCAGCAAAGGATTGCCCACACTTTGAGATTTCAGATCGGGACTCTCCCATTGACTTACCTTGGCATGCCCATCTCGGTGAGTAGACTGCCTAGGGAGTCTTGGCAGATTATTTTGGATAAATTTCAAGTGAGAGTTAATCACTGGACTCATCGATGGTTATCCTTTACTGGTTGTGTCCAGTTGATTAAATCGGTGGTGCAGGCTCTGCCCATTTATAGGTGCATGCTCCAGGCTAACCCTATGGGCTTTCTAAAAGACCTAGATTCTGTGGCGCGACAATTTTTATGGGCTGGTTGCTTGGAGTCCTCCAAATGGAGTTTGGTTAGATGGGAGGTTGTTTGTAGTCCGAAACAATTTGGTGGTCTAGGCTTGAGGCAGTCGGCTTTGACTGGGGAGGCCTTGGCTGCTAAACTATATTGGCAGTGGTGTAATGAGCAGGATAAGAGCTGGGCCAAGGTTCTTTCTCAGAAGTATCTCCTAGGGATCCCTCAACCCGATATTTCTAGGTACCCCCTTGTGGGGAAGGGCTCTGTGATATGGGGCACCCTCAAGAAAGGGGCTGTGCTTATTAAGGATGGATTATTTTGGATTTGCAAGAGGGGGACTGAGGTCCATTTCTGGTCTGACTCTTGGGATGGTTTTCCTCCCATCACCTCTCAGTTTCCCAACTTGTTGAATCTTTGCCAAAGATTTCTTGAGGCTGGTTGGTCTCGGGTGAGTGATTTTAAGTCCTTTTTCTCTTGTGGTCAGATGGAGATGGCCAAATGGAAGTCCCCAAATGAGTGGCCGGTTGTTGGTTTGCAGGAGGATTGTGCTGTGCTGCAAAGTATCCTCTCCAGTCGAAGATGTAGTTCTCTCCGGGAAGATGACGTGCTTGCCTGGTCCCCCAATCCTTTGGGGACCTATACTGTAGCCTCCAGTTACAGTAGGTTATTGTCTAATAGGTTGGTTGGGCCTGAAATTTAGTGGTGGAAGAAGGTCTGGAACAAGCTTTCTTGGCCAAAATGTAATTGTTTCGTTTGGATGTTGGCCTGGAATAAGTGTTTGACTTGGGATAACATCCGGAAGAGAGGTTTCCACTACCCTTCTGTTTGTGTTATGTGTGGGGCTAATGAGGAGGACTCTACCCACTTGTTTTTTCGTTGCTCTTTTGCTCTCCAGCTTTGGCATTTTTGGTGGGGTGTTTGGACAACTCCTTGTATTCATGCTTCCTCCTTGATTGAGTTTTGGCAGGGGATGGGTTGGCCCCCTTCTGTGGCCTCCTTTTTGCAGGAGGTGTGGTTTGTGGGGCCTATCTTCTTATTGTGGCAGATTTGGCTGGAACGCAATCGAAGGATTTTCCGTGGAGAACAGAGGCTGGTGCAACAAATTTGGCAGAGATTATTGGGCATGGTTCAGGAAACGGTGGAGGCTAGGTGTGAACTGGATTTCCCTTTGGTGAAAAGGGATTCAGAGTTGGTGGAGAGATTGGGGATTCAGGGGTCATCTTTGGCTTTGACCAGGGTTAAGAGAGGACATCGGGAGAAGCAAAAAGTTAACAGGGATGGCAAATGGCAACTTCCCCCTCACAGTGTTTTGAAGATCAATACCGATGGATCTTCAAGGGGCAATCCAGGACCGGCTGGTATTGGGGGGATTGGTAGAGATTCTCTGGGTTCTGTGATCTTCCTCTTCTCGATCTATGATGGGATACAGACCATCAACCTGGTGGAAGGGTTGGCTATTCTTGCAGCTCTTGAGAGAGCTCATGCTTTGGGGTGGAGAAGGATTGTTTGTGAATCTGATTCCCAGATTTTGATCAATTTGCTTATTGAGCAGAAAGTGGCTGGTGTCAGCTGGCAGTTGGCTAGGGTTGTGCAACAAATTCTACGGGTTAGTTCTTTGATGGAAATGGTGACTTTTGTCCATATTCCAAGGGAGTGGAATAGGGCAGCTGATTGTTTGGCGAGATGGGCTTCAGAGCATGTTGAGGGATGGAGAATTGAGGAGTGGGAGTTGGTTCCTCAGGAGCTCTGTCTTGATTTAACGAATATTCTTGTTGAGGATAGGGATGGGATTGGCGACAGATGATGGCGTGGTTGTTTTATCTTTGTTTGGTTCATTGCTCTTGTTTTTCCTTGGGACCTCAGTCCTTTGCTTCCTTTGTAATGTTTCTTTCTGATCTTCAATAAAGTTTTTACCCTTTTAAAAAAAAAAAAAAAAAAACCTAATTCATATTCTTCTAAGAATATTGAGTGGTACTTTTAATTAAATTTTATCTTGTATATTCTACAATGATAAAAGAGAAATAAAACTAATTATCATTCAGTGTTCTTTGCTATGTTTAACAACTCTAGTTTCTAAGATTAAAAACTATGTCATAAGGTTAGGTTTGAGTTTGTGTTCATGTTCAACAATAATTAAGTTTAAAGATGAAATCTGGTAAGGAGAATTTATAGAAACAATTGTGAATAGATTTGTCTTAGATAATTTATTTATTTTTAAATAAAATAATAAATCCTTTAAAATAAAACATCATATATTAAATTTAAATACATTATAATAAGTTTAAAATATTATGATATAATTGTGTTTAAAATTGAATCTAAATATTAATAATATATATAAATAATAAAATATTATAATTAAAAATCTAATGTAAATATTTTAAAATATTTAAATTTAATATATTAAGAAAAACCAAAAATAAAAAATAAATGACTATTGTTTAAAATATAAAATATAAAGATATTCCTCTCATCACTTGCTATATCCATTGATTCCAATATTAGTTTGTATATTTCTCTCCCACCATGGAAGTGAATGTCTTTTATATGCCAATCCTGCCCTCCCAAAAACCCTCTCCATGTAGTACTCCTGCTAATGAGGAAGCTACAACCACATCAACTTATCAACTATAACTAATATGAAATAAGACTTTTGATAGTAACATTAAAAAAGAAAACTTAATCATGGCAATGACATGAAAATATAAAAATAGAAATAGGAAATAATACTTGTGACCCACGTAGAAAGTCAGAGTTTAGTGTGTGCTCTTTAAGCCTAATCATTTATTATAGAATGGGAAAGAACAAAATTTTAAAAAAGGTGTTTGTTAGCAAAGTTGGGTACTCAATATTAAAATATGCAATAAGTCACTCAATTAACTATTTAATAAATCAATTTCTCACATATAAATCTAATAGGCTCCTCGAGAAAGATATCTCTTGACGCATTTTATATAGATTTAAATAAAAGATATATATGTTAGTTATATCTTTAATTCCAACCTTTACCTCAACCTAATTCTAACCCTACCCCTAAGTTAAAATTAGGATTATAGTTAGAATTAAAATGATTGATTAAATAAAAATTTAAAATTTAAAATAACATATGACAATTTCAACATTATTTTTTTCTTAAAAAATTTAAAAAATATTAAATGTATTAACTTAATATAATATATTTTAAAAAATAATATATAATAATTTTAAATTTTGAGTTTTATTTAAAATAAAAATATTATTTCATAAACATATATTTTTGTACTTTTAAATAAGTATATAAAAAAACATTAAATATAAATATGAAAAATATATATATTATAGTTTATAGAAATAAAATTTTACCTTTAAATATATAGTTTTTCTCCACTACATACAATTTTTACCCTCTCATATTAAAAAAATATTAGTAAAGCCTAATAGACTAACACATGTTTGTTATGCATGAATGTATGGGCTATTAAGTCATTTACAAAAGAAAAGCTTGATTCGATGGTTTTAAATGGTTTAATAGCAACAGGAAAAGAGTAGATGAAAAATAGAAAATGGAAAGAATTTTGACCAAGTAAGAGCTTAGTGTGCTCTTTAAGCCAAGATATGTAGAAGACTTTATGGGATTGTATATAGTAAATAGAATTTGAAAAGCCTTTTTCAAATAACCATCCTCACAAGCACTCTGAGATTGAGATTGAAATGGAAATTGAATGACATTAAATGAATTTTTGTTTTCATTCATTTATCATAATGGAAATATCTTTCTTAGTAGGACATTCTAATCTTTTAGACTTCACATTTGGGCCTCTCCTATTTTGATCTCAGTTTCTTAAGATTGAGAATTTTGAAGAAGAGTGTGACAAGGGCTTTTGATGTAATCTATTTACATGAGTTATAATTTTCCCAACCAATATTTTGTTGTTTATGTTTCTAATGGTGAAATTTACAGCCCCATGCCAATTCTCATTTAGTTATGAGCCCATTTCCTCAATAGAATGAGCTCCCATGAAAATCATTAGTTAGTACTCAATTGATATGTATTCAACTAGAAACTTAATTGACATGAGTCACTTATTGGGATCTCAACGTGATGCACTTGTAAATTTCTCGTGAGCAATAGTGGAATGATAGATGCATAGTCAATCCTTGTCAGTAAAAGTGATTACCTTAAAACTCTCTAGCAACCAACTAAGGATAATAAGTGCAATGTACAATTACTTTAGATATACATTGGAAAACAACTCCACTAGATGTTTAAAATAAGCAATGGGTTCCTTATACGGCTCTAAGAAAATTTATCGTTGGCAATTCACCGCAAGCAAAAGTTTTGTTGGCGGTGAATTTTCTGTCGATGAATTGCTGACGGTGAATTTTCCTTCAATGAATTGCTAGCAATGAATTTGTTGGATGCCCCTTCTATGGTTATCAATACCATGTTTTAGAGATCTCACTATTAAAGGGTTGATATATGTTTGTTATTTTGTTGGATTCTCATAGTCTCTTATTAATAATAACAGAGGATTGTTTCACTTTTCAAGTGTATATTTTTGTTTATGTTTTATATTGACATTTTTGGTGAGGAATAATAACATTAATCTCTCACATATTTGTAATAAAATGTTATGGTTCAAAAATTTCAAATGATATGTCCTTGCAAACAAAATTAGCAATCCAACTATTCTATTTATTGGAGTATTAATAAAAGAGTATATTTAATTTAGTAAATTTAATACAAATTATCATATCAAGAGTTTCTCATTCTTTTTTTTTGAAATTCCTTCTACATTGTTAATTTTAATTTAAAAGTGTATGTGTGTCAAAACACACTATGATTCTCATTTTATGAACCTCCTAGCCCTCCTTTCCCTCACCCCTGCCCCCCTTCTCCCCCCCTGCCACACACACACACACACATTCATTATAAATATGGACCGTTCATCATTAGTTCACAAATTTGATGATAGATATTTTGTTGGTATTTTCTTGTCCTAGAAGGCAGCCTCCTTTTATGAGGTCATTTTATTATAGATGTATATTATATTGTATTGTATTGTGAGGAGACTATGAGAGAGCGAAGAGGAAGTTACAATGAATGTGTTGTAGGTTGTATCTCTTGATTTTGGTAGACAAAATAAAAGGATTAGTTGTTTCTCCATAGACATAGTCCATATTGGGTGAATAACGAATATTGTGTTTTCATGTTTTATGTTGTTTTATATTTTATTTTTTACATTCATTTTATTGTATATTGCTTTGTGATCCTATTCCTACCAAATCTTTACATAGCAAGATTCTAAAAGTGTTCATTACCATTGCCATTTTTTTAAACACAAGTTAATGAAATGAAGGTGAATAGATTATAGGTGTTCAAAAGTGTGCATGCCATTTTTGCAAACAAATACCAAATTCATAAATAGAGGTCAATTTTATAGGCACATAGATCAATTCAATGGTATAGAAATGACCCAAACTGAGACATAATGAATTTTCTAATTTGATAGACATCATCTAACAAAGATCCTAATATAAATTACAAAAATAAGCCACCAAAACTATTGATCACCAAATAATCTATATCAAATTTTAGAACTAAACACCCTAACTCTCTTTAATTTTAATATATATTTATGTGTAATCCATCTAAAATTTTAACTTTTAATGAATAATTATTTGTTAATAAAGCATTTGGTTTCCATATATACTGCAGTATAATCTTTATAATTACATCACAACTTTTGTTGATTTCGACTGAGATAATGCCCACCATGGTCATTTTTGGAGCATCATCATTTGTTTAGAATGTTATGAAGTGAAACGTACTTGATTCCATCAAAGCATTCCACTATTAATAGTGGAACCCCGATAATTCCACTAAGCTTCATAAAAATATATTAAAACACTTCAAAATGTACAGGGCGGCTTCAAACTTGTAAAAAGATTCTCAGTGGCAGTCATCAAAAAATAATTTACACACAGAAAATTAATCCAAGCCTCCACTAACTTTTAAGTTAGTAACACAGATTACACAATGTTTTTATGCTATTAACCAAGTTGGATAGTGGAGGTCAATTACTAATTCAAAATTCAAAGCCATTACCATTCTATATTTCATAAACTATACAAAATATTATTACTGCATGCTCTGCACGTTGCAGAATTAACGAGTAAAACAGCATGAAATATAGTGGTCAGAAAGATGCAGCAGGCTATTCACAGAAAGAATAAAATTAACAAAAGTCAAATACAAGCACCAAGTATGGTTTGGGTTCGCCCATTGGTTTCAGAATTACATTCCCAAAAGACTTGTAGGAGATTCGGAATGCCATTAAAATGAAGTTGGATCTTTCTTTTCATGCAAAATTCTACCATCCACTCTTCAGAGAAAATGGCAATGATTCTCCTTGCCATTGGAATAATAGGTACATAATCAATGGTTTAGTCTTTTATTATATAGGTAACGATCAATATGTTTAATTATTGAATTTGAATTGAGAAAATCAATATTGTGTTTAAACTATCTAATTTGAATTAGTATGTGATTGTTGAATTGCAGGAAATGTAACTTGTATGGCACTTTATTTATCACCCATGTGAGTCCAATATCCCATGTTCTTTACATATGCTTTTATGAGGATTTATCCATGGTTGCTGATAACATCTATTTTATATTTTGCTGAATTTCAGACCGACTTTTAGAAAGATTATCAAGGAGAAAGACACGGGTCAGTTTTCTGCTTTCACTTATGTGTGCAGTTTGTTCAAGTGTTTGCTTTGGACATTGTATGGCCTGCCCATCATTACAGACAACAACATTACAATTGCCACCATGAATAGCATTGGAATAGCTTTTGAGATGGTTTACGTTCTCGTCTATCTCGTATACGCCCCACTCGCTGAGAAGGTATTAAATTTGATATTTAATTTTATTAGTATGTTTTTAGATGTGTCATCTTAATAATTCAAAGCTTAAAATAATCTTTTAAATCAAAATAAGTCTATAGGGCTTCAGGCAAATTCACGGCCAACAATTTATTGCTCGAAAATTCATCCCCAACAATTTACCACCGGAAAATTCACCGCCATGACAAATTCATCTCGTGGAAAATTCACCACCAGCAATTCAGGGCAGCCAATGAATTATCCACCCCATTAATAATTCAAAGACATTGAGATTTTTTTTGCAAAAGAATAATTTCTACCCCATTAATAATAGAGATGAGTGATATTGTTACATAATTGATTGACTAGAATAAAATAAAATATATTGGAAAATATTGGTGGTGAATTTTCCACGAGATGAATTTGTCATGGCGATGAATTGTTGAGGGCGGTGAATTGTTGATGGTGAATTTTCCTAAAGCCAGGTCTATAGAACAAATTAAACAATAATTAACTGGTTTCCTTTGATTACAGATTCGAATAGCGGCCATGGAGGCAGCATCTCTTATATCTTTCTGTGTGTTGGCTGCATGTGTTGTAACAGTGGTACCCAAGAGCAGAAGAACCATCACACTGGGAGTTTTTTGTGTTGCTTTGAACATTTTAATGTATGCAGCTCCCTTGTCTGTACTAGTAAGGCTAATTTCTTTATCCTTTTTCTCATAATTTTTTTTAAACAATTATTTTTTTATACGGAAAATCGAACAGTCATTAAAACTGATCTTATAACTTCATGGCCATGTTTTGAATGCTGCTTCATCTCGACATAGCATTTGAATCAAGGTTTCCACCTACAACCACAATCTGTGTTTGTCAGCCGTTGAACTCACCTGTCTAATAACTATTTATTACTTCTAGTTAATGTAAACAATATATAAATTACTATTAATTGCTTAACATAATTTATAATTTCATAACTCAAAGATGAAATATTGATCAGTACATTGGTTTTGATATGCAGAAACAAGTTATAGAAAACAAGAGTGCAAGCAGCATGCCTTTTCTTGTATCTTTGTTCACTCTTGTAAATTCAGCAGTCTGGCTGGCTTATGGTATACTCAAGAATGATGTCTATGTCGTTGTAAGCTTCAAATATTTTTATTATGCATAAATATTTTTATTTTGATATATATGGTGCTGATTAAACTATTTTCTGTATTACTCATAGTACATGTTCAAAAGAGACTGCATATTAATTAATTTACCAGCTCCTCAAGTTTCTTAATATCTATGTAGCGTTACTTACAATTTTCTTTTTAGTTTGCCTGGTTTCTTGAATTCAATCGAGTCTGCTTTGGTAGTAATGGGTTTCTTGTTATTTTTTATTCATGCAGATACCAAACGGATTGGGTGTGTTGCTTGGAATCATTCAAATTATTGTGTTTTACATATATAGGAAGGAGCCCAAAAGCCCAGCAAAAGTGGCACAAAATGGTAATAATAAGCTCGCAGGGAGTCGCCAAATTGATGTTTGTAAGCTCACAGAGATTCCAGATATGGTTTGAAATCATGGGATTCTCGCAAGTTTGAGATTGCTCATACTTTTTTGTGGTTGTTCAAACTATTAATAAATCATTTTTTTCTCTCAGCAATTGGTGTTAGGGAAAAAATAGTTAATAGAAATCAGAATAGTGATTTTAGGGTTGTAATCATTTATTTTTTAATGATTTTTTTTATATTATTCATAAATTTTTTTTATTATTTAATATGGGAACACAAAGGTATGTTGATATCTTTTTGGTTGAGAGTTAAAGATTGAATGATATCCATTCCTTCAAAATCATCGAGCACAATTCAGATCTATCTCTTATATCATACTTTTGGAGATTGAACCTTGGTGAATAGCATAATCAATAAACATAACATCACTCTTATCAATAATATTCAATCAATTGAAAAATTTATTCAATTATAAATATTAAAAGAAAAAGAAAATACCAGACATCCACTTCATTAGGGGAGAGGGCCCAATAGTGGTGCACCCTAACTTTATGGGTTGACATAGCAATGAACATGCAACAACGACATTAAAAAATTATATCTCCAAGTGGCCAAGGACGTGGACAATTCAAATATTTCATTTCACCCACATAGACCGAGAAAAAAGGTGTTGTAACATGCTTTTTGTTGAGGGGTCATAATAGACCCCCCAAAAAAGTTAGACCAATAGTGGTGCATTAAGTCATGTTTTTTAGTGTGTCAATGTGGCATCATACGATTTGTTACTTTTTGAATGTAATGGGCATATTTTGTTCAACTATTGGGTCCTCTCTTACAATTACTAGTTCCATACTTTTAAAATATTGAGCTTTGAATGTCCATGTACTATGGACACTATTGGTACCTGCATCACTATTGGACCCTCTCCCCTAGCTGGTGTTGATTAAATGAAAAATAACAACGGACTGAATAACTGCCAATCAATTTTTTTCTTCTAAATTTGTAAATGCACATGATTTATAAGATTAGCTCTTTCCCTTGCAAGGAAGGTACTTACGTTTGGCATAAATTCAATTTGATTTAATGATAATTTGAACTAGGGCAATCGTAAACCATAAATGGTGATTGTATTCAATACTATTAATTAAACTTATTTTCCTCACTAATCCTTCAATGCATGTTGTACTAATATTTGATATAGTTTTTTAGAATCTAGATTGCCTAGTAGCTTTGAATTCTAAAACAATTATTTGACCTCCTTTATAATTTATATATGATTTTTTTTAGATTGCGG
>VDFB02000017.1:279491105-279519541 GCA_007258455.2 Sequoia sempervirens
AGATCAATATAGTGCAATATCTTCATTGTTAAAATGTATAATTAATTTTGATGACGAAATGAATAAATTATAAAGAATTCTTAACTAAAAACCCTCTTCATATAAACTTAAAACTAAATTTAAATATTAAAAACCCGCTTTACATAAACTTAAAACTAAATTCAAATACTAAATACAAAAAATTTCCATATTAACCTTATGAGGATATATTTATAATTATATTATCTAAAAAAAATTCAATGAAATGAAAGGATAAAAAATATCTCTTTGGAAAAAACAATAATAAGAGAAGAAGAATAAAACAACCATGGATAACAGTGGCATAGATATAGCCTAGGAAAACCATTTCAAGAAAATCTAAATTCTAAAGTACACACATGCAATGTATTATTTATAAATAATGTTGCAATACATTCACAAAGCCATTGTATTTTAGTGAGATGAGAACTCTTCAATCCTAGAGGAAAATTGATAACATGGTCTTGTAAGAAGCAATACTTAATTCCCATATATCAAGATCTTAAAATATAGACTTAAGGTGGTTGAGAAAACCACCAAAAGGAAATACCATGGACCTGAACATTGTCCTAAAATACTATGGTAATAATTATCATAACCCATTACATGAGAAGTATCCAAAATAGAATGTATCTCCTTACATAAGCATCTTTGACATCACTATCATAGATTGTAAATGTAACTCCCAATAACTTCCCCATAAATCACTAACTATACTTTACACCTAATAGTAATATAAGATGATCCTACATTTCCACTATGTAAATCCCTCATCAATGCTTCATTATAATAATATTTCCAAGTCTCAAAGAAGAATAAAATAATAGTATATATCCACACCCTCGCACAATTTACCACTCCATGAGTTTTGGATATGCATACATGAACAACTATATACAAACAATTAAGTCACATTAGACTTTGGAATATGTAAAGTGAATAGATCACTTAATACTAACATAAACTAGATAAGAAAGTTAGAAGTATTATCCATTTATACCTTTCATATTTTATATTAATGAACATGTGAGAAGAATAAACTATGTATTCATTATAGAATATAGGAACCATAAATTACTTGAAGAGTTTAGCAAATATTTTTGTTGAAAAGGAAATTGTATTTCTTAGGGATGAATGTGCGATACTCTATAAATTATAATATCAATACATTTAATCTAATTATAATCTAGTTAATGTTAACAAGAAGAAATTTAAATATGAGGATAAGTGCATAATTTACTTTTTTCCATACCTAATTCATGGAAAAATATATTTATGACAAAATGTGGAAACTTTTCTATATCTAAAATTGAGGATATTGTAAGAGTTTTACTAAGTGAATATATGAGAAAAAAATATATGGATGATTTCTCTAATGATGCCCTATTTTCAAAGGGTTAATCAAAGGATAAAGAAAATAAGAAGGTAAAAAAATAAATAGATCTCTAAGGGATTGGGAAATTACAAATATCCTATTAAACCTAAAGTAAAATGTTGGAATTGTGGAAAGATAGGTCACATAAAGGAATACAAATCTAGAAATAAAGATGAATTCTTTGATAAATTATTGAATAATGATGAGATTACAAATATCCTAGTAAACCTAAAGTAAAATGTTGGAAATGTGGAAAGATAGGTCACATAAAGGAATACAAATCTAGAAAGAAAGATGAATCCTTTGATAAATTATTGAATACTTATTTATATTTACATTGTTGGTGATGATTCTTTGTTGATCGACTTAGGTGTATCATTTCACATGAATCTTATTAAGGATTAGTATTTTTAGTACAATAAATTTGATGGTGGAAAGGTTTTCCTTGGTGATAATATCTCTTTCAAAATAATTTGTTAGGAAAGGTAAAGTTATCTTTCATGCATGGGAGAGTGAAGAAACTCTCATATATTTTACATATTCAAGTATTATGATAAATGTTATTATCTAATTGACTGCAAGGTACATGTTATCTTTGATGGGAAGGGCTATAGGGTGGATAGAGGGATTTGGTGTTGGCTAAAGCAATTGAAATTATACTCTCTTTAAGTTAGAGGAATCAACTCTATATAATTCAAATAATGTAATTGTGTAAGGGATAAATCGATAAGCATAGGAAAAAAAAAACATGAATGAATTAAACTATTCTAATTCAAATTAAATATTTAAATTCATACCCATTACTCACGAAATGGAACTATGAAGAAAAAAACCAAACAATGCAATCAAAGAAGAGAACATAAATTGAATTCGTAAAACATATCCTTACCATCTCGTGTTGAAGTATATTCACAATGATGTTGGATCATTGTATCAATATGAAGCCTCCGTTTATGTGTTGTAAAAGCTCCAAATGTGTGTATGTTGATTGAAGATGTGTGCAAAATATTGTATGAAATCAATTGTCAATTTGGCATTACTTCGTTGTGAAAAAGATGTCAATTCTTTGATCATTTTTTATGATGAAGATGATTATTATATAGATTTTGTGTTTTGAAATGAACAACTGAGATTGCGTAGTAGAATATCCTGATTAATGGTTCAAAACCATTGAGAGAAATTAGATGGGAAAAATCAGTGGATTTTGATTACGTAATTGGTGTGATTGATGAAATCAATTTGAGTGTTCAATAGAATTTAGGAAATAGATTGCCTAATCTATGGAATTGAGGAAATCAAGTTGAGCCTTCAATGGGATTGAAGAACAAATTCAAATTAGTCAGGAAATAGATGAATCAGTTAGCCAATCAGAGTGAGCAATCAGGGGATCGTAATTTGCTCAATCATGAAAGTGGGTCAGGCTAATTAATTAATTAATATTTTTGAGTTGAATGTGAAAATCATGTTTGAATTTTACAAACAAAGTTGTATTTGTTTGTTTTGACCTTTTTGAATGATGTTTGAATAATTTATTTAATTATTCATGTTTAGGGGAAAGTGATTTAATTAAACTATTAAGTGGTAATAATTTAATTGATTTAGGGGAATAGGTTAAATTAGCAACATAATTAAATAATTGATGTTATTTAATTAATGAGGAGGAATAAAGCTAGATTAAGACTTTATTAAATAAATAAAATTTATCTAAAAAGTGAATTAATTAAATAATATAATATTATTCAATTAATAGAGGAAATTAGTGTTTTTGGTGCAATTGATGTGAAATACAACGATTTTAGATGATAATGATGTTGATGATGAGAAAATGTCATTTAGGATGTGTAATAAGTGTTAGGTCATTTTTACATGTCTACATTTTGTCCCTCTTTGAGATAAAGTACCGGTTGCTTTGTTTCAAAGATTTCAATGTTAAGATCAAGATTTGAAAAAAATTATATGCCCCACTATGCCCCATCAAGTAGCAGAAAGATGGTAGAACATTGGGCTAGCCCCTCAAGAGGTAGATTGATAAAATCAATTTTTTGGGTCAAGCTCATGACAATGTACATTTTATTTCAATTCATATGTGTAGAGGAAAAAAATTAAGCTTATAAGACCCTTGTTGATAGTTCAAATGTTCCTGAGAACTCCTTATTTCAACCTAGGAGGGTTTCCTAGGTAAAAAAATAGGGTTTGCGGGGTTAAAATAGGTAATTAGGGTTTAATTTGTTGGATGTTGTGGTTGTGCTACTGATATGTGGTTGTCATTGATGTCAGCACTATTAGCATTAATTTATTTGATGTTGTATATGCCGAGGATATTGAGAAAATTGTATAGAAATGAGTTGCAGATTGTCAGTTGTGAAGCGATGTTTTGTATGGTGGTATGTTTTGTACATTGGTGATTTGAGGTTGTGGACTAAAGGGTTTGTTGCTGAGTGTATCTAGTCTATCCACATTGAGTTTCAGAGATCTGCATGAAGATTTGATCGAGTTATGAAGATCCTCATTCAGATATTTTTTTGTTTCTTCAGTTAGTGTTCCTGATTGAAGATGAGGCTATTTTAGTTAGTTCAGTTGTTGTGGATGCTTCTTTGTTGGTTCTTAATGTTTGTGGATGCTTCTAGATCATGCTCTATCTTTTTTGCATGTCTGCATTGATTGTTGTGCTCATGATTGGCGATTTTCTTTTGCGTGTTCATATTTTTCACGTTCCTCGCCGACATTATGTTGAAGCGTGTTGTGGATCTTCGAGGAGAATTTAATTGAAGTGTTTTCATGTTGAAGATGTTGATTTAGGTCCTCACTAAGTTATGGCCGAATTTGGTTGATATGCATTTATTATTATGAATGATTTGGGCCAACAATTATATTCATTTTATTATTTCTTTGTGGCCAACTTGTAGCAGTGAAATTTCTTGTTGTGGATATATAAGAGTGGTTGTTTGTTCGAATTGAAGTGTGTGAGAATTTATGTATGTGAAAATAATGTCCTAATCATTTGAAGGCATAGCAGAGTGTGAAAGAGTGAAGAAGAGTAAAGAGTTGTTCATGTGCTTAACCAGAATTGTGATTAGGCATTAGCAGATGTTATTTTATTAGTTCAAATCCCTGTGGATGGCTTTAATCTGAATCTCTTTATAAGACAACATGTCTTCCTTTGTAATTGAGTAGTGAGCTCTAGGCAGTGTGCCTGAATGCAACTACATTCCCCATATTTCATTTTCATTATACTTTTAACAGGGTATAATTTTGTGGACTAACCTCCACCGTGGTTTTTCCCCTAACAAGATTTCCACATAAAAAATCTTGGTGTTATGTGTGTTGTTGATGTGTTGTTGATTCATGCTTTCATGGTTAATAATTAGATATGAGAATAAAGTTAATAAGTTGAATAATTTTTGAAGTTTTGGGACAACTAATTCACCCCCCCTATCAGTTGTCTGCTCTTGTTTTGCCAACAATTGGTATCAGAGCTAAGTTCCTTGGAAGAAGTTTAACAAATTAAGGTGATCTGGGATGGCAAGTTACAAGAAGGATAGTCTGAGATTTTATGGAACAAATTACTCTTTGTGGAAGACTCAAATGGAGTGTCATCTAAGATGCATTGGTGAACCCTACTGGAGCATTACAAGTAACATGTATATTATTCCACATAATGGTCCTACTACTTTTGTTGAGATTAGAGATGTTGAGTATAATATCCAGGCTAAGGAAGCTTTGTTGAGTGCTTTGACTAATTCTGAGATGACAAATGTTATGGATCTAAAGATTGCTTATGAGATCTAGAAAAAGTTGGAAGCCTTGTATGAAGGTGATGATAATGTGAAGATTGCTAAGTTGCAGAGCTTGAAAGGAAAACATAAAAGGATGAGAATGGGTGATGATGAGAATATTAATACTTTTATGCAAAGAGTGAATGAACTTGTTTGTGGTATTAGATGTGCTGGTGGAAAGATAGAAGAATTTTAAATTGTTGCTAAATTACTTAGATCCCTGCCTGATTCTTACAAAGTCAAAGCTAGGCTATTGAAGAGCTCCAGACTGTAACAAGCATAACCAAAGATACATTGGTTGGTAAATTGACTGCTTTTGAGTTGAGCGAATTTTGTGACGTCCTTCCTAAGGTTGAATTTGAATTTAAGGCCACCACTTCCGGAAGAGATAGACATAGATATGAACCAAGTGAGAGTTCACTAGAAAGACATTCAAGTATGAAGATGAAATCATATATATATTGAAGAAGAAAAAGAGATGGAAGAGCTAGAAGCACTTATTGTCAAAAAGATACCAAGAGGAAAAGGTAAGTATGAAGGAAAATTTCATCTTAAATGTTTTTCATGCAATAAGATAGGTCATTTTGCATCAAGGTGTCCGGAAAGAGCCCCTAAACCAAGACATAACAAGCCTAGATTTCAAAAGAAATGTTACTATGCTATTGATGAAGGTGTAACAGATGAAGAATCTGATAGAGATGATGGTGAATGGGTATTTATTGTTTTAAGAGAAAATAGTCCTGTATCTACTGAATCTGCTAGTTGTACAAATATGGAGAAAGCCCTGGCTGCTTGAGTTGGAGAGAAATATGAATGGGTAATTGATAGTGGATGTTCACATCATATGACAGGAGACAAAAGTAAGTTTGTAAGCTTTGAAAAATATGATGGTGGTGTTGTAAGATTTGGTGATAATACAGTTAGTGTGATCCGTGGAAAAAGATGCATTTCTCTTGATGGTAAGCATAATACTGATGATGTTCTATATGTGGAGGGATTGAAGCATAATCTTTTGAGTGTTGGTCAAATGGTTGATAAGGGATATAATCTTCAGTTCAATGATGGAAAGTGTAAAATATTGAGTTTTGAAAATGTAATTGCCTCAGGTACAAAAAAAAAGGTAAGGTAATATCTTTCACTTGAATGCTGCTAGTAAAAGTTATTTGATTGCTCAAGTTGATGAAAGTTGGTTATGGCATAGGAGATTGTGTCATGTTAACTTTGATAATATTGTCAAGATAAGTTCTACAAAGGCTGTGAGAGATCTACCTAAGTTGGTGAAACCTACTAATGCAATATGCAAGGAATGTCAATTGGAAAAGCAAACAAGGATTTCATTTTAGAGTAAAAAGAATTGTTCAAATGAATTGTTAGAGCTTGTACATACTAATCTGTGTGGTCCCTCTAAGGTCAAAATTCTACAAGGTTACAAGTATTTCATGCTACTCATTGATGATTATTCTAGAATGGTATGGGTTACTTTCTTAAGAGAGAAATCTGAAGCACTGGAAAAGTTCAAGATCTTTAAAGCTATGGTTGAGACAGAGACAGGTTTGAAGATTAAGTGTCTGAGATCAGATAGAGGTGGTGAATTCATGATGGTGGCTAACAAAATTGATGAAGACAATCAGAGTGATCTTGGTAAGACCCCTTTTGAGTTATGGACTAGTCAAAAGCCTACTGTTAAATACTTCAAGATATTTGGAAGCAGGTGTTACATTAAGAGAGATGAAGACATAGGAAAGTTTGATGCTAGGAGTGATGAAGGTATCTTTCTAGGTTATTCTACTAAGAGCAAGGCCTACCAGTGTTACAATAAAAGATTGAAGAAAATGGTTGAGAGTGCAAATGTTAAGGTTGATGAAGACTTTGGTACACCATCCAAAACTTGTGGATATGAATCTGATGGTTAGAATGATAGTACAAATAAAGGAAAGCAAGATCAAACTACAAATCAAGTGCAAATCAATCCAGAAAATCAGGAGAATGAAGGAGGAGAAACTGGTGGAAACACAGAAGAGAGATCAGAGGAACCTGAAGTTGAAGAATAACCTAAGAAGACTCCGAGGTATGTAAGATTAAATAATTTAGAAGATCAGATTATAGGTGATAAGAAAAAAGGTGTCCAAACTAGGAGAAAGATTGCAAAAGAATATTGCTTGATTTCTAAGACTGAGCCTACTAGTGTGACTGAAGCATGTAAAGATGAGCATTGGGTTGAAGTAATGAAAGAAGAGTTGAAACAGATTGAAAAGAATGATACATGGATTCTTGTTCCCAGACCTAAGGATAAGAATGTTATTGGAACTAAATGGTTTTTTAGAAACAAACTGAATGAGCAAGGTGAAGTGATTAGGAACAAAGCAAGACTGGTATGTAAAGGATATTCAAAGATGGAAGGAATTGATTTTGAAGAGACCTTTTCCCCTGTTGCTAGAATTGAAGCTGTAAGATTATTTCTTGCCTATGCTACTCACAAGGATTACAAAGTTTATCAGATGGATGTCAAATTAGCTTTTCTAAATGGTGAATTGGAAGAAGAAGTGTATGTTGAGCAACCTGATGGATTCTAGTTGACTGATAAGGAAGATATGGTGTGTCAGTTGAAGAAAGCATTTTATGGACTCAAGCAAGCCCCTAGAGAATGGTATGCCAGATTGGATAAGTATTTGGTGAAGCTTGGATTTAACAAAGGTACTGTTGATAGTAATTTGTATTTCAAGAATGATGATAAAGATCTAATTGTTGAAGTCTTTGTTGATGACATTATTTTTGGAGGAGATGATGCTTTGTGCATGAAGTTTTCTAGTGAAATGAAAAATGAATTTGAGATGTCTATGATTGGTGAGATGAAATTCTTTTTGGGATTGGAAATTACTTAGTTAGATAAAGGGATATTTATATCTTAGTCCAAGTATGTGAAGGAATTGTTGAAGAAGTTTGGTATGGAAGATTCAAATCCAGTTGGTACACCCATGGTGATTGGATGCAAGTTGACTACAAAAGATGATTCTCTGAAAGAAAATCATACAAGATATAGATCAATGATTGGTGGATTGTTGTACTTAACTCAAACCAAGCCTAATATTATGAATGTTGTATGTATTATTGCAAGATTTCAAGCTAATCCAAAGGAATCTCATGTGATTTTTGTGAAGAGAATTTTTAGATACTTGAAGGGAACTGTTGATCTTGGAGTATGGTATCCTAAAGATGATGATCTTACTTTCAGTGCCTTTACTGATGCTGATTGGGCCAGAGATGTAAATTACATGAAAAGTACTAGTGGTGGAGAATTTTTCTTGGGTAAGAAGCTAATTTCAGGGTTAAGCAAGAAGCAGAATGCCATTTCTTTGTCCACTGTTGAGGCTGAATACATTGTTGTTGCTAACAATTGTACTCAATTCCTATGGATGAAACATATGTTGAAGGATATTAGAGTTGTATATGATGAGCCTATTGCTATATACTATGATAATTCAAGTACTATTAACATTTCCAAGAATCTGATGCTGCATTCAAAGACAAAGCATATATCTATCAAGTTTCACTTTTTGAGGGAGAAGGTAAGTGAAAAAGAAGTAAGATTGGAATATGTGCCTACTAAGGAGTAGATTGCACATATCTTTGCAAAGCCATTGCCTAAGGATACTTTTGAGTATCTTAGAGGGAAGTTAGGGGTGATTACCCCTCATAATCAAAACTAAGGATGCTAAACAACTACATTAGTCTGTGCATTTCATAGACATATTTTGTTTCAAATTGATGTTGTGTTGACTACTACTAAGGTGTAGTCAGATGGTTTAGAAATTCAGATATGTGGTTCAGAGCTTAAGTAACTTTGTCATTGATGTCAAAGGGGGAGAAGAGTCATGTGAAAAACTGGTGATTATCTGGGGAGAAGAGTTATGTGGGAGAAGAAGTCATGAGAAAGAGTTGAGGAGAAAATGAGTCAGATCCAAAGGGGGAGTAAGTGTCAAGAGTTAGTTGGGTTGATGGTGTTTTTCACATCATGTGTTGCCATCAATTCCAAAGGGGGATATTGTTGGATGTTGTGGTTGTTGTACTACTGATATGTGGTTGTCATTGATTTAAACACTATTAGCATTAATTCATTTGATGTTGTATATGCCGAGGATATTGAGAAAATTGTATAGAAATGAGTTGCAGATTGTCAGTTGTGAAGCGATGTTCTATACGTTGGTGATCTAAGGTTGTGGAGTAAAGGGTTTGTTGCTAAGTGTATCTAGTCTATCCACATCGAGTTTCAGAGATCCACATGAAGATTTGATCGAGTTATGAAGATTCTCATTCAGAAAGTTTTTCTATTTCTTCAGTTAGTGTTCCTAATTGAAGATGAGGCTATTTCAAATAGTTCAGTTGCTATGGATACTTCTCTATTGGTTCTTAATTTTTGTGGATGATTCTAGATCATGCTCTATCTTTGTTGCACATCTGCATTGATCGTTGTGCTCGTGATTGGCGATTTTCTCTTGTGTGTTCATATTTTTCATGTTCCTAGCCGACATTGTGTTGAAGCATGTTGTGGATCTTCGAGGAGAATTTAATTGAAGTGTTTACATGTTGAAGATGCTGATTGAGGTCCTCACTAAGTTATGGCCAACTTTGCTTGATACACATTGATTATTATGAATGATTTGGGTTGACAGTTATATTCATTTTATTATTTCTTTGTGGCCGACTTGTAGCGGTGAAATTTCTTGTTGCGGATATATAAGAGTGGTTCTTTGAATTGAAGTGTGCGAGCATGTTTGTATGTATGAATAATGTCCTAATCATTCAAAGGCAGAGCAGAGTGTGAAAGAGTGAAGAAGAGTGAAGAGTTGTTCATGTACTTAACCGAAACTATGATCAGGCATTAGCGGATGTTATTTTATCAGTTCAAATCCCTACGGATGGATTTAATCTGAATCTCTTTGTAAGACAATGTGTCTTCCTTTGTAATTGAGCAGTGTGCCTAAATGCAAGTGCATTCCCCATATTTCATTTTCATTATACTTTTAACAGGGCATAATTTTGTAGACTAACCTCCACCGTGGTTTTTCCCCTAACAGGGTTTCCATGTAAAAAATATTGGTGTTATGTGTGTTTATGATGTGTTGTTGGTTCATGCTTTCATGATTAATAATTAGATTTGAGAATAAAGTTAATAAGTTGAATAAGTTTTGAAGTTTTGGGACAACTGATTCACCCCCCCTCTCAGTTGTCTACTCTTATTCTTACAACATAATTTACCTCATTTATATTCTGAGCCTTTATTAATTTCTTGCCTCTGGATTCCGTGATTTTGTGATTTTCAAGGTGCTATGGTGAGGATTCGAGAAGCCCCACATTGTGCGGATGTGGTTCGTGAGTTCGGGAGGCCTATTGGTGTCAATGTGCCAGTATGTACCCTTTCCTTTCTTGTTTTTGACTTTTTGTTTTTGAGTAATTAATGCATGAAAACATTTTAGGTGATAGTGGTAATCTTTTGTTTTTTATGCCATTGAATTGTTTCTACCACTTTGTATTTTTTGAATATACCGCTTTTGAGTTTTCTACTCACACTTGATTTATTTGTTTGCTTTTGACTCAAATGTTAGCATTTATTTTTTCCTTTGTTTTCGCCTTTTTTTTAAATGTTCACTTTTGACTTTCTTCATGTAAAATAGCGATCTTTGTGAAATATTTTCTCTCTTGAGAAACTTTTTCACTTTTGTTATTTGTACTGATTTTGAGTTTCTTTACCGCCTTAAACAAAAACAGGTCCTCTTTTGACTGTTTTGACTTTTTTTGTTGTTTTGGAAGTTTGAGCCAATTTGTTTGTAATCTTATGTTTGTTTCATGTTTTTGTATCAATTTATTAATGTTGTGGGTTGAGTGTTTGCAGGAAGTTTTAAAATTGCTTTACTCGAGGGAGAGATGACCATGTGAGCTATTTTATTTGATCATTGGGTTTCATGAGCTTGAGCGAGATGTGCTAGAAACTATGGGGTTATGAAATATATGCCACATGCTCGTGATTAGATGTCATAGAGTGATGATGACCACTCTCATTGAGAGGTGGATCTTTGAGTCATCATCCTTTCATTTTTTGATTGGCAAGGCCACCATCACCTTGGAGGATGTATGGAGGATCCTTCGTGTATTGTTTCATGGAGAGCTAGTGAACTATTTTATATGACAGGGTACACATGCTATACATCGAGTCCTTGGTGTTAGGCATCTTCAAGTTTGAGATTCAGAGAGACATCTCTCCGTTTGTGGATAGTGTAGATCTTGTTTCATTGGTTCTTTGTGCTTTGGTCTCACGGCTCATCCTTCCTAATCGGCAAGGAAAGTAGTTTTCTGTTGGTTGGGGTGTATGTATTGAGTAGATGTTTGAGCATGGTACCAGATATGCATGGGGCCTATGTAGATCCTTGATCATCTTTATAGAGACATGAATGAGGTCGCCTATCGCAGGGGTAGTTCCATTTTTACTTGGGTTACCTTACTACATGTGTGGGCCTGGGAACATATCCTAGTCATAGGCCTGATGGTATTTTGGATCAGGATCTAGAGGATCCTTACTCTTATAGATATGGTGAATTTCCTCATTATACTTGGCCTGGGTAGCTACATTAATAGTGTCATGTGATAGATGATATGCTTGGTTTTGTTTGGAGGTCATGGTTGGACTACGATGCATGGCATGATGATCAAGAGCACTAGCCATCATTTTATAGACAAACGCGATGGTTGAATGATCGTGTACCTTCTTTACTTGAGAGATACCTACCCAATAGGGTTCTTCACTAGTTTGACAAGAGACAAATCCATTTTTCTAATTATTACCAGGCTCATTTTGCAAGGACCACCCGAGTACTAAGTGTGGGGATTACAGGTGGATCGAGATGTAGCAGTTGCAAAGTTTAGAGCTCTTTCCCTATTTGGATGGGGGTGGCCCATAGGACCAGCCGATGTAGGGACCACACTAGATTATGATCAATGGTGGGCTCATCAAGTTCCTCTCAAGTTTATCGATCTTGTTGGTGTTGTGCCAGCTATTGGGAGAGCAGACATTACCAAGCGTAGAGGGGAGAGACAACAACTCTAGATCGCTACTAAGTAGTTGGATAGAGTGAGATAGGATGGCCATTAGGATCAACAAGATGATCCCATGCATTAGGATCCAGCAGTCCAATTAGCATAGAAGATCATTTCTAGAGATGCGGAGGTTGTGTGACGACAAGCTATAGAGGCACAGGTTGCAGTTTTGATTGTCGAGCGAGATACAACTAGGAAAGAGAGGAATGGATTTAGGTAGGAGAGAGACACTAAGATTGGGTGACATCATGTTGTTGAGGTGCAAGTGTAAGTTATTACACCTTAGAGGGATACCCTTAGGGTAGAGAGTGATTCTCTCAGAGCATAGCAAGACTAGTATATGAGAGAGGCTACTTATTATCAGACTCTATATGAGGTATCAATTCCTAGAGCATGAAGATGTCCTCATTTTGGCAAGCCTAGTATAGGTACTGGTGCAACTAATTCAGGTGATCATTGATCCGTGGATCTAGAAGACCTCAAATTTCACAATCCTGAATCAGTAGTTTCAGATCGAAAAGCTCCTCGACACTATCCTGATGCAACTTGAATCACGTCAAAAGGAGATCGTAGGTGGAAGTTATGCTTGGTCAAAGGTCCAGTCAAATGGGTACTAGGGGCCGACAGGAGGCATAAAAATAATCATCTCAAAAATTGACAGAACCAGCGTCATCGCGAAGAGCTCATCGAGACGATTCCGACGGCGTTCATTTCGTCAAAATCCGATGTCGTATGCTCGAGTTAGAAGCAGTCAAACTTCAGTCAACTTAGAGGGAACATATGATGACGTCATCATGCTGACGTGTCAGTCCGTACAGTACGGAAGCCAAGTGGATGAATTTTGATGCAACACGTGGCAAGTGACTCAGCTATACGGACCAATCATGTGTTGACACGTGTCCCCCCCGTACGATCAACGTGGCCTCCGTACTCCGACATGGCAGATTCCGACGAATAGTGTCTTGACACGTGGCAGTCTACTCAGCGTACGATTTGACATTGTCGGCAGTCAGCGTGGCAGGTTCTGGCTAATGATCGTCTGACACGTGGCACAATCTCAGTGCTCGTCATATCCGCGGGTTGTTTTATTTCGTTTGAACAAAATTTGTAACGGGCTTTGAACCCGTGATCTCCTGCGCAACGGCCGGAGATTTCACCACTGCACTACCGGTCAGTGGCTCAACTATGATAAGTGAGCGGTTTGTTTTGTTTAGAGATTTTTGAGGATTTGTTTGTTAAAACAACTACCGGGCGGTTGGAACCCACGACCTGCCATGTGGTAAAATGAATAACGACCGGTAGACCACCAACCGCGGGTTAACAATACAAGGAATTCGGATTCTTTTGTTAAAGATTTGAAACCGAATCCTTATCAAATGGCCAAATAAGGCCAAAATAAACAAAACGCCCAAAACAACCTATAACCAAAAGATTACAGAGAGCAAAATAGACCTGATACGAGCTGATCAGGGAGGATATGCAATTAATTTGATGGTTAAGCCATTTTAGGCTTATTTTCATGTATATAAAGGAGGGTGTAAGGGTAGGAGATATATACTTGGTATGAAGAAAATTCTGATCTTAGATGTTTGAAGGAGACTTGTAAGGTGAATTTGCAAGGTGTTGTCTACACCAAAAATTGCAATTTGTAAGGAGAGATTGTGAGGAGCTTATGTTGGTCTTGGAGGCTTGATATTGTAAAAAGGTTGTTGACTTCGCAATATCAATAAAGCGGTCCTACGATTGAGAAGCGGACCCGGAGACGTAGCTCATCCTGAGCGAACTCCGTTATCAAGTGTGCTCTTCCTATTTTCTCTTTGTCTCATTATTTCTTCAGTATTTGATTCTTTAAGATTCTAAGTTATGTTTATTTGAACTGGAATAAGTGAACTTGTAATAATTTCATCGCTTTAGACGCATAACCATGCATTACTGCTGCGATCGGGAATAATTCTGTAAATGGATTAAGTTTTCAAATAACTTTAACGTCCTAGTTTACAGATCAAGTTGGTATCAGAGCCCGTTTTGCAAGATAATTGCAGGTGGTGAATGTTAACTAGGTTGAAACTGAAGCAAGGTGAAGGTTCACTTACAGAGATCAACCCAGAGATTGGAAAACGAAGGACTTTTCCACGATCAGAGATGGCAGCTGAACATGAAGTTCCAGAGCTTGATGATAAAGCTTTCCAGAAAGCTTTTCTTGAAATGAAAGCTATGGTGGAAGTTCTCTTCCAAGAAAGGCAAGAGCGTCAGAGGAAAAAGGAAGACAAGAAAAGAAAGAAGGAGGAAAATGAATCTACTTCGAAAGAGGAGAAAGGTAAAGGAGTAGGAGGTGGTAGTGACCCTCCTGAACCTTCTTCCCCATCTTCTTCTTCGTCCTCTTCATCTTCTGAAAGTCCAAAACATTCTTCACAAGGAAAAGTTGCACAAAAATCAACTAATTCTCCTTTATTGAAATTAGATGTCAAATTTGAGTTGCCTATGTATAATGGTGAATTGGATGCAGAGAAATTGGATAACTGGCTTAAGCAGATCGAAGTGTATTGCAGGGTTCAACAGATCTTGGATGAATCTTCTAAAATCCAGCTAGCCACTCTTCGAATGGGAGGCACTGCATTGGTTTGGTGGGAGAGTAAAATTCAAGATGATCTTGCTACACACGGTAAAATCATTTCATCTTGGTATGAGTTTACTTCTGCTTTAAAGAAACAGTTTTATCCTTTGGGTTATATGCAACAAGCTGTTATGGATTGGCAAAACATAAGACAGGGTAAAGGACAAACAGTTCAAGAGTATACACAGGTGTTTAGGAAGAAAGCACTTACTCTTGGTATTCCTCTTTATACGCAAGAAACTTTATTAAAGTATATAGGTGGATTGCATACGCATTTGAAACATACAATTCTTATGTTTAATCCAACTAATTTTGATGAAGTTTGTGTACAAGCAACCCATATTGAAGCAGGTGGAAGGAACATAAGTTTCAATTCAAAAACGGAATCTGTTCCTCCAACTGAAGGCAATAAGAAGGGTAAGGAGAGGAAAGCAGCTACTGTGAAGAAAGAGGAAGGTGAAAAGCCTACTTGTTCGCATTGTCAGAAGCAAGGGCACACAGATGCGAAGTGTTGGAAATTGCATCCGGAATCAAGGCCTAAGTGGTTTAAGGATCGGAAAGGTAAACAAAAGACTGCAGCTGTTGTTCAGGATCTTGGATCAGATTCTGATGATGAAACAAAGATTTCAGTTGTAGGTTTGAAAGGTAAAACTTTTGCTAGTAATGATTCTACCACTAACGTTTCTAAGAGTATGGTTCCTGAAGATAGCAAAAGAAGTGAATTGTTTCATATAAGGGTGATTTCTAAGAACACTAAGATTAATGCATTGATTGATAGTGGGTCTCAAGTTAATCTAATTTCAGAGGAAGTTGTTAAACAGTTGAGATTGGAAACCAAGCCGCATAAGAAACCTTATCCGTTAGGTTGGGTGTGCAATGATAACAGATTGCGAGTAACTAAGCAATGCAGTTTGAAATTTGCAATAACATCTAAGTTTATAGATGAGGTTGAATTTGATGTGGTTCCACTTGATATCTATGGCATTGTGTTGGGTAGCCCGTATTTATATGATAGGAAAGCAATCTTCTATAGGGAACATAATCAGTATCACTTGTTTAAGGAAGGAATTGAATACATAGTGCATTCTCATCCAATTAAGACTGATAAATCTTTTGTGACAATGGGGCAATTGAAAAGGGTAGTTAATGCAAATAGCAATTTGGCACTTAAGTCTGTACCACAAGAAGTGTCAAAGAATAAAAGCATATCCGATTCTAAGGATGTTCCAGTTATGAAAGATAAGCATGATGTTGGTACATTTTTCTTCTCGTCTGCAAGTTTGGTTTTGTTGTTCAGCCTTCTATTCTCTAGCAGTGTTTGGTTGATAGCAGCAACGCTGAATGTGGATGTGTATGTTGCTAATGTGCTTAACAATGTCAGTGCAGTTTTGATTGTTGTTGTGATGAGTCAGATGCACAGGTTCCAGGAAGGAAGGATAGGTGATACTGGGCAAGTGAGGCAAAGATGCCCTCACTTGAATTGCATGTAAAAACAGACCTTTTGGAGGTCCAAAAGCTTCTCAGTGGGGAGGAATGATCCAGGTGGATCCAGAAGACCTCAAATTTCACAATCTCAGAATCAGCTGAAAGTAGTCTTAGATCGAAGAGCTCGCTGACACGATTCCGACGCAACTTGAATCGCGTCAAAAGGAGATCGTAGGTGGAAGTTATGCTTGGTCAAAGGTCCGGTCAAACAGGTACCAGGGGCCACAGGAAGCTTAAAAAATTGATCATCTCAAAATTGACGAAACCAGCGCCATCGCGAAGAGCTCATCGAGACGATTCCGACGGGCGTCATTTCGCGAGAATCCACGCCGTGATGCTCGAAAGAAGCTAAACTTCACCAACTTTAGAGGGAACATATGCGATGACGCCATCATGCCGACGGTCACCGACAAGACGGAAGCCAAGTGGATTTAATTTTGACGCAACACGCGGCAAGGACTCACCATATGGACTAATCATGTGTTGACACGCAAAATCGTGACGATCAACGTGGCCCTCCGATTCGACATGGCATATTCCGATGAATAGTGTCTTGACACGTGGCGTCTACTCAGCGTACGATTTGACATTGTCGGCAGTCAGCGTGGCAGGTTCTGGCTAATGATCGTCTGACACGTGGCACAATCTCAGTGCTCGTCATATCCGCGGGTTGTTTTATTTCGTTTGAACAAAATTTGTAACGGGTTTTGAACCCGTGATCTCCTGCGCAACGGCCGGAGATTTCACCACTGCACCACCGGTCGGTGGCTCAACTATGATAAGTGAGCGGTTTGTTTTGTTTAGAGATTTTTGAGGATTTGTTTGTTAAAACAACAACTACCGGGCAGTTGGAACCCACGACCTGCCATGTGGTAAAATGAATAACGACCGGTAGACCACCAACCACGGGTTAACAATAGAAGGAGTTCGATTCTTTTGTTAAAGATTTGAAACCGAATCCTTATCAAATGGCCAAATAAGGCCAAAACAAACAAAACGCCCAAAACAACCTATAACCAAAAGATTACAGAGAGCAAAATAGACCTGATACGAGCTGATCAGGGAGGATATGCAATTAATTTGATGGTTAAGCCATTTTAGGCTTATTTTCATGTATATAAAGGAGGGTGTAAGGGTAGGAGATTCATACTTGGTATGAAGAAAATTCTGATCTTTAGATGTTTGAAGGAGACTTGTAAGGTGAATTTGCAAGGTGTTGTCTACACCAAAAATTGCAATTTGTAAGGAGAGATTGTGAGGAGTTTATGTTGGTCTTGGAGGCTTGATATTGTAAAAAGGTTGTTGACTTCGCAATATCAATAAAGCGGTCCTACGATTGAGAAGCGGACCCGGAGACGTAGCTCATCCTGAGCGAACTCCGTTATCAAGTGTGCTCTTCTTATTTTCTCTTTGTCTCATTATTTCTTCAGTATTTGATTCTTTAAGATTCTAAGTTATGTTTATTTGAACTGGAATAAGTGAACTTGTAATAATTTCATCGCTTTAGACGCATAACCATGCATTACTGCTGCGATCGGGAATAATTCTGTAAATGGATTAAGTTTTCAAATAACTTTAACGTCCTAGTTTACATCATCACGCTGAGGTAGCTAGATCAGCTGTTATTCATGCCACAACCTTCTCCTCACTAGAGCCATGATCATCAAAGATCCCCTCTCCCAACTAGGTAGTAGGACTATTTGTACTTGCTCTTTATGATGTTTATTGTTCAGAGACCTATGTTGTAGACATGAATTTTTTTTATATATAATCATTGGCCCAGTTGAGGCCTCGTATATATGTATTTTTTTGTATATGATATCACACATGTTACATTATGATGTAAATGAAATTCTCAATTTTGATGATATATGAGATATACCATGTTTTGATTCAGCTTTATTATGTGTTATGAGATGATTATGGATGATGATGTATATGTTATTATGTTCATGTTCTGTACTTTTCTAATGTATGCATATGTTTTGGATGGATGGATGATCTATATATCTATATGATATATGATGTTTTATCATGTATATGATGGATGATGATATCTATGATGGTTGATGATATCTTATATATGCGATGTATGATTATATATGATGCATGAGGTTTTCATTGCTTTATTATCATCATGATAGGTATTGATGAAATTATGGATGTAGGATGGATGTGGTACTAATGATATTGTGATGCAAGATGGAGTTGTTAGTTAGAAGAAATATTGGAAGATGGATAGAAATTTGATGTTATTAGTCATTGATGAGTTACTTTTTCTTTGCATAGAGGCTTCACATCTTTAACAATCCTTTTTGATGTAGCAAACAGATACGATGAACCAGATTATTAATAACCAAGGTGGCTTTATATCCACTATGTGGAATTTGACTCGGCATACAAAGAATATTCTTGCTCATACCAGACATATAAAAACTTTGTTAGAATATATGGTTGAGTTGTGTTAAAAAAATTTGGACTAGTTACACATAGAGGTATGAAATACCTAACATGCAACTGCTACATGAATTGTCTCAAAACAACTTCCATATCTAAAACAAAGCAAGTACTCATCATGGTAGTATCACAAAAACATCTTACAAATAGAACTAAAAAAAATCAACAGTTAATACAACCATTCCTTCTTCTCTAAATCCTTATGGACATCCTTGAGAGATCTTGAGAATGTGGTATTATGATAAATCAAAAAAAGGTAAGACTATAAAAAGATAAAAAAAATGTTGCAATATCACTTGCAATATCTGTTTTGATGTTTCAGGTTGTTATCCGGTGTTGATGATGTCTATTATAGGAATGTTTTATCCATTAAGACATATCTCAAGATGTTGTTGGTGAATTATCAATAGATAGGTAGTTAACACCTTGGCATTGTTTTCACTTGGTAGTTGTCTAATTGTTTTGATCTTATCTTTGGAATTTTTGATTTTGATGTTTGTTTTGTTTATTGTTTGTGTTTGTCAAAGGGTGATTTTGACGATTGTTTATTATGGATGAAAATTTTATTGCGAATTATAGATAATGGAGGTAGGAAATTTTTTGGCTTTTTGAGTTTATATGATGTTGTTTTTGTTGTTTTCAAGGGACTAACCTAGGTCCTCGAGGGATCATCAAAGATAAGCCTTTCCTACATTGTACATAATGAGGCTCGTAGTTCACTTGGTTTGATAAGAACATGTTTTTGATCTTTTCTACTTTTTGAATGTTTTTGGATTTTGAATTTTTTGACTAAGTTGAAAGAAAGAATGATAGATACTTAAGGGGAATGACCTAAGGCCTCAGGGGCTCATAAGACTTCCCTACGTTGTAAATGTAGAGACCACGTAGTTCAACTAGTGTTGACTCAAAGCATAACATTTTTTTCGGATTTTGATATTTTGACTTTGTTTGGTGTTTTGTTTATTTTCTGTTTTTTTTTTTATTTTGATAGTTTTCAACCATGATGGGATGTACAAGGATCTAATCCACCACCAGTTTTGGGAAGTTTCCCCAATTCGAGGAAAGCTTTCTTTCATTAGGAGAGATGGATGTTGATGCTACAACAAGGTACACCACTAAATCAATTATCGAGTCATGGTTGGTGTGCATGTTTTATTATGGAACGAAATGGGTGGATGGTCTAGATAGTGCTGATAGATAACAATGCAAGTATTATTCAATCGTAGCACCTGTTTGCTAGGTTTTCACTACAATACCTATTCTAGAAGTGCCAAAAAGTGGTTTTCACTTAAAAGAACATTTTATTTCTCTTTACTGTTTTTCTTTCTTTTTGATTTTTTTTCATTTTTATCTTTTCTTGGGGTTATTTTGACATGTTTAAGTTTAGAACTTTTTAAGATGGTTGTTGTTTAGTGGTTTGGCTAAACGTTCTCCTTCAATAGTAGCTAACTGATAAGCCCAAGAACCGTAGCTTGTTTTGATGATGAATGGACCTAACCAGTTGGGTTCAAACTTACCCTTTCCCTCTTGATTCAGCTATACCTTCTGATTCTCTTTGAGTACCAAGTAACCAACTTGAAAGTTTATATTTATGATCTTTTTTGTTGTAGCTTCATTTGAGTCAATTTTGATTAACCTAAAGATGATTTAACATGCTCAAACGCCTTTCATCTAGGAGTTCCAACTCATTTAATCTGGACACTTGATACTCTTCATTATGTGGAACTAGTAGGTGTATGAATACTGGTTTGGGGAATTCCATACCAACAAATTAGATAATTCAAGATGAACTTGGATATATGTTTCCCTGTGATGTAGGTTAATAGAATTGCTTCTATCCATTTTGTGAAGTATCCAGTTAAAGTAATAATAAACTTATGTCCATTTGATGAAGTAGAAGAGATATTACCTACCAAGTATAATCCCCACTGTGAAAAATGGTGTTGTGATAGGTCTCAATTCCTATGCTAGTGCATGAACAATGTCACTGTGTTGTTGGCATTGACAAATTTTTCTTGAGTATTGAATGCATTCTTGTTCCATGGAGGGCCAATAGTACCCCATTCTCATAAATTTGTATACTAGGTTTTCCACTAGAGTGGTACCCACAAATTCCTTCGTGTACCTCTTGTAAGGAAGTTTGTGCTTCTTCTACATTAAGACATCGAAGTAAAGTACCCTCTAAAATTTGGTGATATAAGGTGTCTCCTAGGATTGTGAATTGGGAAGTCCTATGGGAAAAAGTTTTCTTTTGGGTTGTTAAATTAGGGGGTATAATACCATGTAGGATATAATCAAATGTGTGTTGGTTTCATGGTGAGTTAGGACCAAAAAAAACACACACTAGTTCTGATTCTAGGATATTGAATGTCGGTATGAGTAGTTGCTCCACAAGGAATTCATATTTAGGAATGTTTTGTGGAATATCGAGAAGTGAACCTATCGTTGCCATAGTATTGACTGCTTTGTTGTTGATTTGGGGAACCTGTTCAAAGGTGATGGTGAAAAAATATTGTTTGAAACTTTCCACCATCCTTTTATATGGTATCATCTTGTCATCCTTTGTTTGATACTCATCATTTGCTTGCCTGATTACTAGTTGAGAGTCTCCATAAACCTGTAGTTCTTTTATCCTCCATTTTATGGCCATATTTAGTCTTGTGATTAATGCTTCATATTCTGAGATGTTATTTGTACATGGGAAAGTAATTCGGTAAGCCTCATGTATACTATCTCCCTGTGGTGTGAGAAATAAGATACCTTCTCCTGAGCCATGTTGAGTGTGGGACCCATCAATTTACAAATTCCAACGACTTGTCTATTTTGTTAGCAATATGCTTTCATTTGGGAAGTCTATTGTGAGAGGTTGTTGATCTTCCATTTGTGCTTCTGCTAGTTGATCTTCTATGATTTGTCCTTTGATAGATTTCCTGCCTACATACTCTATGTCAAACTCACTTAGTATCATCACCCATTTAGCAATCCTACCCATTAGAGCTGCTTTTTCTAATAGGTATTTTAATGGATCTACTTTTGAGATCAATTTTACTTGTCTGTTCAAGATATAATGTCTCAACTTATGTGCCACAAAGATGACAGAGACATTCTTTCTATGGGTGAATAGTTCAATTCATAGCCAACTAGTGTTTGATTGATGTAGTAGATTGCTCTTTCCTTGTTATTATCATCTAGCTATGCTAGGACAGCTCCTAATGTTGCTTGTGTTGTAGAAACATAGAGTATCATTTCTTTATTTGGAATAGGTGGAATTAATACTAGAGGAGTGAGTAGATACTCTTTGACTTGTTGGAATGCTTGATCACATCTTCCATCCCATTTGAATGTGATGTCTTTGTCTTAGTAGATGGGTAAAAGGTTGATACTTATTTTCCAACTGCACGATGAATCACCTGATGGACTATAGTTTCTCTTATAAACTTCTCAGCTACTTCAATGTCTTGGGAGGAGGCATTTATAATATGAATTTTACCTTTAAAGGATCTACTTTGATGCCTCTTCTTGATACTATGTATCCTAGTAGTTTCCCAGATGTTACTCTAAATACACACTTTTTCGGATTGAGCCTCAAGTTATACTATTCGAGCCTATCAAACACTTTAGCTAGATTGGTAAGATGGTCTTCTCTTTTGATGGATTTCACTAGTATATCATCCACATAATATTCCATAGTTGTATGTAGCATATCATGAAAGATTGTAGTCATTGCTCACTAATAGGTTTCCCCTACATTCTTTAAACCAATTGGCATGACATTCCAGTAGAAGGTCCCTAATGCACAAGTGAATTTTGTTTTATGTTGATCATTAAGAGATATCTTTATCTGATTATATCCAAAGAAGTCACCCATTTGTGGCAACATTTCATGCCCTGCAATTAAATCTATGATCATATCAATGCTCAAAAGAGGGAAGCTATCTTTTGGGCAAGCCTTATTTAGATCTCAGAAGTCCCTACAAATTCTTATGCCCCTAGTGGGATTTGATACTGGTACTAGATTCGATATCCATTCAAGATAATCAATTGGTCTGATGAATCCCACATCTAGCAGTTTCTTCAGTTCTACTTTTACCAAAAGTGCTATTTGTGGATGCATCTTTCATAGCTTTTTCTTGATGGGTTTAGCTCCAGGAAATATGGCTAGGTAGTGTATGACCAACACTAGATCTATCCCTAGCATTTCTTCATATTTCCATGTGAATTTTATCTTTCTTTCATTGATGAATGTTGAGAAGCTCACCTTTCTTGAGGATCAAGTGACACTACATGGTATGTGATTTTGGGTGCTTCTGTTGTGTCAACAATGATAGATTCTACTTCTTCAACTAGGAGTGTCAATTTATCTTGATATTCATAAGTAGGGAGATTGAATCCTCCATCTTCAGGAACCTCGGAGAGGTTTTCACCTTTATATTCATCCTTTGTTTTCCTCTTTTCAAGATTCGATAGAGCCACATCAAGGTTTTCCCTAGGGGATCTCATTTTGGATTTTACATTATCCTTTTCAATTTTGTGACTAGAGGACACAGTATCCCCTCCAAAATATGCTTCCTTTTTTATTTCCATGACAAACCCTACTTTATGATCTCTATATGGTATATCAGTTTGAAGTCCCATAAACTCTACAATTTCTTCATCATTTTAGAATTGATCCAAAATAGGCATATAATTTTGTTGGTCCCAATATATTAACTATGGGTAGCAAAGGGGTAGGTTGTCATCATTATCCATAAAGCTTACAAAAGTTTTTGAAATCATTAATATAGTTGTGGCATCATTCTCTCATTTATTATCTAGGTCATCATTGCTAGAAGTGAGGGAATCCCATTCATATGTGTTGTAGTCTGTTTCATAAGTATAGTCTTTAAATATAGGTTTTCTAGGCCGAGTAGGGAGTATACTTATTCTGAAGCTTTCAAATAGGTCCTCAATTGGTAAGTTGTTGTTTATATGATGGTAGGTATCCAATGTATTAACGTCAGTAGAAGGAGCTCTTTTCTCAAGAGAGGCACATCTAGTGTTAAGAGTGCCCACGTCTATCAAACCATACCCTACTCCCATGTTCTTCTTTCTTTGTTCCAATATAATAGGTTCCCATCTACCTTGTTTGTGTCACCCATGACCACCTTTTCTAGTGTATCCCATTTGTTTAGCTAGTTGATACCCTTTACTACTAGGATCAATAGGAAGGGATTGTAGTTGTTTGGGTTCTTCTTGTTCTTCTTTGTAGATCATTGATGAGAGGTTCTCTTTGAATATTTCCTCATCTTTCATATCTCCCCACTTGGTAAAGATTGTGGGCTTGACTACCATTATTACTACTTGAACATGTTTGATCTCCTTAGGACCTCCATAAACCTTTGGTGTTGGGGGAAGCATTCAAATGCAAAAATTTTGCTTGAAGTGATAGTTTCTATTGCCCTTGCCAAGTACTTGAATCTTGGGATTAGATTTTGGTTGCTAACTTGATAGGGGTCTAGCTGAAGTTGATGGTATAGTTGAGGGGTCAACATATGAGGAGTCAAATGGTATATCATTACTAGCTATTTGCTGAATTTTGTTATATTTCTCCTCCAATTTTGCATAGTAGTGGAAGAGTTCAGGATCAATGTATAATGTAACCTCCTTTCCTTCGTGAGGAAATTTTAGACACTAGTGAAATTTCAAGGGAACTACTTGTAGTGTATGAATCCAAGGGCATCCTAGAAGAAGGTTATATGGTAGCTCAAGGTCCAATACCTAACATGTTTTTTTTGTTATTTCCAATCCTATCTATACAAGAAGCTTGATGGTTCCTTTTGAATTTATTTCGAGGTCATCATAATCCCTTATAGTGATGCTTTTTCCCTTGTCAATTACATCATCAAAATACCCAAAATGTTTAACAAATTTCAAGGTACAAATGTTTAAACCTGCACTGTTATCTATCAATACTCTTTTAACTTTATGTTTGTGGACAACAACCTCTATATAAAGGGCTTGGTTATGGAATGATTTCTATGGGAGGTCTTTCTTAGAAAATAATAAATGATGAGTGGTCATGATTTTTCCAACCATGGCTTGAACTGATAAGGATTGAGGTCATCAGGGATTGATGTTTCCAAAGCTTTCTCTAGTATTTCCTTATGTGCAAGTGATAATTTCAACAACTCTAGAATGGAGATCAAAGTGGGGGTCTTCTTCAGTTTTTCCATAATACTATAGTCATTGGATGACTTGGTTGTGGGTTTAGGCGGAGCTCCTTCTATTGTGACTTTCCCTTGATGAGTAGTTACATTACATTTGGGGTCCCTGCTTTGTATAGTTAATACTTTGACCCTAGTGTCATCCTCCTGGGAGAGGGTACCTAGGACAGTGTCACCATAGGTGTAGTTGGCACTGTGATAGTCTTGTTCTTTCCCTTTGTCATTTTTCTTAGCATGGTTAAGAATTGGATTCATGTAGATTTGGAGGTCTTTGTTTCTAGGAAGGTGTTCTATATCAACTTCTCCTTTGTCAATTAAGTTTTGTACTATATTTTTAAGTCTCATGCAGTTATTTTTCATATGTCCCTTGATCTTGTGGAACTCACATAAGTCCTTTTAATTGTACCATGGTGATTTAAAACTTAGATCTTCATATTTTTTGTGCTTGTTGACTTTAATCAGGTTTTATTGAACTTATTTATGCACAATTATCTCAAGTAGTTCTCCTAATGCAATAAATTTTCTCCTTGGTTGGTTATATTGTCTTTGTTGTCCTCCGTAATTTGTCTATTGGTTATCTAATTAATTATTTTTAGGGATTGTTGAGTTGATTGTTCTATGTGTTGTTGGGAGTGTAGCTCATTTGTGCAACTTGGGCTTTTTTTTGTGGTCATTGGGATTTTGTACGTTCCCTACAACTCTAGCATCAACTACTCCATCATCTGTAACATTTTTTTAGCCCAAATCTTGGGTTTGTCATTAGAACTAGAAGGGTTGTCTTTTAAGTTGTTTAGTTTAATGAGTCTCCTTGCTATGAGAGCTCTTTCAATGTGTAGTCCCTTTTCAATAGTTTCTTCGAATTTATTGGGGCACAACATGGTGATTTGGTAATTGATTTCTTCTTGGACATTGGAAACAAAGATATCCACCAGTTCTTTGTTAAGAATAGGCCACTTGCACTTACTAGATTTATGCCTCCATCTTTGTAGGTAGGATGTAAAGGATTCTCCTTGGCTTTGTTTAATCTTGTAGAGGTCAGTGATGGTGGCATCCTATTCTATGTTGAATGAGAATTGGTTCACAAACTTGTTAGTCAATTCATCAAAACTTTTAATACCTAGTGGTAGATGTGAGAACCATTCCATACGTGACTAGTAAGACTGCATGGAAAAAGTCTCATTAGGTAGAAATCATTATTTCTCACTTCCATGCAAGTTACTGAGAAATATCGCACATGGTCTACTAGATCTCCTTTTCCCTTGTACTTGTCAAATTCTGGTATTTCAATTTTTTTTGGGAAGGGGGGCATAGTAATAGAGTGATCAAAAGGGAACAAACATATTTCATGTAGAGTGTAGGTCCTCTTTGGTTTTCCAATCTAGATATCTAATTTCCTTTGATTCATGGCTTGTAGGTTCATGCCTACCTTTGTGTTTGGTACATTTGTTTGGGTACCTTGTGTGTAGTATCCTTGTTGTCCCACAATGCTCGTTTGGTCATAAGAATAAGTTGGGTATGGTGGAGGTATAGAACCTTGGTAACCATGTTGGGTGGAAGTAGGGTTAAGTCCTTGTTGTATGAAAGGAGGATTAAGTCCTTGTTGATTGAAAGGAGGATTAAGTCCTTGATGATTGTAAGGAGTGTTAAGTCCTTGTTGTGGAAAAGGAGTGTTAAGTATTTGTAATTGTGTGGAAGGAGGATTAAGTCCTTGTTGATTGTAAGGAGGGTTAAGTCCTTGTTGTGTGAAAGGAGGATTAAGTCCTTGTTGTGGGAAAGGAGGATTAATTCCTTGTTGTGGGAAAGGAGGATTAATTCCTTGTTGTGGGAAAGGAGGATTAGGTCCTTGTTGATTGTGTTGAAGAGGGGTACCTTGATAGTGCATTAGTGGTACACCTTGTTGTGGTTGACTCTATTGAAGGGTACACTAGTAGTGCATTGATGGTACACCTTGTTGTTGGGATGAATTTTTTTGAAGGGTACCTTGGTAGTGCATTGGTGGTACACCTTGTTGTTGGGACAAATTGTTTTGAAGGTCACTATGATAGTGTGTTGGTAGTACACCTTGTTGTTGGGATGAATTTTTTTAAAGGGTACCTTGGTAGTGCATTGGTGGTACACTTTGTTGCTGGGATGAATTGTTTTGAAGGTTACTCTGATAGTGTGTTGGTAGTACACCTTGTTGTTGGGCTGAATCATTTTGAAGGTTACCCTGATAGTGTGTTGGTGGTACACCTTATTATTGGGATGAATTGTTCTGAAGGTTACCCTGATAGTGTGTTTGTGGTATACCTTTTTGGTTTGGTATGTTGGTTGAAGGATCAATAAATGGTGTATTTTGTGGTATTTATTGTCCTTGTTGTGGGATGTTACCTTGTGGCATGTATTGAGGTGGACCTCCTTGGTATTGTTCGACCACTACTGCTTGCTCGATTTGGGATGGTTTCCTAAACAAAGGGTTGTCCATTAGTTTTTTTTTAGGTTGATCATTTCTTTGTGAGAAGATTGGTGGCATGTTAAGAATCTCTACCCGTTTGGGTATCATGTCAATACTGATTTATCCCCTAAAGGAATGAGGTGAGGATCCTTAAGACCTTCCACACTAGAGTCTATAGGTAGGTTAGCACCACTTTTTGCTAATTTGAAGAAGTATGAATTTGGATCATTTCTTAGTTGTTTGTCCATCAATTTAAGTACCTTGGGATTGTTAGAGTGTTGAAATAATTCTTCCTCATTTGTTTCCCCCTCACTATCCACTTCTTCTATGACCATGTTCTTGGGATTTAGGTTTGACCTATCCATCATTTCTTGTTGTCTATGGATTACTTCCTCCTCACTTGGTGGTTGGTTTGATGTTGCTTTGAATGTTGGTTCCTTTTGAGGAGTTATAAGGTCACTCGGTCTATGACTCCATGGTTCACCTCTATCATTTGTGGTGTTTGCTATAGGCATACTAGAGCTACTTTTATTTTCTTCCATCTTTTTCTATGCCGTGATCACATAGTTGTCATACACAAGTGCCAATATTTTATGAAATTTGGTGATTTCTAGCTTAAGGAATGAACTAATGCTTTTTTTTTTGGATTTTCTATTTTTTTGAGTGTTTTGGGATTTTTTCATTTTAAAAGGATGGTATCTATTGCCATGTAGGAGGTGGTAATACAGGCCTTTTAGCTACAAGATCTTCTTTTCATTCCTCTTTGTCTAGGATATTAGTTGTGTTTCTCCACTAAGTTGGTGTTTCCTTTCTCTCAAATATGAAACTTCTCAAACTACTAATAATGTCTATTTTTCACCTTCAATTTGTGTGAGACTTGGTTGTACAATAGGTGCCATTAGATTCACTTCTTGAACTAGAGCAGTTGGATGCCAAATGGTCATAAAGTGAATGATGAAGGTGTTGGTGTTTTGATATGGTTTTT
>VDFB02000017.1:279525622-279604783 GCA_007258455.2 Sequoia sempervirens
TTGGGAATTAAAAGACATTTTTGAAAAATGCAAGTCCCTAATGAGTTTCTTTACTCATTACCAGGTGCAACATGTGTTTAGAGAAGAAAATATCTCTGTTGACTGTGCTACCAATGGAGTGCTTAAGTGTAATAGGTGGACCTATTGGGATAATAATCATCTGCCTTTGTCATTGAAAGACAAAGTGCTAAAAGAAAAGTATGAATATGTGTACAACTTACAAATATGAGAGAAAGGAGTGGCATAGGGAGTTTATGTGATCATGCAAAATAAATTGCCTTAATAATTATGATGATAAAAGTGGTGCAACATCAAGTATGAAGATCTCCTCAGGTGAAAAAATCAATTATTATTACATTCGTAAGATTTTAATGGATCACATGGCCTTAAAAATCACAAAGGATGTGTCAAATCCAAGTGTAGTGAAGTGCCTTATGTCAAATATATCTACCAACGTGAAGATCAGCTTGTTACGAACAATCAAGATTCATTTATTATTTCTAATAATAATGAAGTCTTAGTCTAGGGAAATGTGATATTGGCTATCTTATTAAGAAAGTTCTCGAACTTCTTCTATGAAAGAGATTATTTCCAATTCGCTAGCAATAGTGTATCCTACAAGTTTGGAAGGCTACCAAGGAGGAGTGGGGTTATGAAGAAAAGTTCACGGAATCCTAAAAGCTTATAGTGCAAAAAAATGGGTGGACTGAGAAAGCGAACTAAACCTCCAAATTGTCAAGCTTTAAGACAAGATGTGGACTTGTGGAGGCTTTTTAGAAGAGTAGGTATGGTGCCTTTTTTTGAAGCCATGAAAGGTTACAATGAAAGCTTAACTGTGAAATTTACCAACTGATGGAGAAATGGGAATGTGGCTATTGGTGTGGTTAGATTCAAGGTGACAACCTAGTTTATTGTGAAGGCTACTAGTCTACAGAATTAGGGAACTAAGGTGGTGAAGAGGAGTGGATTTGATTACTAGTCTTTTGTTGATAAGTTCCTCCATGATGGAAAAAATATTACCAGGTTTTAAAATGGGCATGCATGTCCTGAACTCCTAGCTCCCTATGCTCTAGTCAATATGTTTACGATGTGGTATTTTACCCTTGAAAGTAGATATATGATAGTTCATGCATACTTCATGCATACCACTTTTCTCTATTGAATCATATATATCATAATGAGCATATAAATTTACCTTTTGTTTTGCTCTCCTTTCTGTAACTTAACATTGAAAAGGGTGTGAATCCTCCCATACATCAAGGTTTAATGCTTACCCTTTATAAGCATGCCTTAGCTTTAAATCCACATGGTAATCCTCTAGTTTCTAGATAGAATAATGATAATCGAAATGTTGAGGAAAATGTGGAACCTTTAGTGGAGGCTAACCCCATTGAGGAACCTAACCCTAGACCCCCTCCACTTATCATTGAAAGAAATGAGAATACGCCTACTAAAAGATCTTCCTCCGCCACTAAAATTGTTAACCCTTCTACCCCTATGGGTATGAAGAATCCTACTAAAATCTCCCTCGAGCTCAAGTTGGTTAAAGTTACCCTTTAGAAATGTAATCATTCCCCACTTCTTCTTGAATCACCTAAGTCTAAGAAACCAAAAAAAGAGTTGGTAATCCAAAATGAGGTCATTACTATAAGTAAAGAAAAAAAGGCCATTCAAACTGAGGATTTAGAGGATAAGAAGTTGAGTTAGGGTAGTAGAGGCCAAAGATCTGCTTGCCTTGCTAAGGTTGCGTCCCAGGACAAGAAGGGGAAACAAAGGAGGAGGATTTTGAGGTGGAAGAGTTTGAGGCCTAGGTTGATGAAGAAAATGATGGTATGGATTTTGAAGAGATAGCCTATGATATGGGAGAGGAGGAAACAAAGGAGAAGAAAGAAGAAAAAGAGGAGGAAGAGATCGAAATTGAAGATGAGCCAAGGAATGAAATTTTGACTGCTCCTGATACGAGGAACATTGCTAATGAAACTAATATTGTTGATGATTCTAATATTGACTATTTGAAAAGAAGGTTAACCTACATGTAGGTTCAAATGGATGACATGGAAAAATCCATTATCACTCTAATGAAGGTGATGAATGGCCTTATGCATAGAGAAATGGTTGGTGCAGTATCTGGCTAAACAAAGATTACTAGAAAGCTGAAGTAGATGGGAATGTCTAATGAGCTGAAGGATTTGGTTGAGGATGAGGTACTTGATTGGAGAGAGTATTTCTCCCATATAGGAGAATACTGGGACCTGATTGCAAAATCCAAGTAATGAATTTTTTTCCATCTGCTGGTTATGGCTACCTTGCTTTTTTTGTTGTTTTGTTTTAACATCCTAGACTGCTATTTTAATATAGCTCAGATATGGTCAAGAAATTTCTGGACTCTGGTGGACCTTATAAATGGTCTTCGTAGTATTAATTTCTTGTATAATTGTATTTAGTTTTTGATTAAGTACAGTGGTTCTATGGTTATTGTTTTGTTATTTGGCCTACATGCCACCCTAGACTTGTTGTTTTTTACTGTTGGATGGTGCTATTTTTCCCCAGCTTGTTTCCTTTTTTGAGTTTTGTCTTGTAACCATGGGATCAGGGCGCTTCCCTTGCTTAACTAATAAAAAAAATAGTATGAGATAAAAATATGAAATTTATTATCATCACATATTAAAATATCATTAACATAAATAGGTTCGTCAAGAATACATGAATCATTAATTACATCATAAGAATAAATAAGAATGATCATCTAGATACATTACTAGTAGTAGGAGTAGAAACATCATAAAGCATAGATCAAAAACATAATCAAATCATAGATAGGTGTTCCCAGATCAACAAGAACAACACTAGGATCTTGAAAGAAAAATGTCTAGCAATAGAGATAAATATAAGAAAATCTATAAATATAAGACAAAAAAAATCATGAGGGGTAGAAATAATATTCTTTTTAGCTATAACAACATCACTTGAAGAAAAATAATTGGACCTCTCATAAAATGTATCTTAAAAGGTAGATGAGTCTAAAGATACAAAAATCAGGCTATCATGATATGTATGAAGAAGTGACATTATCTCATCACTATGGACTAAAGAATTGCATTGAAAGTTAAAACATCATAGTGTATTTGAGAATTACTATCACTCAAAAAAATAGGTATAATTAAGGTGAATCCCATAACTATGAGATAATTCTATTAAGAAGGAAATTCACATACATGATAAAATAACACTATTATAAAAAATACACACCCATTCGAAAGATAGAAAGACATGAGAACATAAAGGATGAAAGTATTGGATACAACAAACATAAGAACACATCAAAATTACTAATACATAATTGAATATTTTACCTAAAGGTAATGGTCCATGGGAATTATGAAAAATGATTTAATAATAAAGCACAATTATGATGGAGGGTACATATATTAAAGAGAAAGTTACAAACAATGGAATTCTAAAATCTAATAAAAAACATGAACAATGAAACACAACAAAGGTGGATTCAAATCACAACTATTTATAAAATAGGAGGTATACAATGGCATATAGCAGATTTGAAACTATAATATGCAAAGATAAATCATAAGAACAGAACCCTAGCATGTGTAAGATAAATCCTACAAATAAAGTTCATCATCATGTAAAGAAATTAATACAAATTCACTTACTAAAATTAGGTATAGTGTATATAAAAAATAATACAATCTAATTAACTTGATTTAGTGTTTAGACTCATGTATTGTAACACTTGTATGCAAGTCAAAAAACCTAATTGATGGTGTAATTGTATCTAATTCTTTCTTAATTAATTTTTTTTCCCCAAAGGGGGTAGAATTTTTTTTTACAGGAAAGATGGATCGCGGGCGGGCGTTCTGCAACTTGAGCTAGGGCATCCGTGCCCTAGCTCTGTCTGTTCATTTCCGTGCTTGCGAAGAGGGGCGTTTGGTGTCTGCAGGGGTAAGGTTTGGGGTCAGCTCTTTCTGTTGTGTATTGGTCTTGGCCGAGTCTCCGTGGTGCGGGCTTCTGGTTCACGTGCGGGTCTCTGCCCTTTCTTTCTGCGAAGTCCTCCGTTTTGTCTTGCATGGGAAGCTTCCTCCGTTGGTGTTTCCGGTGGATTTTGACTATGGTCTGTGGTGGGTGTTGGGTGAAATTTTAGATTCTTGTTTTTTGGCTGTTATAGCTTGAGGCTTTGCATGCCCGCGGCCTTTGTTTCATCTCTATTGCGTGGGTTGGGAGGAGTGAAGGTGTGGGGTTTGGTGTTGGGAGGGGCTAAGAAGAAGGGTGTGGCGAGGTTTTCCTCACCCCTTTTTTGGGGTCTATATTTTTTCTTGGCATGATGGCTTGCTCAAAGGGGGAGACGTTAGTGAGGAGCCCTCACTTGGACTTTCGAGCAGTAATAGGTTCAAAATTTTCAAGTCAAGGGATGAAGAACTTCGATAACAATTTGTTTGCTTCAAACACAGGGATTGATGATTTGGGGTTATCTAATGGCTCACGGATTACGAAGATCAACGGCTGTCTCGAGAGGTGCAAGGAGAGGCCAAAACTGGTTGTTCCGGCTGAGATGATTGCTGAAGATGTTGAGTATTATTCAAATCACTCCTTATATTGTAAGTTTTTGGGGATGAGGGTTTCCCTGCAATTTTTGGAGGTTTGGGCCTGGAGGACTTGGGAGCCGGAGGGGGAAATGGAGATAATGCTGCTGGCAAACAATTATTTCATGGTTACTTTTAATTGCATTGCTGACCGCAATAGGGTTTTTGAGGGAGGCCCCTATTTCCATAATAAGGTAGGGTTGTTTATCAAGCCATGGCATGCTGGTTTCAACCCTGCAGAAGAGCTTCCAAATCGTGTCCCGGTGTGGGTTCGCTTACCAAGGTTCCAGGTGGAATGCTGTCGAGAGGATGTGCTGCACCTTCTGGCCTCGATGCTTGGAAATCCTGTTGGGACTTCATCTCAGACGTTGGGTAAAAAGGCAATGAATTTTGCACGCATTTGTGTTGAAATTGATCTAAGTAGGCCTTTGCCCGATGCAATAGATATGTGTGTGGGCTCTTATTCTTGGGTGCAACATTTGGACTACGAAACTCTTCCTTTTCGTTGTCGACTTTGTCGTGAATATGGCCATTTGCAGCGGAGATTCCTAAGGTTCAAGCCTAGGGAGTCCCAACCTTCATAGCCTGCGAGCAATCTTCCTGAAACAAATAAAGGGAAGAGCATTTCTCCTGATGAGGTAGGTGCTTCTGATGGTTTTGCTCCGGTCAAGGCTCGAAATCGAAACAGGGGTCAAAAGAGGCCTTTTAAAGAGAGGCAAGATGAAGGTACCTTCAACAGATTTGAGGTTTTGGATGAGCTCAGCCAATAGGAGGTGAACCCGGGATTGATATCCTTAGATCAAGGGCTTGTGGGCTTAGCTCAGGAAGATCTAGTTCTTGATTCTTCTATGGATCCACAAGGAGATGATTGTCGGCACTTGGAAGCTGATCAGTCGAGGGGGGTTCCTGAGGTGCAGGAACCCTTGGCCATTGTTACAACAGTAGGTGTGGATTCTTCGTCTCTTGGGCAGAACATTGGTTTAGACTCGGCTACGAAGATCAAGCCTCCCCCCAAATTGGGCATTTTGCAGAAAGATATTAAGAAGGGCGGGGCAGAGAAATTTGTTAAACCTGGCAGAAAAAAGGATGTGGAAAAGATTAAACTAGCTGGTGAGAATTTGGTGGAGTCAGGGGCAGTAAAGACTCTGGATTATATTTTTTCTTGCCCCTTAAAATGATTGTTCTGTCATGGAATGTACGGGGCTTGAACAACGGCCCTAGACAAAAAGCGGTTCATGAGTTAGTTAGAAGGCAAGGTCCTGATGTCGTCTTTTTGCAGGAAACTAAGTTATCTATTGAGAATATGCAAGGTTTGGCACCTAAGTTGTGGAGAAATGGGGAGTGCCAGTGCATTGGAGCTCATGGAGCTTCTGGGGGTTTGGCGTGTTTTTGGAATCCTCGAAGAATCCAGCCTCTTTGGTGGATTTCTTCTAAATCCTCTATGTCTATGATTGCTACTAGCTTTGAAACAGGGGATGTCATTTTATTTTCTAATATTTATGCTCCTACTGATTTTTAGGGTAAACAAGGTTTGTGGTCCCATATTAGGCTGATTCGTAGCATGATGCCTTTCCATCCTTGGATTTTGGCTAGAGATTTCAATGCTATTTGTGAGTTGGCTGAGAAGCGTGGTGGTACGGGAAGGTTGGAACCCTCTGCATTACTGCTTCGAGACAATATCAATACCTTGAATCTTGTTGATATCAAACCCAACAATGGTCAGTTCACCTGGAACAATCGTCGGGTTGGTGAGTTTTGTATTGCAGAAAGGTTAGATCAGTTTCTTGTTTCTTGTTACTGGGTTGGAGGAATGTGGTCATCCTGCTCTGAGATCTTGGATTGGAGAGGATCGGACCATTGGCCTATTAAACTTGCTACTGAGTCAACTCGGGTGCCTCGTATGCCCTCTTTTAGGTTCCAACTCATGTGGTTGCAGGACCCCTCTTTAAATGACTTGGTTTCTGATTGGTGGAAGAAGGGTAGACCAGCCTATGGTATAGCAATGTATGCTTTTGCTAAGCTTCTTCAATATGTTAAATATGAGCTCAAACGGTGGAATCGTCAGTACTTTGGGAATGTCTTCCATGCAAAGGCGTCGGCTCAGGCAGATTTGGATGGTATCACAAGGAGGTTAAGGGAGGATGGGGTCATGGCTGAGTTGCTTCAAGAAGAGGCTCGGGCTGTGAAAATGCTGGAAGAATGGGAACTGCGAGAGGAAATGTATTGGAAGCAGAAGGCTCGTATTGAGTGGCTTTAGGAAGGGGATAAAAATACAGCTTTCTTCTTCAATTCTGTGAAAGCCAGGCGCCATGGCAATTCTATCTCTAGTCTGGTGAATGATAGGGGAGACCATCTTTCCTCCTTCCCAAAAATTTCAAGGGAGGCAATGCAGTACTTTGAATCTCTCTTTTGGGAGGACTCGCAAGGGGGGTCTCCTGAGGAAGCGCAGATTCTTTCTTGTATCCCCTCTCTCGTGTCTGGAGATATGAATCAACATCTCACGAGTGATATCTCACTTGAAGAGCTTGAAGGGATTGTTTTTAATATGAAGAAAGGGAAGGCACCTGGTCCTGATGGCTTTCCAATTGAGTTTTTTCAAGAATTTTGGGATATCATCAAACTTGACCTCTTGGCTGTGGTTCATGAGTCTCAACACAATAAGCAAATGTTAAGGGCTCTAAATGCTACTTTTCTTGCTCTCATTCCCAAGAGTGAAGGGGCTAATAGGTTAAGCCAATTCTGGCCCATTTCTTTATGCAATGTAATCTATAAAATTATCTCTAAGCTTATTGCTGACAGGTTGAAGAAGGGGCTTGAGGATCTGATCTCTGAAGAGCAAAGTGGTTTTGTGGCTGGTAGGCAAATACTGGATGGGATTGTTATTGCAACCGAGGTCATCCACTCTATGGCCAACTCAAAAGAAAAAGCAATGTTTATCAAACTGGACATGGCTAAGGCTTATGACAGAGTTAGGTGGTCCTTCCTTCGGCGGGTTCTTGGTGCTTTTGGTTTTGCTGAAGAATGGATTCAATGGGTTTTGAGTTGTGTTACTTCAGTCTCTTTCTCTGTGCTTATCAATGGGAGTCATTATCAGCTATTTAGGGCTTCTAGGGGGCTTCGTCAGGGTGATCCTCTTTCCCCTTACTTGTTTATTCTTATAGCTGAAGGCTTGGGGAGATGGATTAAATAGAGTGTGGAGTCTGGTCTCATTCAAGGTTGGAGGTGGGGTGGCACCTTACCTCCGCAAACTCACTTACAATTTATGGATGATACTGCTTTGATGGGGATGGCTACAATGCAGGAGGCCTCTAATCTTCTAAGAGTCTTGGATGCTTACCTGGTTGCTTCTGGTCAGCAGATTAATGAGGGAAAATCTTCCATTTTCTTCTTCAACACTCCGGGCCCCATTCAGCAAAGGATTGCCCACACTTTGAGATTTCAGATCGGGACTCTCCCATTGACTTACCTTGGCATGCCCATCTCGGTGAGTAGACTGCCTAGGGAGTCTTGGCAGATTATTTTGGATAAATTTCAAGTGAGAGTTAATCACTGGACTCATCGATGGTTATCCTTTACTGGTTGTGTCCAGTTGATTAAATCGGTGGTGCAGGCTCTGCCCATTTATAGGTGCATGCTCCAGGCTAACCCTATGGGCTTTCTAAAAGACCTAGATTCTGTGGCGCGACAATTTTTATGGGCTGGTTGCTTGGAGTCCTCCAAATGGAGTTTGGTTAGATGGGAGGTTGTTTGTAGTCCGAAACAATTTGGTGGTCTAGGCTTGAGGCAGTCGGCTTTGACTGGGGAGGCCTTGGCTGCTAAACTATATTGGCAGTGGTGTAATGAGCAGGATAAGAGCTGGGCCAAGGTTCTTTCTCAGAAGTATCTCCTAGGGATCCCTCAACCCGATATTTCTAGGTACCCCCTTGTGGGGAAGGGCTCTGTGATATGGGGCACCCTCAAGAAAGGGGCTGTGCTTATTAAGGATGGATTATTTTGGATTTGCAAGAGGGGGACTGAGGTCCATTTCTGGTCTGACTCTTGGGATGGTTTTCCTCCCATCACCTCTCAGTTTCCCAACTTGTTGAATCTTTGCCAAAGATTTCTTGAGGCTGGTTGGTCTCGGGTGAGTGATTTTAAGTCCTTTTTCTCTTGTGGTCAGATGGAGATGGCCAAATGGAAGTCCCCAAATGAGTGGCCGGTTGTTGGTTTGCAGGAGGATTGTGCTGTGCTGCAAAGTATCCTCTCCAGTCGAAGATGTAGTTCTCTCCGGGAAGATGACGTGCTTGCCTGGTCCCCCAATCCTTTGGGGACCTATACTGTAGCCTCCAGTTACAGTAGGTTATTGTCTAATAGGTTGGTTGGGCCTGAAATTTAGTGGTGGAAGAAGGTCTGGAACAAGCTTTCTTGGCCAAAATGTAATTGTTTCGTTTGGATGTTGGCCTGGAATAAGTGTTTGACTTGGGATAACATCCGGAAGAGAGGTTTCCACTACCCTTCTGTTTGTGTTATGTGTGGGGCTAATGAGGAGGACTCTACCCACTTGTTTTTTCGTTGCTCTTTTGCTCTCCAGCTTTGGCATTTTTGGTGGGGTGTTTGGACAACTCCTTGTATTCATGCTTCCTCCTTGATTGAGTTTTGGCAGGGGATGGGTTGGCCCCCTTCTGTGGCCTCCTTTTTGCAGGAGGTGTGGTTTGTGGGGCCTATCTTCTTATTGTGGCAGATTTGGCTGGAACGCAATCGAAGGATTTTCCGTGGAGAACAGAGGCTGGTGCAACAAATTTGGCAGAGATTATTGGGCATGGTTCAGGAAACGGTGGAGGCTAGGTGTGAACTGGATTTCCCTTTGGTGAAAAGGGATTCAGAGTTGGTGGAGAGATTGGGGATTCAGGGGTCATCTTTGGCTTTGACCAGGGTTAAGAGAGGACATCGGGAGAAGCAAAAAGTTAACAGGGATGGCAAATGGCAACTTCCCCCTCACAGTGTTTTGAAGATCAATACCGATGGATCTTCAAGGGGCAATCCAGGACCGGCTGGTATTGGGGGGATTGGTAGAGATTCTCTGGGTTCTGTGATCTTCCTCTTCTCGATCTATGATGGGATACAGACCATCAACCTGGTGGAAGGGTTGGCTATTCTTGCAGCTCTTGAGAGAGCTCATGCTTTGGGGTGGAGAAGGATTGTTTGTGAATCTGATTCCCAGATTTTGATCAATTTGCTTATTGAGCAGAAAGTGGCTGGTGTCAGCTGGCAGTTGGCTAGGGTTGTGCAACAAATTCTACGGGTTAGTTCTTTGATGGAAATGGTGACTTTTGTCCATATTCCAAGGGAGTGGAATAGGGCAGCTGATTGTTTGGCGAGATGGGCTTCAGAGCATGTTGAGGGATGGAGAATTGAGGAGTGGGAGTTGGTTCCTCAGGAGCTCTGTCTTGATTTAACGAATATTCTTGTTGAGGATAGGGATGGGATTGGCGACAGATGATGGCGTGGTTGTTTTATCTTTGTTTGGTTCATTGCTCTTGTTTTTCCTTGGGACCTCAGTCCTTTGCTTCCTTTGTAATGTTTCTTTCTGATCTTCAATAAAGTTTTTACCCCTTTTAAAAAAAAAACCTAATTCATATTCTTCTAAGAATATTGAGTGGTACTTTTAATTAAATTTTATCTTGTATATTCTACAATGATAAAAGAGAAATAAAACTAATTATCATTCAGTGTTCTTTGCTATGTTTAACAACTCTAGTTTCTAAGATTAAAAACTATGTCATAAGGTTAGGTTTGAGTTTGTGTTCATGTTCAACAATAATTAAGTTTAAAGATGAAATCTGGTAAGGAGAATTTATAGAAACAATTGTGAATAGATTTGTCTTAGATAATTTATTTATTTTTAAATAAAATAATAAATCCTTTAAAATAAAACATCATATATTAAATTTAAATACATTATAATAAGTTTAAAATATTATGATATAATTGTGTTTAAAATTGAATCTAAATATTAATAATATATATAAATAATAAAATATTATAATTAAAAATCTAATGTAAATATTTTAAAATATTTAAATTTAATATATTAAGAAAAACCAAAAATAAAAAATAAATGACTATTGTTTAAAATATAAAATATAAAGATATTCCTCTCATCACTTGCTATATCCATTGATTCCAATATTAGTTTGTATATTTCTCTCCCACCATGGAAGTGAATGTCTTTTATATGCCAATCCTGCCCTCCCAAAAACCCTCTCCATGTAGTACTCCTGCTAATGAGGAAGCTACAACCACATCAACTTATCAACTATAACTAATATGAAATAAGACTTTTGATAGTAACATTAAAAAAGAAAACTTAATCATGGCAATGACATGAAAATATAAAAATAGAAATAGGAAATAATACTTGTGACCCACGTAGAAAGTCAGAGTTTAGTGTGTGCTCTTTAAGCCTAATCATTTATTATAGAATGGGAAAGAACAAAATTTTAAAAAAGGTGTTTGTTAGCAAAGTTGGGTACTCAATATTAAAATATGCAATAAGTCACTCAATTAACTATTTAATAAATCAATTTCTCACATATAAATCTAATAGGCTCCTCGAGAAAGATATCTCTTGACGCATTTTATATAGATTTAAATAAAAGATATATATGTTAGTTATATCTTTAATTCCAACCTTTACCTCAACCTAATTCTAACCCTACCCCTAAGTTAAAATTAGGATTATAGTTAGAATTAAAATGATTGATTAAATAAAAATTTAAAATTTAAAATAACATATGACAATTTCAACATTATTTTTTTCTTAAAAAATTTAAAAAATATTAAATGTATTAACTTAATATAATATATTTTAAAAAATAATATATAATAATTTTAAATTTTGAGTTTTATTTAAAATAAAAATATTATTTCATAAACATATATTTTTGTACTTTTAAATAAGTATATAAAAAAACATTAAATATAAATATGAAAAATATATATATTATAGTTTATAGAAATAAAATTTTACCTTTAAATATATAGTTTTTCTCCACTACATACAATTTTTACCCTCTCATATTAAAAAAATATTAGTAAAGCCTAATAGACTAACACATGTTTGTTATGCATGAATGTATGGGCTATTAAGTCATTTACAAAAGAAAAGCTTGATTCGATGGTTTTAAATGGTTTAATAGCAACAGGAAAAGAGTAGATGAAAAATAGAAAATGGAAAGAATTTTGACCAAGTAAGAGCTTAGTGTGCTCTTTAAGCCAAGATATGTAGAAGACTTTATGGGATTGTATATAGTAAATAGAATTTGAAAAGCCTTTTTCAAATAACCATCCTCACAAGCACTCTGAGATTGAGATTGAAATGGAAATTGAATGACATTAAATGAATTTTTGTTTTCATTCATTTATCATAATGGAAATATCTTTCTTAGTAGGACATTCTAATCTTTTAGACTTCACATTTGGGCCTCTCCTATTTTGATCTCAGTTTCTTAAGATTGAGAATTTTGAAGAAGAGTGTGACAAGGGCTTTTGATGTAATCTATTTACATGAGTTATAATTTTCCCAACCAATATTTTGTTGTTTATGTTTCTAATGGTGAAATTTACAGCCCCATGCCAATTCTCATTTAGTTATGAGCCCATTTCCTCAATAGAATGAGCTCCCATGAAAATCATTAGTTAGTACTCAATTGATATGTATTCAACTAGAAACTTAATTGACATGAGTCACTTATTGGGATCTCAACGTGATGCACTTGTAAATTTCTCGTGAGCAATAGTGGAATGATAGATGCATAGTCAATCCTTGTCAGTAAAAGTGATTACCTTAAAACTCTCTAGCAACCAACTAAGGATAATAAGTGCAATGTACAATTACTTTAGATATACATTGGAAAACAACTCCACTAGATGTTTAAAATAAGCAATGGGTTCCTTATACGGCTCTAAGAAAATTTATCGTTGGCAATTCACCGCAAGCAAAAGTTTTGTTGGCGGTGAATTTTCTGTCGATGAATTGCTGACGGTGAATTTTCCTTCAATGAATTGCTAGCAATGAATTTGTTGGATGCCCCTTCTATGGTTATCAATACCATGTTTTAGAGATCTCACTATTAAAGGGTTGATATATGTTTGTTATTTTGTTGGATTCTCATAGTCTCTTATTAATAATAACAGAGGATTGTTTCACTTTTCAAGTGTATATTTTTGTTTATGTTTTATATTGACATTTTTGGTGAGGAATAATAACATTAATCTCTCACATATTTGTAATAAAATGTTATGGTTCAAAAATTTCAAATGATATGTCCTTGCAAACAAAATTAGCAATCCAACTATTCTATTTATTGGAGTATTAATAAAAGAGTATATTTAATTTAGTAAATTTAATACAAATTATCATATCAAGAGTTTCTCATTCTTTTTTTTTGAAATTCCTTCTACATTGTTAATTTTAATTTAAAAGTGTATGTGTGTCAAAACACACTATGATTCTCATTTTATGAACCTCCTAGCCCTCCTTTCCCTCACCCCTGCCCCCCTTCTCCCCCCCTGCCACACACACACACACACATTCATTATAAATATGGACCGTTCATCATTAGTTCACAAATTTGATGATAGATATTTTGTTGGTATTTTCTTGTCCTAGAAGGCAGCCTCCTTTTATGAGGTCATTTTATTATAGATGTATATTATATTGTATTGTATTGTGAGGAGACTATGAGAGAGCGAAGAGGAAGTTACAATGAATGTGTTGTAGGTTGTATCTCTTGATTTTGGTAGACAAAATAAAAGGATTAGTTGTTTCTCCATAGACATAGTCCATATTGGGTGAATAACGAATATTGTGTTTTCATGTTTTATGTTGTTTTATATTTTATTTTTTACATTCATTTTATTGTATATTGCTTTGTGATCCTATTCCTACCAAATCTTTACATAGCAAGATTCTAAAAGTGTTCATTACCATTGCCATTTTTTTAAACACAAGTTAATGAAATGAAGGTGAATAGATTATAGGTGTTCAAAAGTGTGCATGCCATTTTTGCAAACAAATACCAAATTCATAAATAGAGGTCAATTTTATAGGCACATAGATCAATTCAATGGTATAGAAATGACCCAAACTGAGACATAATGAATTTTCTAATTTGATAGACATCATCTAACAAAGATCCTAATATAAATTACAAAAATAAGCCACCAAAACTATTGATCACCAAATAATCTATATCAAATTTTAGAACTAAACACCCTAACTCTCTTTAATTTTAATATATATTTATGTGTAATCCATCTAAAATTTTAACTTTTAATGAATAATTATTTGTTAATAAAGCATTTGGTTTCCATATATACTGCAGTATAATCTTTATAATTACATCACAACTTTTGTTGATTTCGACTGAGATAATGCCCACCATGGTCATTTTTGGAGCATCATCATTTGTTTAGAATGTTATGAAGTGAAACGTACTTGATTCCATCAAAGCATTCCACTATTAATAGTGGAACCCCGATAATTCCACTAAGCTTCATAAAAATATATTAAAACACTTCAAAATGTACAGGGCGGCTTCAAACTTGTAAAAAGATTCTCAGTGGCAGTCATCAAAAAATAATTTACACACAGAAAATTAATCCAAGCCTCCACTAACTTTTAAGTTAGTAACACAGATTACACAATGTTTTTATGCTATTAACCAAGTTGGATAGTGGAGGTCAATTACTAATTCAAAATTCAAAGCCATTACCATTCTATATTTCATAAACTATACAAAATATTATTACTGCATGCTCTGCACGTTGCAGAATTAACGAGTAAAACAGCATGAAATATAGTGGTCAGAAAGATGCAGCAGGCTATTCACAGAAAGAATAAAATTAACAAAAGTCAAATACAAGCACCAAGTATGGTTTAGGTTCGCCCATTGGTTTCAGAATTACATTCCCAAAAGACTTGTAGGAGATTCGGAATGCCATTAAAATGAAGTTGGATCTTTCTTTTCATGCAAAATTCTACCATCCACTCTTCAGAGAAAATGGCAATGATTCTCCTTGCCATTGGAATAATAGGTACATAATCAATGGTTTAGTCTTTTATTATATAGGTAACGATCAATATGTTTAATTATTGAATTTGAATTGAGAAAATCAATATTGTGTTTAAACTATCTAATTTGAATTAGTATGTGATTGTTGAATTGCAGGAAATGTAACTTGTATGGCACTTTATTTATCACCCATGTGAGTCCAATATCCCATGTTCTTTACATATGCTTTTATGAGGATTTATCCATGGTTGCTGATAACATCTATTTTATATTTTGCTGAATTTCAGACCGACTTTTAGAAAGATTATGAAGGAGAAAGACACGGGTCAGTTTTCTGCTTTCACTTATGTGTGCAGTTTGTTCAAGTGTTTGCTTTGGACATTGTATGGCCTGCCCATCATTACAGACAACAACATTACAATTGCCACCATGAATAGCATTGGAATAGCTTTTGAGATGGTTTACGTTCTCGTCTATCTCGTATACGCCCCACTCGCTGAGAAGGTATTAAATTTGATATTTTATTTTATTAGTATGTTTTTAGATGTGTCATCTTAATAATTCAAAGCTTAAAATAATCTTTTAAATCAAAATAAGTCTATTGGGCTTCAGGCAAATTCAGGGCCAACAATTTATTGCTCGAAAATTCATCCCCAACAATTCACCACCGGAAAATTCACCGCCATGACAAATTCATCTCGTGGAAAATTCACCACCAGCAACCTCAGGGTGGCCAATGAATTATCCACCCCATTAATAATTCAAAGACATTGAGATTTTTTTTGCAAAAGAATAATTTCTACCCCATTAATAATAGAGATGAGTGATATTGTTGCATAATTGATTGACTAGAATAAAATAAAATATATTGGAAAATATTGGTGGTGAATTTTCCACGAGATGAATTTGTCATGGCAATGAATTGTTGACGGGCGGTGAATTGTTGATGGTGAATTTTCCTAAAGCCAGGTCTATAGAACAAGTTAAACAATAATTAACTGGTTTCCTTTGATTACAGATTCGAATAGCGGCCATGGAGGCAGCATCTCTTATATCTTTCTGTGTGTTGGCTGCATGTGTTGTAACAGTGGTACCCAAGAGCAGAAGAACCCTCACACTGGGAGTTTTTTGTGTTGCTTTGAACATTTTAATGTATGCAGCCCCCTTGTCTGTACTAGTAAGGCTAATTTCTTTATCCTTTTTCTCATAATTTTTTTTAAACAATTATTTATTTATACGGAAAATCGAACAGTCATTAAAACTGATCTTATAACTTCATGGCCATGTTTTGAATGCTGCTTCATCTCGACATAGCATTTGAATCAAGGTTTCCACCTACAACCACAATCTGTGTTTGTCAGCCGTTCAACTCACCTGTCTAATAACTATTTATTACTTCTAATTAATGTAAACAATATATAAATTAGTATTAATTGCTTAACATAATTTATAATTTCATAACTCAAAGATGAAATATTGATCAGTACATTGGTTTTGATATGCAGAAACAAGTTATAGAAAACAAGAGTGCAAGCAGCATGCCTTTTCTTGTATCTTTGTTCACTCTTGTAAATTCAGCAGTCTGGCTGGCTTATGGTATACTCAAGATTGATGTCTATGTCGTTGTAAGCTTCAAATATTTTTATTATGCATAAATATTTTTATTTTGATATATATGGTGCTGATTAAACTATTTTCTGTATTACTCATAGTACATGTTCAAAAGAGACTGCTTATTAATTAATTTACCAGCTCCTCAAGTTTCTTAATATCTATGTAGCGTTACTTACAATTTTCTTTTTAGTTTGCCTGGTTTCTTGAATTCAATCGAGTCTGCTTTGGTAGTAATGGGTTTCTTGTTATTTTTTATTCATGCAGATACCAAACGGATTGGGTGTGTTGCTTGGAATCATTCAAATTATTGTGTTTTACATATATAGGAAGGAGCCCAAAAGCCCAGCAAAAGTGGCACAAAATGGTAATAATAAGCTCGCAGGGAGTCACCAAATTGATGTTTGTAAGCTCACAGAGATTCCAGATATGGTTTGAAATCATGGGATTCTCGCAAGTTTGAGATTGCTCATACTTTTTTCTGGTTGTTCAAACTATTAATAAATCATTTTTTTCTCTCAGCAATTGGTGTTAGGGAAAAAATAGTTAATAGAAATCAGAATAGTGATTTTAGGGTTGTAATCATTTATTTTTTTAATGAATTTTTTTATATTATTCATAAATTTGTTTTATTATTTAATATGGGAACACAAAGGTATGTTGATATCTTTTTGGTTGAGAGTTAAAGATTGAATGATATCCATTCCTTCAAAATCATCGAGCACAATTCAACTCTATCTCTTATATCATACTTTTGGAGATTGAACCTTGGTGAATAGCATAATCAATAAACATAACATCACTCTTATCAATAATATTCAATCAATTGAAAAATTTATTCAATTATAAATATTAAAAGAAAAAGAAAATACCAGACATCCACTTCATTAGGGGAGAGGGCCCAATAGTGGTGCACCCTAACTTTATGGGTTGACATAGCAATGAACATGCAACAACGACATTAAAAAATTATATCTCCAAGTGGCCAAGGACGTGGACAATTCAAATATTTCGTTTCACCCACATAGACCAAGAAAAAAGGGTTACGAGACATAATAACCCGGCCAAAATAACCCTCAACAAAATAACCCAGTCACAATAACCCAGGGACAAAATAACCCGGGGTCATAATAACCCAAGCCAAAATAACCCGTGGTCAGAATAACCCATGGACAAAATATCCCCGTAAGAATATAGAGAAAGTAAAACAAAATTTATAAATTACATGTATGTTGCTAAAAAAACTTTATTATTCAAATTTTCAATTAAAGTGTCAAATTATGAGTGATACCTCTTATATAATCTAAAATGTTATGGTTGGCATAACCATCAACCAATCTTTTTAGTCTTTCTTTGAGTTCACGGTATTTTTTCCTGCTTGGTTGCCCAATGTATCGAACCATATATTTCTCTATTCTATTCTCTTGGAGACTCTATTCTTTTTTCACCACTTTGATGAATTTCTAGACTGAGCTATGCGATGCTTGAAGCAATTCACTAAATCCTCTGTGCCATCTCTCAATAGTATTATTGGTTATGGGAAGATCATCTTGAGTAGTTGAATAGCAATTCCACATTGTGATTGGAAACTTGGGTGATCGTTTGTTGCCTCTTCTAGTTAGTCTGCCAATCCATGTTTCTTCAAAATAATCAACTTATTCCCACGAAATTGCCGTTATTTTTATAATTATTTACCATTTTATAGGTTATTTAAGCATATTAAAGGCGTTTTAAGGCTATTTTAGGGGTATATAATGGATATATGGTCTAAAAATGACCTAAATAGCCTCTATGGTGCCTCACAATCATATTTATAATTTATTTTATGTCATTTCTAGTTTACTAGCTTGATCTAAAATGACCATGGGTTATTTTGCCCATGGGTTATTTTGACCATGGGTTATTTTGACCACAGGTTATTATGTCCATGGGTTATTATGACCCTAGGTTATTTTGTCCTTGGGTTATTTTGGTCGGGTTATTTTGTCCAGGGTTATTTTGGCCGGGTTATTATGTCCTGATACCAAAAAAAAGGTGTTGTAATATGCTTTTTGTTGAGGGGTCATAATAGACCCCCCAAAAAAGTTAGACCAATAGTGGTGCATTAAGTCATGTTTTTTAGTGTGTCAATGTGGCATCATACGATTTGTTACTTTTTGAATGTAATGGGCATATTTTGTTCAACTATTGGGTCCTCTCTTACAATTACTAGTTCCATACTTTTAAAATATTGAGCTTTGAATGTACAAGTACTATGGAAACTATTGGTACCTGCACCACTATTGGACCCTCTCCCCTAGCTGGTGCTGATTAAATAAAAAATAACAACGGACTGAATAACTGCCAATCATTTTTTTCTTCTAAATTTGTAAATGCACATGATTTATAAGATTAGCTCTTTCCCTTGCAAGGAAGGTACTTACGTTTGGCATAAATTCAATTTGATTTAATGATAATTTGAACTAGGGCAATCGTAAACCGTAAATGGTGATTGTATTCAATACTATTAATTAAACTTATTTTCCTCACTAATCCTTCAATGCATGTTGTACTAATATTTGATATAGTTTTTTAGAATCTAGATTGCCTAGTAGCTTTGAATTCTAAAACAATTATTTGACCTCCTTTATAATTTATATATGATTTTTTTTAGATTGCGGGTGCATTTACCCTATTCTATTGCAATGCGTCTAATAAACTTTTTCACATGATCAGTGGCACTGGCACGACACGTCCTCCGGTACCATGAGTTTGGGGGGAGACTAGACCTCATGACCTCTTGTTGCAACAAGATGCTTTAGCCAATTGAGCTAGGCCCCCTGCCCCATTTACCCCATTCTATTTGATCTCCTTGAAAAGAACAATAAAATTTTTAGAATATGCAAGGCATTAGAGTTAGACTAGGAGTCTTTGGCAGCAAAGTGTGACTAAGGGGAAGGAGGGGATGTTGGAGAAACAGGTTATCAACAAAATCATAAAAATGAGTCTAACAAAATTTTGTAGTCACAAAGAAAATTTGTAGTCTAATGGTAGAGTATGCAACATGTATTTTAGACATACAAGTGAAATAAATGTAATCAACAAATTCTATAAAAAATTCAATTACATAACAAATTATTATCTAAATTGATATTTAATTTATAATATCCTATGAATACCAAATTTGTGAACATTGATCACTACATCAAAACCTTTTCTAAAAACTTCAATTTTAGGAAGTAATAGGGCTATTGTCAATCCATCTTAAAGTTTATTCCTAGTGGAGAATAATATCCTCATTTTGGATTTTATTTTTTTGGCACAATGACAATGGACTTCTATGTGCTTTGAGCATTAATGCATAATTAATTTATTTACCATCTTTAAATCATTTTAATTGTGTCACATCCCAATAAAAGACCCTCACGTAAAAGTCATGTGGTCAGTAAAAACCATACAAATGGAAATGAAAACAAATAAAAACATAGCCAATGTTGTGTATTTTGTCAACGACTCAAGAGGAAAACTGTACAAAAGGACCTGAATAAGGGAGACGAACTTGCATGTTGAGACAAGAGGAGGATCTACGTGACATTAATAAGGCATGGCGTCCCTTCTAGAAGTGAAGACTCCAAGGCATGAGGATGACAAACAAGTCAATTATTTAACCCTCCTCCCATGACATCAATAAGCACGCATTCAAAGGCACAATTTTGGCATGCATTTACCATGGGTATGGCGTCCCTGCCTAGGAGCTATCCAAATATTACAGGACGAAGGTCACTTTGGCACGCAAAAAAGATCTCAATCTTCTATTGACCTAATGAAAGAGGCGTTTTGAGCAAAAATGGGGGAGAAGGCACCAAAAATAGCATAGGAGAGAGCAGAGGTCGAGAAGAGAAGTGGAAATCGTGGGAGAGGAGGAAGGTTGAGGGAATGCATAGAAGATATTTGGGGATTATGATTACAGAGAAAATTTGAAGGGAGAAAGTGTGAAGGTGTGCTATTTTGGAGGGAAATGATTTCAGGGGAGACCGGTTGGATAGAAGTTAGGAGGAAAAATAAAAATGTAGAGAAAGGCTGGGAATGATGTGAGGAAGCAAGAACAAAGAGAAAGCATGAGAAGAAGATAGCTCGTGAACTGGTTATGACGCCCATCAAGCATAAAGGATGGAGGGATTTTAAACGCAGAGGAACCATAAATTGGGAGACAGTGGTAGAGGCAATGTGGGGCGAGGCAGCTGAAGGAGCAGTGGCATACTTGATAACAGGGTAGATTTCAATGTCTACTTCAGAATATCATCAATTTTCATCCGAAGAGCTGAGTACACTTCTTCCCATTTACTACCTTGAAATAGCATTTATTTTTGCAATATCGACTCCCACAACTGAAATAAATTTGATACAGTTGATTTGAGCTTATATGAGAAATGGGAGGTGTTATTCCCCTGATTTGTGCATGTTTCATATTTATTAAGGTTTTGTCAAACCATTCATGTGTCAAAACATGCTTTATGTTCTGTAAGAAATTTTGTTAGACAATACCATTGTGTTGTGCGTATCTTTTACTTTACATTATGCATTTTGGGTACCTTTTATTGCTTGAGGGGATTTGATCATATTCATGCTACTTTGCATGATGGCATGCAAAATAAGGGTATTAAGAATCCTCCTCATGCATGGATGGGTATGAACTTAAAATTTTGGGATTCGTGTTGGTATTCCTTAATGATCAAATAAGCTTACTTAATTCGAGATATCACTAATGTTGGTTTAAGAGAAATTGTGAGCAACATGACTATATTAATGGGAGTTAAATGGAAGTTGATGAAATAAATTTGAAAATAAAAATGTATCTAATTCTTAAGGTAAACTAGAGATATGATAGGAGCTTTAAGTTATGATTGCATGTCACTAGAGCCACACTACATTGAACAAATTCTTAATGTTGTAAATTGACACTCTCGACAACCCACTTTAGATTTAGGGGTAAGGGTATGAGTACCTATAAAATAGAAGACATGTTTCATATAATTTGATGGTTTCATTAAGAATGAGTTAAGAGATATAAACTATTTGTAATCATACTATATAACATATTTTGGTATCTTATTGCTTACCAATAAGGTTATATTTCATTATATGTTGCAAGAGTGAATTTTATATTTTGTGAATTGGACTATTTTGGAAGTATGGGGTTTTACCAAAAGGTAAAGAAATTAAGAATACATTATTATTGGAAGTATATCTTCAGATGTTGATTCGATAGATATAGTGTTGTCAATCATCTAGAGTTGACTTGTGTATTGACTCTGCTTAGAGAAAGTTTATAACTATTGTGTTATTTCCTTTGAAGTTTAAATAATGGGTGTATGGTTTTAGGGAGGCATATGTGTTCTTATTGAGATTTATGTCATTATGAACCTTGGCCATATTATAAAATAATTGTATAGGAGAAAATTTGCACCCATTGTGTAAATTCTCCTTTCGCATACCCTCACCTTAGAAAATCAAACCCGAAAGCAAAATTCCACATCAACCACCTGCTTTCCATCCACTTGGCACATGCTTTCTGTGTCGGTGGGGGAATTTTCATCAAGGACACAAGTGTGGCAGGCAAACGTCTGCACAACGCATTGTCATCCCTGATAGATTCTTGCCTCTAGAGTTCGCAGGGACGTTACACTCCTCATTGGGGACAAATTGTAACACCTCTATGTGACCAACCAACCCAAAAACAACTCCTTCTCTTCCATTTTGGTCTTGAAAGGAATTCATTTCACACTCACTTCAGATCTCTTTCACATCCTTGAGCATTTTCATTCCATCTTTCACATCTTCTCACAATTCTAGCAGCTTTCACAACTCCATTGAGCATTGCAGCAGCTTGTTACTCCATTCATTCCATCTTTGTATGTGTTGTGCTACCATAGAAGTTGTGAACTTGGATTCTTGTGAGACCTCCCTTCATCACCACTGAGGCTATGGTGACTTTGCCAAGTTCGTTGCTTGCATTCTCCCTTCATTGGCCTTGAGAGTGTTTGGGTGGAGGTGGTAACACTTCATCTTTTCTTTTTTGGTTTGATAGAGTAGCTTAGCATTTTTTGTAGTGTTCAATACTTTCCTTTCCATTTCCTTTATCATACTTTCTTCTTCGTGACTCTTTTGGCTGTCCGTAGAGGTGGAAACACCAAAGCGGTGGTTTGATTGAGGTGACTGAAGCACTTGAGAGTGCTCTTCATTCTCGATTCTCATCCTAAAACATCCATTAGCTTGAGGTAAGTTAGGGCAGCTCTTTTCTCTCGGCTCTCCATGACCTGGAGCCTTCGTGTGGTTGGTCTCCCTCTCTTACATTTTTGGTGTACCTGATGTGAACAACTTCTACCCATTTTCATGTGTTGAAACTTTTTCCTTGCACCCGGTGATTGTTGCAAGCCTGAGTGTTGTGAAGGTTTGTGAGCATACAACCCAGTCCACTACTTCCGAGTACGTTGTTATGAGAAGTGTGCGACACCTGCCGATGGAGAAGACGAAGGTCACTTCTAGTTTCACCTCCAGTTTTTCTACTGGTCTGGCTACCAACTTTACCACTAGTTTTCCTACAGGCTTTACCAATGAGATGGGTTTCATAGACGAGAGCACTAGTGTTCCCACCCTCCCAGCATCCCCTATGGCTTCGTCCGTAGATGAGGATGATGTTGCGCATATCCCTATGGAAAACCTTTTAGCATTGGATAATAGACTGTCAAACCTTGAGAATCATTTGGAGAGAGCACCAAACATGTCGAGAGCTGCTAGACTTACTAGAGCAAGGTGAGACATTTGTTAGGAAAGGATCAGACAGGAATAGAGTTCTTACATGGCCTTGCCGATCTAACCAAAGGGTGAAACCAAAATAGTGGTTTACAATTGAATTGAGGAAGGAAATTCTTTTTTTTTGAGATTTCAATAGGGAGGGGGGTTCGGTCGAACTTCCATATTTGAGTGAGCCCCTAAAGGGGTTCGTTCGAACCCACTGGTTTGTACAAACCCATGGTTCGTGCAAACCCGCCAAAAGTCAACAAAAAACCATTATTTTAAGGGGTTCGGTCAAACCCCTGTTCGACTGAACCCTTTGAATTAGGGCTTTTTAAAAAGCCAAACCATCGCTATCAAATGAACGACGAACATTCTAGGTCTGAGTGCGGTGAATGAACGTGAATGAAGAAGAAAACGTGGCAAACCAAGTGTGTGGACCACCATTTCAATGTGCACCTCTTCGACCTCCAAAGCTTGAACCAAGTTGGTTTTTTTTTTCCATAATCTATTGATTTAAAATTGCATATGTTTGAACATGGAATGATAGATTGAATGGATTCCATGAGATCAAATTTAGGCAAATTCCATGAAACGAAAATTGCAAACAATAGGCAAAGACCAAAATTTATTGTTTAAAATGAATATATCCTTTTCAAAGCTCCCATTTTGGCTCACAACTCAGGTGAAGGATGTGAAAGTTGGCTTTATAGCAGCAAATTGCATTTGCTTGAAAGTTTCTTAAACCTTTTAAACAATACCTAATTTTAAAAATTTAGATTTACAGCTACCAATTGCATTTGTTTGAAAGTTTCTAAAAGCCTTTTAAATAAACCCATTTTGGAACAAAATTGGATTTACAACTGCCAATTGCATTTGCTTGAAAGTTTCAAAAACCTTTTAAACAAACCCATTTTGTAAAATTTGGCTTTACAACTGCCAATTGCAAGTTTCTAAAGCCTTTTAAACAATACCCATTTTGCAAAATTTGGGTTTATAGCTGCCTTTTAAACTTCCCTCTTCTCAAGATAAGGTAAGTACATCAAAATATCCAACCTATATTTCATTATTGATCTCAATCGATATTTGCTTCAACTTCCAAATCATCCACACAATCCTCCCTGAAATATCCAATATGTGAAACATAATTATGAGGAAGATACAATCAATAATCTATTTAATCGAGTAATAATCATAATTTTAAGGAAAACATAAATTACTTGAATCTTTTTAAGGTCTCTCATTAGATTCTACTTGTACTCTAACTTAAATTTAAAAAACAGCATTAAAATCCATTTTTCTTGTTCTTTCTTTCATTGTTTCATTTAAAATTTGAACCATTTAAGGATGCTATGTTATAGATTATAGTTGTCTTCCAATTCTTTAAAAATTGTTCAACCCTCTCATGGTCTAAATAATTTTGCATTCAACAACCATGTCTAAAGTACATTATATACCCAACCTCTTCCCCTATTTAACACAGTCATAAACCTTGTTACTAATCTCATTCGAAGAGGTGGAACAACCAATCTTAGAGGGATCCTCATCCATTGGTTTTTTATGTTTGTTCTTGACACTGAGATCCACCACATGTTTAGGTGGTTATCAATAGAATTAATCATTTTAAAGCAAACATAGGAGAGATAAGGGAGCCATCAATCTAGGCTCTAGTACTATTCTAGAAATAGTAGAACTAGAAGCTAGAATCCTAATAATGATAGCCTTTGGATAATACACAAGTTTTCCTTTTGAAGGGATTGGGGAACACTTATTGGATGGGTTTTATTTCCCCTTTATCACATTTTGATTACAATTAAGAATTGAAATAATAAAATTCTCAAATTGGTATAAGAAAAAAATAAGCCCTTGGTGGAGGGGAGCTCATTTTTTTCCCATGTGCAACTCTAATAATAAATATCTTAAATTACATGAGTAAATGAAAAGGGAAGCTAACAAGTCACATGCATCTAATATTATTTATAAGATAAAAGTGATAGGATAAACAACATTTATAGTTTCGTTCTAGGATGAAATAAATAATCAAGTAGAAACATTTATATACTTGTGAGGAAATCATCTATATGTTCCTTCCTCTTGTATTTACTTTCTTTGTGAGACTTCAAGCCCTTCATGGATAAACTACTTGTAGTAGCAATACCTTCTTCAATGGTTTTAAAGGTTAACCTTCTTACTTTTTAACCAAAATATTAATAGCATTCAATTTTGTGTAATTTATGGAGCACTATTATCATTAATTCAAAATAATGTAAGAAATTATATAAATTTAAAAATTTAAAAATTTAAAAATCCTAAAAGAATAGTTTTAAATTAATTGAAAACATGGTTGGACCCCTCTAATTTTGTGGAACTATTTCTTAAAAGCTATTTTAGTTGAATTTTATATAATAGGAAAAGGAAGCCACATATGGCATTAAGACCTTCTTTGATGGTCTTTACTAGGAAATTTTTAATTTCATTCATAGGTCTTGAGGTATTTTAAACAAAAGTTGTGTTTGGAAAAAGGTATTTGGTACAAACTCTCAAAAAAATTAATTGTGTTATATGTTTATGCTATTAACACATGAAATTTTGGGCCTTAAAATAGCCACATCATCCCCATATTTTAATACAAATGAGACATTGAGGCTTTATGTCACTTATAATAGATCTACAATTATTTGATATAGCTCCACTTAGATCAATCTATATATCCTAATTTAGATATCAAATCATAGGGTGTCAATTTCAATAATTACACAATGAAGCACATACAATTTTTCATTTGCTAGTAGAGGGTTATCTTATTATGCCATTAAAATAAAATATAGGTCCTCAATACTTTTCATCTTTCTTTTCCATCATTGCATTGAACCTTATAAGGGACATCTTCATTGGGAATCATCTAATGCATAAAGACAAATAATGTCAAACTTATGCCCTTAATTTTATAAATAACTTAAATTAATTTATAAATGTTGGGTAAACACTAGAGTCAATCACATAATCTATCATATACTTATCAATCAAATTTCATATCATGTCTATCATTCTAGATCTTTGTTTATTTTTATTGTGGCTAATGAATTTGAGCACCTCTACATTCCATTGATACATGTGATTCACCCATTTTATGCTTTTCTTTGGTGGAGTAGAATTTTGAGTGATGGAAAAAACTTAAATTTCATAAGGATATTATAGAATAGAATAAATATTATCATGTATGGATTCTCTAAAAATGTTGTAATTGAGAACATTCAACCTTTTAAATCTCCTTCCATGATTCTTCATCATAGTTTTAGTATCATTGTTAGACCAAGATTTAAAAAAATACATATCAGAGTTGCTTTATTATGATATATTATTGTATCTATAAAGGAAGATTTACATTCTTATTTATAGGCAATGAAGAACAATTTAACTACCACATATAAGAAAACTAGATCTGAATTGAAAAATAAATGGGATAAATTGATATTACTAATATTAAGGTATATATTTTGAACATATATCTGTAATGTGATACTTGTTCACAAATGTTTGTTCCATATGCACATTCAATGAGACATGAAACATGTATTCCCAAGCTTTGTGCAATAGTGAGCATCATATATTGTTTGGAATCTTTGTATGTCATGTTTCTAACCTAGCTCTCTTCTAGAACATCAAAAAGCTAACACAAATTATCTCTATTACGTATGAGCTAACATGAACCATTTGGTGGGTATCAAATTAGATTTCTAGACCAATCCCTATGTCATTAAAAAATGATGAAATAATTACACTTCTTATGAAACAATTGGAGATACCGTATATTTTTGTATCAAATCTTGTATGAAAATCTTATGCAATTTAATACCAATGTTGGAAGCCATCTAATAAAGATTTTCACTAATTATATTTTTTGAAGAATTAGCCTATATGACATCCTTAGAGAGAGAAAGAGAGGTGTTCCATGGATAATGAAAAAAACATGGTTACTATTTTCATGTATCATGTGCCTTAACGAGTGTCAATTCTTTTACATTTTTCTTTAAATAAAATATCACATCATTCTAAGATATGTTTCAAAACTCCTAGAGGCAATATATTTTTTATTCAATTGGTGTCATCATGTATTGCTAATATAATCAAGTTTGTCCATTTCTTATGTGGAGTATGTTTAGTGAGGTCTCTTTTCTATGTATGTGCACTATTTTTAATTTTAATTTTTCATAAATTCAATTTCTTTATGTTCTGTCAACAACATATTTAGTTTGGTAAGGTTGACTTTGTAAATGATTGGAATGATCATGCTACATCATTTGATCATCTCTCTTTTTTGAGATGCTAAATATTTTTATTTTTCTTTGAAGGTTCAATTTTTTTTATATGATTTCATCATTAACTATTTAATTTTTCTATATTAAATAGCATTGGAGTATTTGACCTATACTTGGTGATTATCTTGTTGCTTGTTGGATATTTATTTTCAAAGTGACAACTTTGTCGACTAAGGTCATCTTATGCCCTTTTATTTATGAGCTTGGTAGTTTATATGTTGACATTTTATAGATAATGACTAGCTTCCAAATAAAAGCATCCTACTAAATAAATTAAAGTGCTCAATTATGGTTACATGTTACCAATTTTACTTCTTGTAAAATAATATAATCAATAGACTCATAAGATCTTCTAAACATACAATCAATAGCTCTCTTGCTACTTGAGATTCTTTACCTTTTACATTTAAACTATTAAAATTCATAATTAACCATGGTAACACTTAATGTAGTCTATTAATAAAAATATAAAGCCTTCATTTCCTTCCTCTTTTGGGAGACTTGGATCTACAACCAATTATGTGCATCATTCCATCTTTCATCAATGATTTGGAACATCAAGGATTGATCATTGTGCATCATTATACAAAGCTAGTCCATTATATCTAGTTGTGGAATTTGTATAGGCAACTTTTAAATTTTAAAAATGTAAGAGTTGATTTATTTTACTATAATATCCAAGAAGTTTATAAAAATAAGAGTAATAAAATAATTATTAAATATTATCTAAATGAGTAAATATAACCATATTTTCATATGGAGGATTTTATATTATCTATAAGATTTGAGATAATAGAAAAAATATGTACAAAGATTAAATCAAGTCATTTTCTCATATTCTTTCATTATTTCTTTCTTTTTGTACTAGGGTTAAATCTTCATCTGCGTTTGTTGTGTACTTATAAGAAACCTTTGTTCCTTAGTATCATGCTCTTGTACATTGTATGGTAACTTTCACGATAAATATTATGTGCATGTGTCCCTTCCTCCTATCGAATTTTCTTTATGGATATGAGGAAGTTTATTTCTAATATTTTGGTTTCCTCCTTATCAAAATATTGCTTCAATAATTTAGAAATCATATTTACAAGCTTATATCATCTCTCATTTTCTTCTCTTATTTGTACCTTCAATAATGACTAAATTGATTTTACATGACCACCAATGTTAAGTAATGATGTTTTCCCTTTATTACTAGTTGTAGGAAATAAATCTTAGATGCAACCTTTATCAATATTTTTTAAGTCTTTAATGGCACATTTTGTACTAGAGTGCACACTTGTAAATTTAAAATTAAATAGAACTGTTTTAGATTATGTTTTGTGTGCAATCTAGTAATTTGAATGTTTTGATTATTAAAAACTAGATAGATGTTGAATGTTTTTTTGTTAACGGTATGAAAATATTATTGATGAGTAGATGAATTATTACAACTGTTTTAGATTTCTATTCCCTATATCTACATATATTATTTACCAAGGTTTCATTGCTCCTTTAGGTGTACATACATACATATATATAACATGGAAAATGCAAATGTTCCACCCGAGCCAAAAAAATTGTTTGCAAATACCACTAATGAGATTAAGAAATTGAGAGACTCATTAGCACAGGGTGCAAACCTAGGGGTATATACTAAACCATGCATGTCAATATTACATAGTCTAGAAAAACTAAGAGATGAACTTGAGAGGACTAGTGCATATTCCCCAGATAGAGTAGCTGCTATTCTTTTCCGCATGTAGGAAGAAGTACACGGTGACATTCCGCTTAAACAAATACAGGATAGTGTGACCAAAGAAATGATAAAAACCACTTGTTTTCCATTCTATCAAAATGTGCATAAGGTTAGGGGATACCAGGTCACTAGATGTGTCAATCGTGTTATGGCCTCGTTGATCTAAGCATGATTTCTCATAGCACATGGTAAATACCCAAACAATGACCAGATTCCATTGTATTTTGTTCAGCAATTGTATGCTGAGGTCCATTTGGGCCTCAAAGTCAACTAGCTGGACATTCCACCATATGTTGGTTAGGGGCATGGTAGGATTGCCAATAGGCCCACCTATCGTCGAGCAGATAGACCACCCCCAGTGTTTACGATATTGGTTGGTGAGAGGTCTACTGCTCTCAGCCCAGCTCTAGCCCCCATAGCAAATGAGGTCATTGCTTCCCAAAAGGAAGCAACTGACACTGTAGGTGACATTGCAGCTGCCACCAGTAGGATATCTACTAATCATGTAGGTTAGTATTTGATGTCTAGAGGTTCTCGATCCATGCCATTTTTAGCACAGTGGACCACCATGGATCCTTAAACAGTGGCGAACATCCCTACTCCCACACAACTTGACGCACTTACAAGAGATATGGCACGCATGACTCTGCATTATTTAGTTGAGGACCTCTTGGAGGCATATGCCTCCATTGCATCAAACTATGGGATTAGTATAGAGCATGTTAGAGATCATTTGAGACACAGAGGTCATTCACTTCCAGGATCCCATTACTCTTAGCCTAGCACTAGTGAATGTCAGGATCCACCTACAGATCATTCGGCAGCTGCACTGACTATGGGTTTTACTGAGATGTTGATTGGTTTTGGCTCGTCATCGCCGATGCCATCTCACCTGCATAGTCCTCTTCACTCATCATTTATGGCACGACATGGGATAGATTAGATGGATGCAGATGTTGGTTCATCGCTTGACTGCATAGTTGATATGGTGGAGGCGGTCATTTCAGAGGACTTAGGTCATCCGATATCAGATGATGTGTATGTATGTGTGCATGTGCATGTTTCAATTCCTTTTTAATTACTTTTAAATTTTACTTTTAACTAGATATTCATGTACTGATATATATGTATATATATTGTAGGTGGACATACCTCATGTCACTCCTAGCCTTGTTCCTTCAGATCGTGTACATTGATGTGACTCTATGGATGAATCTACTGCCAGTGGACATGTGAGTTTTAAATTTTTATATATACACGTGTATATGTACATGCATATGTATGCACATAGATCTAGATAGATATTTAAAAATATACAAATACATTCTTAAAAATAACTTTCATAAAATTTATTTAATATAAATTATATGTATTTAACACATTTTGTAAACATTTTTTTTTTAGGATGTGTCCACTTTGAAAATTAGTAAAAAATTATTAAAAATAAAAAATTAGAAAACAAATCATCCATAAAAATACATAATATTAGCTAATTTTTTAATTAAGTGGTTTGTGAAATACTTTAAAAATATATATTTTAGGGGGAGTACACCAAATGCTATGTTAAATTTTTCTAACAAAAATAAGAGCACTTTGTGTGCTCCCCCTATTTGAAACTCTTAATCTCCATCATTTTCTTAAAAAATGGTAATTTAAAAGCTAGATTTTGAACACTACAAACCTTGTTTTTGTTATATCTTCAATTTCTCATCCCCCATTTTCATGTAGATATCCGCCTAAAAGATAATTAACTAAAAAACCTAGATGTAATCTAGTGTTGGTAAGATAAATGAGACTTCCTAGGTCAATTTCTTATGAAGTGTTTCATTTACCTTTGTTGATACATCAAATAAAAAAATATTAAGGTATTCTCCCATGGGTGCACCATTGGATTAAAATATATGATCTTAATTTTCTTAAAGAACTTATTAGCATACTTTATTTGAGAGACAATCTAACACATGTTTTCCATACGTCTAATGCAAGGCAATAATAATCTAAGATTAGGGCAGGTCCCCATGTTGTTGATTAGATTAATTTGGCTAGTTGCTCAACATATTTAGGAATTATTTGTTGAGATGGTGGTCTCATGGATATTTAATCCTTTTACTTATTTTTTATAGTCATCTTAAATTATATTTATAGTCATAATAATAATTTGTGTAGTTAAAAATTGGAGAAAAAAATCAGAAACAAATATTAAACAAGTATCACATAGTGGCTAGTATTGTAATTATTATTTTCTAGATTTTAATAACCCTAACTTTAACCCTAACAATAAATTCTAAACTGGATTATTCTAATCTTAGACCTATTTCTAACCCTAACTATGGTTGTAACATCATTGGTTTTAACCATAACCCTAACAATAAAAAATTGTAGAGTGATATTAAAAAAAATCTCTAAATTAATATTAGGAATAAGATTTAGAATAAAAAATTTAGATGAATTAAATTTTGGAGCATTATTTATTTTAATTTTTTAATAGTTCTCACCATAATTTTTACTTAGTGTTAATCCTAATCCTAATCCTAATTATAATGTTTTTAAGATTATAATAATTAATAATAATAGAATTATAATTATAATTTAATTAATAATTATAAAAAAAATAGTTATTTTAATTTAATTCTTATTTGTATTTATTTATTTATGTTTTGAAATTAATAAAATTTGGAAAATAAAAAAATGGCAATGTCAAGATTTAATTTAAATTTTTATTTTAATTGTGCAAAATCAAATTGTAGATTACTTTTTTAATAAAAAAATAAAAATTACATACATAAATATAGAAAACTTATGTATGTGTGAAAAAACACTTTACATATATATATAGTCATAATATTATATTAGTTAGAAATATTTTTATAAAGTTAAAAACTAAAAATCATTCTTTAAAAATTGGTAAAAATAAGTAATATTTATTTATTTTAGAAAGATTTAAAAGTGAAAAATTATTCTAAAAAAATTACAAAAATAGTTTATCTTGTTTTAGAAATAATTTTTAAAGCTAAATATTTAACATATTTTCTTTAAAAAGATTAAATTATATTTGATCATAAAATTTTAGTTTTTAATTGGTTAAAAAGCAATCTATTAATAACTAATTAATAAAAATGAGTTGAAGAACTCATTGCAAGCAAGTACTAAAAAGAGGGAAATAAATTTGTTATTGCCTAGGCAAGTACTAAAAAGAAGGAACGAAATTTGTTGAATTTTTGTCTGTGTCTGTTTTACCTTCACCATCGAATCTTAAAAATAATAGGTACATAATTAATGATTTAGTTTTTTATTATAAAAATAAAACAGGTTTTGAAAGGGTTCAGAAATCTTTACACTCAGTTAAGAAATCAACACAACAGAAAACGATCAATGTGTCTAAAGTATCTAATTTGAATTAGAATGTGTGTTGAATTGCAGGAAATATAACTTGTTTGGCACTTTATTTATCACCAATGTGAGTCCAATAATCCCATGCTCTTTACATATGCTTTTGAGAGGATTTGTCCATGGTTACTGATAACATTTATTTTATGTTTTTTTCTGAATTGCAGACCGACTTTTAGAAGGATTATGAAGGAGAAAGATGCGGGTCAGTTTTCTGCTTTCACTTATGTGTGCAGTTTGTTCAAGTGTTTGCTTTGGACATTGTATGGCCTGCCCATCATTACAGACAACAACATTACAATTGCCACCATGAATGGCATTGGAATAGCTTTTGAGATGGTTTACGTTCTCATCTATCTCGTATACGCCCCGCATGCTGAGAAGGTATTAAATTTGATTTCAATGGTGTTTGATTTTTTATTTTGATTTTTAATTTTTAATTTGATTACAGATTCGAGTAGCGGCGATGGAGGCAGCATCTCTTATATCTTTCTGTGTATTGGCTGCATGTGTTGTAGCAGTGGTACCCAAGAGCACAAGACCCCTCACACTCGGAGTTTTTTGCGTTGCTTTGAACATTTTAATGTATGCAGCTCCCTCGTCTGTACTAGTAAGGCTAATTTCTTTATCCTTTTTCTCATAAATTTTCCTAAACAATTATTTATTTATTTATTTATATGGAGAATCAAACGGTCATTAGGACTGATCTTATAACTTCATGTTCGTGTACTTCATCTCGACATAGCATTTGAATCAAGGTTCAAACCTACAACCAAAATCTGTTTGTCAGCCACTCAACTGACCAGTCTAACAACTATTTACTACTTTTAAATAATAAGATATAAAATTAGTATTAATTGTTTGGCCTCAGAGCTTAACCTAATTTATAATTTCATAGCTCAAAGATGAAATATTGATCAGTATATTGGTTTTGATATGCAGAAACAAGTTTTAGAAAACAAGAAAGAGTGCAAGCAGCATGCCTTTTCTTGTATCTTTGTTCACTCTTGTAAATTCAGCAGTCTGGCTGGCTTATGGTATACTCAAGATTGCTGTCTATGTCATTGTAAGCTTCAAATATTTTTATTACGCATAAATATTTTTATTTGATATATATGGTGCTGATTAAACTATTTTCTGTATTACTTATAGTACATGTTCAAGTTTCGTAATATCTATGTAGCAATACTTACAATTTACTAGAGATTGAAAATTTATACGATTTTCTTTTTAATTTGGCTTGTTTCTTGAATTCATTCGAGTCTGCTTTCCTCGTCAATCAAATTGGTAGTAATGGGTATCTTGTTATTTTTATTCATGCAGATACCAAACGGATTGGGTGTATTGCTTGGAATCATTCAAATTATTGTGTTTTACATATATAGAAAGGAGCTCAAAATCTCAGCAAAAGTGGAACAAAATGGTAATAATAAGCTTGCAGGGAGTCACCAAAATGGTGTTTGTAAGCTCACAGAGATTCCGGATATGGTTTGAAATCACGGGCTTCTCGCATGTTTGAGATTGATCGTACTTTTTTTTTGTTGTTCAGAACATTAATAAATCATTTTGTCTCTCTTCAAAAGAAAACAATTGGTTTTAGAAAAAAAATTGTTAATAGAAATCAGAATAGTGGTTTTAGGGTTGTAATCAAATGAAAGATTTTGTATTATTCATAAATTTGTTTTGTTAATAGAAAACAGAATAGTGATTGGGTTGTAATCATTTTGGAATGTGGACTCAAACATGATGCACAAGTGGACAAAGGATGAAAGTGCAGGAATGTAACACAGTTTGATTGAGATGTAATTTTGTAATTCTGATAATCTGAGAGGTGATGATGAACATGATGACAATGGATCTAATGACACGCATTTTTGGATCACTTCATAAAATCCAGGTAAAGATAGGTCAATTTCTGCAATTTCGTATTTGAGAAATGCTTTCTTGTGCACTTATATGAATTTGCCAATTTCTCCTGTAGCTTGCTCAGTTTCCTAATTAGCTGTCAATTCTATTTGATTTGAATTGGGTTTGGCATATTATCCAATTTGTGTATTTTTTTCTTAATTATCTCAGTAAATGATTAAATTTTGGACTTTTTAGGGAAAATCTTGGTGCTGCATCCAACAAATGTGGGATATTTTGAAGAAAGTACAGGATCTCAGAAAAAAGAGTCAGCAGTTGTAACAGCTTCTTTGAGCTCGATATTTGTACTCAGAAAAGCCTTTATCAGTAGAGGTTTTATTATTGTTTTAGTTGACTGAGGGACTTAGCTTATCCTTTTCTCACAAAAAAAAAATAAAGCCCATGTTGTCTCTTTAAAAGCCAAGTAACTTCACCAGCTAAACTGCAGCCATTTGATGTATTTACCCATATTTGTGTGCAAGGACAAGATATTTATGTGTAGTAAAAACTCAAGAACGACAATTTTCTTCCTTATCTATATTTGAAGGGTCTGTCTCAGAATTGCATGATTTAGGTTCAGTCCTTGGCTCTCTTCCTTTCAGATGGGTATTTCTACCAGGGATATATTGCTTTTGCTTTATCTTTACCTTGCCCCATGCTTTTCCCTTTTGGCAATTTCACTTTTGCTCTCTTATTTTCACATGTTATATGTACTTGAGTCATATGGCTTTATCTTTATTGTGTGTTATTTATCTAGGGTTTAGTCATTTTAGGTTCACTTTGTTTTCATACTTTTCTCTATTTCAGTATTATTTACTTTGTCAGCGCGAGTTCTTTCAACTCTTCTGATTTTGCTTTTAACTTATACTTTTGAGTACCTATGTGAACATTATTATGAATTCTTCCTCTGTTGTGAAATTAAATCAATGAGTTACCAAGTTATAACTTGTAACCTCAAATTTGTAATTTTCAGTTTGTCTCACCTTATAATTTAGCTTATCTTGCCTATCAATAGATCAGGAAGTTAAAACAGAATTATAATTTTCTCAATATAAATGAAAATAAATACAACAAAAGGAATCTTATTCTATGAAAGGTGAAAGTTATTCTCTGTTGGCTGCCAACCTGACAGCCCTCAGGGTACTATTACCCGAACAATCCCTTAAACAAAACAGCATACAACACAGAAATTGATAAAACTGATATATAGATTCACTGGACATTCAATGGTGATTAGAATCTTATAGACACCTAATTACTTAGTTCAAATGGTTTATGTGATAGTGCGAAAATACAGGTCCTGAGAGATGCTTACCAAAGTTGTTGGACTGTGTCTGTGGTAGATAATTTCATGGATAATGCTAAACAGGAATGACCTTTACATATTTTAATTTGAGCTTAAAAAACTTCTTAACATAAGTATGCATATGATGACCTAGAATGTATAAACAAAGTCTGGAACAAAATAATATGCTACCCAAGCTCCAACGTGAACTATGTTTTCATGTTACCTATACTCTAGGTAAGAATGAGAATGATTTTGTGGCATGAACAGTTGGGAGAAAACATATTTCCTATCCAGATTTCAGATGAAATCATGCTGAGCTTAGAATATGAGAATTCTGAACTTGTAAAATCTACAATTATGTAAAGACAAATTCCTAAGATTGATATCTCTAGAATGTTGCACAATTCATTGCGCTTTTTCTTCATTTTGAATTTTAAAACAAATGTGCTATGCTTAAAGTTCACATGAAATCTTCCAGAGACTTTTGCCTACTTTTGAAGCCTTTTATAGTGTTTGGTGTACCAAGATATCAAACAAGAATGAGAAACATGTTACACTGAAGTATCCTGATACTATTTTTGGTCCAGAAACACTGCAATGAACTTAAATCTTATTTATGAGAAAACGGACACTGTTAAATCTTGGTGTGGCATAGTATGTCAGAGTCATGGATTACAACTTATAATTTCCCATTAAACTTTGAGCATAGCCTGGAAGAAGCTGTAAATGATATAGAATGGAGTGCTATACATTATGCATGTACCATTCAAAGACTTACAAAAGGAAACTTGGTTTATTAGGGATAACTACTTACGGATGCATTTTATACCAATGAAAATGCTATTTTATTGCTCGACATATTGTCTAGATACTAAATAATTTTTCGTTCTCTAAGAAATATATCTCAAATAGATACTAAATAATTTTTCATTGTCTAAGAAATATATCTCAAATAATTTTTCATTGTGAAGCAACAGTTGAAATTGTTAGTGAGGATGAGGAGGCATTTCCTTTTAGTCAAAACAAGGATTACGAGCTTCTACGCTATAAGATTCTGTTGAGTGTGAAGTCCAACCGCTGCCTTTTAGTCTTCTTCTTCTCATGACTCCTCATTTGCTCCGAAGAGAACATTATATATTCTTTTGCTTTAGTGATAGACGAAGACATTGTAGAATTATGGAAAGCAGAGATGGCAGGACATCACAGGTTGAAATATTTAGAGTTCTAATTCAACTTCACAGGGAAGCTGCCAAATTAAATTCTGTGCTTCGAGAAGGTTCCATAAAAAACACAATGTTCACACTTATCAACTTCTTCAAAAGATTGGCACTGTTACAGAATCTAGATACAAGGTTCTCAGAAATTTTTTGACTATCAAAAGCATGCTAGGCAGTCATTCAAAGTCGAATATATTGAAAGGTTGTGAGATGAAATGCAGCAATTGGAGACTGAAAAGAATAGGCTGGAGAATGAACTGAATTTGGTTATCACAAAAGCGAGAGAAGTTGAAGAAAGGAATGAAGCTTTATGGATGGAAAAGGAGAGGCATTTCACATCTGAAATTTTAAGTGCTCAACAGAAGGCACGTTGCCTATTTGAACAAAATGAGAAAGTAGAATCTAATCACATTCAGGAGCGACATCACTGGAAAGATGAATTAGAGATGTGTAGAAATGAATGCAAAGACAAACTGGAGATCCTCTACAGTTTGTTAAAAGAAAGGGAAATTTCACACACACATATATCTATATATATCAATCTCCTGGTCTTTGAGGAGGGCATGATTGGAAAGAGAATGTCATTGGAGTAGGGAAGAGGCACTGGGGAGGAAAAATTCTGTTACCGTATTTCTGAGAATCAATCTTTAGAGAAGAAAAATCTGTTCTTTAGTGCTTTTGAGAATCAATGTTTGGGAAGCTGAAATATTGGCCGGCTCAAAAGCTGCGTGCAATTTTTTTTTTGGACGAATCTTAGTAGGATAGAAGAAGCTGGTGGGGCATTTGAGGAATTCATCGAGGGCGGGCCGTGCAAAAGACGATACGAGTTATGGGCAAACTGTGTTGACGAGGCCTACAAATCTGGAGTTACTGATACGGTGGATAAGTGTGGGCAGATAACAACTCCGATCCACCTCTGTACGCTGTATAGACATGAATCCTCAATACTATGGTCAATTGAAGCATTTATACACGTTCCTACAACGCCACAATGCTAGGCAAACTCGACGTCCAGAACAGTGATAAGTTTTTTCTCTTGTTTGCAGCTTTAGTATTGATTAATATATATTTTAGCCCACCTAGCATTATGTCTGCTTACAATTTTCTGGCCTCAGCAGGCTTGTTTCTAGACATAAGATGAGATTGTCAAGAAATTTAAGAATATGGGTGCTCTAATTTTATGATTGCATTGCCTTAGTAACTATGGTATTGCAATTTTATGTAAGTCTTAAGGTAAGCGTTTTTAGTGTAGCTTAGGGTTCAGGTTTGCCATTTGGAACTTAGTAAGGACTGGAGTCTGGGGTTTCATGATGCGGTTTTGGAGTTTAGGGTTCAGCAGTTAGGCTCTGGGGTTTTTGGCTTCAACAACTAGGATAGATCCTTTAGCAACTAGGGTAAACTTAGTAATGAAGTTTAGGGTTTAGTGTTTTTATTATTTTTGATTGTGAGCTTCCATTCCTTCTTTTATTGTGAGCTTCAATGATCTTGGGTATGATTTAAGGCAATAGGGTTTAGTAATTGGGGTTTAGGGCTTAGTGTTTTTATTAATTTATAACTGTGAACTGCAATTCCTTTTTATCTACACTAAAAAAATTGTGTATGATTTGGGGTTTAGGGTTTAGTGTTTTTATTAATTTTTAAAAGTGTGAGCTGCAATTCCTTTTTACCTGCAAGAATGCGAGGTTCTATTTGTTTATTGAATTTTATATTTTTAACTGGGGCGGTACTCAAGTTCAAAGTCTGGCAGCAGTGACTTTGTAGAAAGGCAACCCCATTGACCCATGGATTACACTTAATTGCTCAATGAATCATAAATATGGATTACACTTAATTGCTCAATGAATCATAAATCCGTATGAACAGTGAAAACTCAATATAATCACCTCTGGACAACTGGAATGAGTAGTTTCTCTGGCCAGTAGGGTATATGGAAAAGTTTCTCAAACTTGTTTTTAATATACCTAGAGAGAGGGCTTACTCTGTCAGATTGGGCTTATAATGAAATAACAAGGATAGATGATGCTAAATTAAAGTTAATAATTTGCATACATTGTTTATGGAATGAACTGGATCGCTGATGCTATTCAGAGCTAACGAGTTGCATAAATGCTTTGTGGAATGGAGGCCATGTCTGATGCTGGTTTTTCCTGACTATATGCAAGGATGCATTCTCTCAGGGTATTCACGGCTAGTGGAGTTGTGTTTATATTTATATATGATCTGACTTTGAAGGGTTGTGAATCCTGCATATCATATTACTGACGAATTGTCATTTGAATTATTATATGTAGGAAGATTAAAAACTGCTGCAGTCTGATTTAATGTCAGCAGTTAAAATGGCTGTATTTGACTTATAAATCAGTAATATCCGATGCATGTTTTAACCTAAAAAAAAAAGAAAGAATCAATGTTTGGGGAGCAAAGGGCTTTGATTTCAGCGAAGATCACTCCAAACAAAGCCTTCAGAAAGGAATCTTACTGAATCCTCTTAATTCATAACATTAATCTGTCAAGTATATAAATTTTTAACTGCATCAAAACTACATGTTGCAAACCACAAAAAAGTTTGAAGACCAAACGGAAAAGTTAAAGCTTCTCAAAATAACTATAAAGATAATCTATTTTGGTAAAGATAATAAAAAAGGCCTGTTAAAAAAATCCTACAAGCGTCTACCGTCTAAACCATTAATGGTGCATATCATTTTAGATATAAGACATGGACCAGAAGCCCAAAGCATCTTTACACAACCACAAATGATCAAATGGGAATTGTTTGCTCCCATCCATGGATAATACATGCACAGGCACACTAAACATAATTTTCATAAATTTTCCATAATAGAACAAGCGCTCTGCGTGAGCTGGAGTCCCTGCCATGAGCAGGTCTGTTTGAAGGTGGAAAGAGCAGAAAGAAGAGTATAAGATAAAAATCAATCTGCATTTAAGTTGACAAAATTCTCAACTAACAGTCTCGTGGATTGCAATGATTGCAGGATATGCACAAAAATTATTTATTGAAAAAGCTTTAGAAGCTTTCAAGCAAATGCAATTGGCAGGTGTAAAGCCAGGTGTAAAGCCAGACTCAACGGTCTTTGCCAGCACCCTCCCTACCAGTCCATCAAAGCATGATGAAGGTGGATTTTTGCGAAGCACAGAATATTTCAGGATGCAGTAACCACAAATCTCCTCAGGAATATCTGATCATTTTAATCTATAATTTCCAAATTCCAACAACATTGAAACAGAATATAATAAAATATTGTGTTGTCTTTCTATTTCTATGTTTGTAAAGAGGACAAGTCAAAATTGCCACCATAAAATCAACATAAAACTTGTAGATATTTAATAGACTGAACATGCAAAAAGCACAAACATAACGTTAACATACTTGTTTTGATAAAGGAACTTAAAACTTGTAGATATTTAATAGACTGAACATGCAAAAAGCACAAACATAACGTTAACATACTTGTTTTGATAAAGGAACTTGGGTTCGAAAATCCCAAACAACAATAGACTTTTCAGTTTTCACTGGTATTTGTCTGAGAAATATCATAGGAGGATACAGAATTCTTCCCATCTTAGCTGAAATCAATATCCATGATTGGGCCAAGACCCTCTCAAATCTTACAAATTACCTTGCTCATTCTAATGTCCCAAAGCCTTATAGCATCTTTTGATCCACCAGATAAAATAGATGGAATTCTTGTAGAGCTGAATTTGTTGACCGTGAATTTGCTTGAAGTCATTAATTACTATATGGGGAAGCCTTCAATTCAATCCAAGCAATTTTATAACATACGAACCTTCCCACATGAAGACTTTCATGGAGAATTATGGCTCCAAGCAGTGCCACAATAACTGTCACCAAAGGATTGAACATTGACATAAAAACAGGGCCTTTCTTATGAATGAACCAAGTGGACAAATAGAATGTTATCCCTGAGCATACAATCCCCTGCAAGCAAAAGAGTTGTTTGACAAGTGTTCTAATCAAGAGCACACAATATATATCTACTAGATGAATGTAAGTAAATTGTACACGACACTATTATAGGAAAAGCAGGACTTTTGTCTTTTCATTTTGCGTGGACTTACAGTGTAAGTTACACTGAGGAGTTCAAGATACTTTCCAAACTGCAAGATCATGCTGAAATATGGATGTTGCAATGGCGGACTGTATTGTTGCCAGAAAACACATTAATGCTGTAATTGACATTTGTGCTGGATAAAGCCTTGCAGTCTCTGCCTGAAGGTCAGCAAAAATCAATGGAGAAAAATGGCATTTTAGTCAACTGCTAGGAATCATAGTTGGAAAACTCGGACTCGCCGCGGACTCGGCAGCCCAAAATATGACTCGGACTCGGGGACTCGGCACGGACTCGGGAAAAGACTCGGCAAGGACTCGGCAAAAAAAAAAAACCGTAGTTTTACAAAAAAACAAGAACAAATTAATGCATTTAGAGAACATAAGAGCCTAATTTGATTATCAAACACTTATAATTCAAAGATTACACATGTCATATGATCATCAAACACTCAATAATTGAAATTTCATCATTCATATTCATCAAATACTCATAGTTTCAATGTAGAACAGCATCATAAATTTATAAATGTTTACATATAATCATGTCAAAAAGAGGAAAACATTAACAACCACATATAATCTACATCTTCCTTTTTCCCCTCCCAATGGTACTCAATTTTGGAGGCCTAGAACTAGAAGGTGCCCGTGCTATAGTATCCAAACGAGGACTAGGAGATCGAGAAGGGGAAACATGATATTCGAATGTGTCTTCATCGTCCTCCATGGCATCCAATCTTGCTGCTTCTTCTCTGCTGCTGCTCTCTCTAATTCAGCAAGATCCTCATCAGTAAGGAAGACATCAGCCTCATCATTTTGTTCATCAATAGTCCATTCACCATATGGATCAATGTCATCCAAGTCGATGGACTCATGTGAAACACCCTCCACCTTTCTAGTTCGAAGGCGAAGGTTGTATCGAACAAAAACTAAATCATTTAGGCGCTGCTGAGTCAACCTATTCCTCTTCTTTGTGTGAATGTTCTCAAACAAACTCCAATTCCGTTCACACCCAGAAGCACTGCATGGCTGTGACAAGACACGTATGGCTAGCTTTTGAAGATTTGGTGTGCTAGCACCATAGTTCTCCCACCATAGATCTACAAAAACATGTTTAAAAAATATAAGTATTAAGAAATAAGAATAAAGTAAAGTTTAAAACTTTAAACAATCTATATGTAAGAATCAAGTTTCTAATTTCATTTTTTACCTGGTTGTTGTTTTCCTCTCCTTTCAATTGCTTGTTGGGAGGAAAAGAGTCTCCCCTCTGCACCTTTGTAGACCTTGAATAGATAAAAGAAAAAGTAAATCAAATATAGAAAATTCATAGATAGTCAAGGCTCAACATTGCAAATTCATAAATAAGATGTAACAAATCTCACCTCCAACTCATCAAGCACTTTATCTCTCAGCTCAGGATCAGGCACCATCCTATCAATGCATATGACAAGACCTTCCATGACCTCCTCATCCGCCTTAAATGTGTCCGAGAAGTAGAACTTCGGATTCAAGAAGTAGGCAAAGGCATGGATCGGCTGGTGGAGTTGGTGTGTCCATCTCCGATCAATGATGCGCCATATGATTTCATATTTCTTTTTGTTTCCGCCATAGTAACGTGATATGGCCTCTTTGGCCCTATCCATGGCCTCATAGATGAACCCCATTGGCATGCCATCTCCATCCACCATACGAAGAACCCTCACCAAAGGTTCTGTCACCTAAAAAAATGAAAACAAATGTTAAATCATAACAAAATTAACCCCTCAAAAAAAAAAACAGCAAATAGATTATCATGTATAATTTATTTTTGTGTGATTGCTACTTACCCCCATCAACTCCTCTCCATTTTTGATGAATGTCTCATCAAAAACTATGGCAACAATCCTCTCCCCTTCAGGTCTATTGGAAAATGAGGACTCCTTCCAAGCATCAGACACGAACATTTGTTTGAGATGATTAATGGCACCAAGAATGCTTTGCAATGTGAGGAAGTGGCTAGCAAATCGTGTCACTCCAGGTCGCACAAGGTCCTTGCCATTTGTAAATTTCCTCATCAAAGAAAGCACCCAAGTATGGTTGTAGATAAATTTTGTAACACTTTTTGCATCTTCAACCACACTTTTGACCCATGAAATCTTCCCAATGTCCTCTAGCAATAGGTCTAAGCAATGTGCAGCACATGGAGACCATGCAATTGTGGGATACCTCTCCATAAGTAGTCTACCTGCAGCTACATATGCAGCTGCGTTGTCCGTGATGATTTGGACAACATTATCAACTCCAACCTCCTGGACCACCCCATCTAATAGATTGCATAAAGTCTCAGCATTTTTAACTTCATGGGAGGCATCTATTGATTTTAGAAACACCAATCCACCATTAGAGGCCACTAAAAAGTTAAGGAGAGTTCTATTTCGTCCATCTGTCCACCCATCAGATAAAATGCTGCAACCTTTTCTTCGCCAAAATTTTTTTTGCTCATCAACCACAAACTGTGTATTCTTTACGGCTTCCTCTAGCAATGGCCCACTCAAATCTTTAGATGATGGAGTCTTAAACCCCTTTCCTGCAACTGTAAGGGCATTCACCAAACCTTCCCAATATGGGCTGTTTGCAACATTGAAAGGTAGATTATTGTAATACCAAAAGTTTGCAGCAGCCATCCTAGCTTCTTGATGCTTTTCTTTATTCCAACCTGTACCTTCAAGTGAAGGTTGTGCTCCTGGAACATTACGTGGAACAAAATAATTTGGTCCTGATGAAGGACCCTGACTAGCAGTAGAAAAAGAACCATCAGGACTCTCCCCAAAAGATGAATGTGGAGCACGGAAGCTTGGACTTGCAACACCATGGGGCTTAGAGGGTGCAGATTGGGATTGAGATCCACTCATCGCTGATGTTAGGGCATCTTTTGTTTTTTGTCTTTCCTCTTTCTTAAGCTCATATTCAGCAAGAAGGGCCTTCATCTCTCTAATGATCTCAGGAGTGGTATTCTTGCATCCCTCCACATTTTGACCAGGGATTCTAGCAAGGTGGTATTTTAATCTGTTTATTCCTCCTGTCATCCATTTGTTGCATTCATGACATGTCAATTCACCTTTTTTATTTCCTGGAATTGCATACTTCCATGCAGGGTCTTTTTTTACTCCCTTTGGATTTGAAGACGACATTGCTGTTTCAAGTTCAAAATGAAAAGAAAAATCAGCTAGGGTTTGCAAAAAAACAGCAAATAAATGTGATTCAAAATTTCAAAGTTTCAAACATTTGCAAAAGAAAAAAGATGCAAAACCAAGCTAGAAAGTAGAAAGAATAAGAATTAGGCTATTAAGGAAAAGAGAAAAAAATTTGGCAGCATTTCCCCTTATTTTTCTTGATTTTTTAAATTTTGAATGCAAAAAAATTGAAGAAAACAAACAAAAAGCAGTGTTAGATCACTTACCTTGCTCGATTTTGGCCTTTTTGGTTCGTTCTCCCTTCTTCTATCAATCCCACAGCAACTTGCAGACCTGGTTTTCAAGAGTGACAGTCAAAAAATGAAAGAAAAAAGCAAAAAAATCATGGGTTTTAACCCGTTTTTGAGACTCAGCCGCGCAGGAGAGTCCTGGGTCGGGACTCGCCTGGACTCGACTCCTGAGTCCGCGGCGAGTGGACTCGGCCAGGGTAGGGACTCGCGAGTCCGCGGCGAGTCGGCCGAGTCCGCAAACTATGCTAGGAATAATGGGGCACCCGGTATAGTAAAACTGAAATGGAAAACCAGACAAAACGATCTTAGATGATAAGATTTGAATTTAAGGTCAGATTCCAAAAAAATTGTTCATATTGAATATATATGAGAATAAATATGGATAAAGGTCAGAATCATTACCTGCATAATAATCCATGAGGACCAAAGAACACAGCTGCCTAGAAGAAGCAAAGGACTCACTTTCATATTTTGTGATACAAGATTTAGGATTTGAAATAAGCTATTCCACCCAAGCTGGCTTGAAGAAAACAAATTGGACACCAGAGGCCCTTTGTACAATGTCATGATGGTTGCACCACAAAAGCTAATAAAAGTTCCTGGAATTTTTGCTTGCCCTCCCATCTAAGTAATATTGACAGCCTCTAGTCTGGAGAAAGATGAGTGAAAGTGAGGAAAACATACAGTTAGGCAGGAAATGGATCACAATACAAATCTATGATTGAAGTAAACATGAATTCCTTACGAACCAAAAGCTTCATTAAGCATGAATTATTTACCTGAAGGTAATAGCCATCAGAAATGTTACCACAGGAACCAGGTTGTTCATGGCTGATGTAAATGTGGGAGAAGCGTAATGCAGCCCTGCAAAGTAGACATTTTGATTGATGGTAATCCTGCAAAAGCAAAGGCCAATCCATTAGGCCCAAAAAAAATTAGAATACCATTGTCAATCTTGTGTGCAGGCTTGTGGGTGAAAAAAGTTGTTTCTTTCTTGCTCTATGGCCATAATGCCTGCCTACGAGTCCAAATTATAGACTAACCATCCATCCTCACTTAACTAATTAGCATCTTACTCAGTTAGGAGCATTATTTAGGTGGGCATTGGATATATAAAACTGTATATAATTGATTTCCAAAAAGAAAGAAAGAACAAAAATCATAACTTAAATAGTATCAGCAAAGAATGTAAATCAGAAATCAGTCATTTAATTCAATAAAGGAAAGTGTATGGGACATCTTGAGAGCTATAACATATGTAGGATGAATTAACATAAATACATCAAATTGAGAAACACAAAGTCAAGAAATGATGTTTCAAGATAAATAAAAAGAATATACACAACCATTTTGTAAAGTCAGATAACACAAGAACATTTTATTTATAAACATGGCAAAACTATAGTGTACATAAATGTCATGATTAAACAAAAGGACTAGAAATAGCCTGGCTAAATAAATAGCTGAATATTTACAAGGGAATGTTACAAGGGTAGATGTCAAAGTCCTTAACTAATGTTACATTTGCAGAATGGGATTTGTGATGAGAAATTTTACATATTTTACAACTAAAAAAATGTGCTGGTTATATTTAACTTCGAAAAAGTATGAGGATGCAAAATATCATGGGATCTACAACATGTATACTAGTTAGCAAGCAAGCAAAAAATCTTGAAGTCAATTAGTGCTTTCCTCAGCATCATCTCAATTGTAATACTATAGAAGAAATGACAAAATGATACAAAAGAACAGAGGAAGGGACAACCTTATATAATTAACTATAAAACAGTCATGAGAGACACAAAGAAGCAGGACAATTACCTGATACCATATGCAGATTGCAGTCACAGGTATAAATATAATAGATAATTGACATGCTACCCCTGACATAACTGCTACAGTCCCTAAAAGCTGAATTATTGAGAAGGAAAACCAACCCAATCTAGCAATAATTTCTAAATCTAATACAGATTGATCAGTTGATGCTTGCAGACATGATTTGAATTAGTAGTCAGTCATCAACCACTTACTACAAGCTGCACAAGTGAATATATATATCAGTCAATCAGAGTAAAACCCTTCCATTTCTTCAAATGATATTCGAAGAAAAGTTACAAATAATATACCAATCTGTAATCAAATTTATCTAACAGTGGAAAGTAGTCTATAATTGTATCTTCTAAACAATTTAGAAAGTAATAGAATGACCATTTGCAGTTTTAGAGAGGGAAAGTCTCACAAACCCTATTCAAGATCCGACAAACCGGTGTCCTATCAAAGAAGGGCATGGGGAGCATGAAAAATACAATAAAAGCATACCCAAAAAGAGTTTTTGTGATGTCAAAAGGCCCACTGTTGCAAGCAAAAATGTCCGTATCAACAAAAATACAGAACCTCCTATTTATATTGCAACATATACTAGAATGAGGAATACTGTGCTAATTATTGGTGCCATGTCTAGTGTAGGAGGAGAATCCCATGCCATCAAATAGTTGCTTCCAACTTGAAACCCTTGAAAATTATGTTAAAAAGAGAAAAGACCCACCTATCCACAAAATCCATATCCACATCAAGGGCAGGCCATTTCAAAGAACCAAATGGAGTGAAAGATGATGCTGAAGATCCCTAGCAATGGTCACACTTACTGCCATGGCCAATGCCTTTGAGATCGAGGCGAGCTGGAGGAATCCCCTTCCCATCACCATCTATATCGCTTTCCAAGCACCAGCCATCTGAGTTCACCATAGCTCCATATGGGCTGCTCTTTGTGCTTGAAACCCTAGCGCCGTAGCCGGAAGTCGTGTGTTAAACATTAATTTTTTCTTTATTCTGAAAACTGGGCGACTCGAAAATTATGTTAATAGCAGCCGTCATTTTTTGCAAGGTGAAGAATTGGGATTATTTCCATTTCTAACATTTTCGTACCCAGAACAGCCCGCATGGCTTGCAAAATCCCATCATTACCCTTGCTACCCATATCGTACCAAATCCTGTAACAAACAGAAAATAGAAATGTCAGTGCAAAATATGAAAACAACACACAAACCAACAGAGACTACGCTCAATAGTTAGCGGTAGCAACCTAATAACACAAAATGAAACCCGAGCAAGGGAAACCTCAGAGGCTGTTCTTTGCTTTGTATTTATGACTCAAGTGTAAAATCAGCCCAAGTGGAATGCTTGCAAAGAATGTACTGCAGGCCAGCCACGTCTCCCCTTGCATGCGAACACTGCAAACATGGAAAACATTGCTAAAACCCTAATCACCAGTGGAAGCATTATCATGCCACGCGCCCAGTACCAGGTCCACATGCCCTTCTTGAAAAACCAGACAAAAACTTAGGGATAGAACCGTAATATTTCACCCTCTCCCGATGATTGGACAGACTGTTTAAAATTAATGCAAAAAAATTTAAACCCCCAAGAAATTAGGCACTCGCCAATCCAGGGCAAGATAAACTCTAATTTTTTTTTTCAAAAAAAAAAACAAAAAAACAAAACTTTGTATTAGCGTTGTTTTATAGCCCGCGCTCGGTTCCCAACACACTAATAAAATTGCATTTTGGCACACCGAAAACATTAATCTCCTGCTTATAAAGGCAGGGACTAAAAATGCATAACACTTTCCTGCATATAGAGATGATAAAAAATGCAGAATGCAATAGCTTCTCAATTCTAAACAATCAACATATATAGTATTGTGATATGGACACAGAATGGTACATTTGTACGAATTGAAAAAAAAGCCATAAAGTGTGACAAAAAAATTTTAAGAACTAAAAGTTGTTCATGCTCTAATATGTGAACAAATGATTTGTATTAAAAAGACAGGCAATTTTTTGAAGTTACGCATGCTGCATAAGATAATAGAGACCTAAAACAGTTAAAAGGTAGCTATAAGCTTGCAAATTGATATATTTTGGTGTTTCCTATATAGATTATGTAATAAGATAGATAAGTTAGTAAATTTGTTTTGCTACTAATATGGAAACACACATATGTTGATATCTCTTTCTCTGTAATAAGATAGATAAGTTAGTAAATTTGTTTTGTTATCTAATATAGAAACACGCGTATGTTGATACCTCTTTCTCTTTGGTTGAGTGATATATATTCTGATAAGTAGGAGGTATTTTCCACAGCGAGTGAAATTGTGATATTGCTATCAAGATTCAACCGTGTAGTTTTACCATAGAGTTTTCTCCAAGGTTAAGCCCACTTAGCTTGCAACCCCATTGAGTAGGAGTAGTACTGGGATGGGTGACCTCTCAAGAAGGCCCAATGCTTCACCTCTGTGAGCATCACCTAGATGCAATGAGTGTTAAGTGGACCATTCATTATCATGAGAGATGGGTTCTTGTGAACCACTAATGAAACATGGGTTAATGAGTTTGACTCGTAAAACTACATAGTTGAATTCTGATAGCAATATCACAATATGATATCTATTATGTCAAAATCATACTTTCGTCTCAAGAATTGAACCTTGGAAAATAGCCTAATCAATAAACATACCATAACCCTCATCAATTATACTTAACCAATTGAAAAATTTATTCAATTATAAATATTTTAAAAAAATACCAGACACCCACTTCTTTAACTGCCAACCATTTTTTAGTTCTTGTTGATAGGCAGGTTTACTATTGCAATCATTGCATTTTCTTTTGAATTAGTTGGTTGGCCAATGAGATTGTTTTGTTTTAAATATTTTTGTCTTTTTCCTATAGTCGAGATTTAAGCGCATATTTTTTTTGCTTGGAAATTACAGTTTATCTCTTTTTCTATTGGTTTGAGTAGGTTGATTTTTATTTTCCTTTAAGTTAATTAGGAAAATAGGGGAACATTATATATTGTGGCAAATATCTAATCGAGGGATGCATGTAATGCGAGTTTTGGCGGCAGGTCGATCAGTACTGAAGTAGTGAATGCATGTTTAATGCATTAAATGCAAACCTCGCGATATGTGTTGGACAATTGGCGCGAGCATAAGCAGAGAATGCCTAGTTAGTTTGCATGTTTTTTGTTTATTGTTTGTTGAGAAGCTTGTGTGTTTTTGGCTGTAGGTTGTCATGTTCGATGTTTGTCATTTTGTACAGTGCTTGCGGTGTGCAACTGGTGAGTAGCCTATCTGTTTGTTTTTTATACTTAATAACTAGAAGCGTTGCAAGGAAAACTGAATGGTTTGAGCAATGTGTTGTGGACCGTATACAGTGAACGCATATTTGCTTATTGTTTGTTTATTGTTTGTTCAGAAGATTGCATGTTTTTAGCTGTGGGTTGCCATTTTCGACGTACAACTGGTGAATGGCTCGTCTATACAGTCTGCAACTGGTGAGTGGCTCGTCTATTTTTTTTAATACTTGATAACTAGAAGCGTTACAGGGAAAGCCGAATGCTTTGAGTAATGTCTTGTGTACCATGGTTACACATGCAGTGAACGCATAGCTAATTCATGAAATCTTAGTCGAGTTCTAGGTTTTGTTTGTGCTTATCCTCGTTTGATTATCATTTGTTGAAAAGCTTGTGGGTTTTTTAACTCTTCCTTGTGTACATGTGGGTACACGTGCAGTGAATGCATAGTTAATTCATGAAATCTTAGGCGAGTGTTTGGGTTTTGTTTGTACTTATTCTTGTTTGCGTATCGTTTGTTGAAAAGCTTGTGAGTTTTTTAACTATGTTCGTTATTCTATGAAAGTGCACTATTGGTGAATCGCTAGGCTATGTATTTATGATACTTGATAACTTGATGGGTACACATGCAGTGAACACATAACTAATTCATGAATTGTTTGTGCTTAGTCTCGTTTTATAATTGTTTGTTGAAAAGATTGTGGGTTTTCTAGCTCTTCGTTGTGTTTTTGCATGTGGGTATATGTGCAGTGAATGCATAGTTTATTCATAAAATCTTAGGTGAATGCTAGGTTTTGTTTGTGCTTATTCTTGTTTGTTTATCGTCTGTTGAAAAGCTTATGGGTTTTTTAGCTATTCGTTGTGCTTTTGCATGTTCGTTATTCTATAAAAATGCATTGTTGGTGAATGGCTTGGCTATGTGTTTCTGACACTTGATAACTGGAAGTATTGTTTGTTGTTGATAACTAGAAGTATGGCTTGGGTGTGTGTTTATTGCTTGCTGAGAAAGGCTTGCAAAGCAAATTGTGCAAGATTTGTTGGAGACCTGGTGGGTACAGAAGCAGTGAGTGCATAGTTAATTCATGAAATCTGAGGCGAGTACTAGATTTTATTTGTGTTTATTGTTGTTTGTTTGTTGTTTGTTAAAACTTGGCTTATGTGTTTTTAGCTTTTGGTTCCTGTCTTGCATGGTTGTTATTATGTGGTAGTGGACTACTTATGAGTGCCTTGTTCATGTGTTTATGATACTTGGTGGTTGTTACAATGGTTAATGGGGAATGTTCACAAAAATTTATCATGTTGGTCTATTCTTTTGCAAATTTTATTGTTCTTTCTATGATTCATGCTTATGAATAGTGTATTATATGTGGTAGACTGTGTTCATTTGTCTAATTTGTCCCTGTAACAGGGACCATTACTTGCAATTGGAGTTGGAGGAAGACATCTATGTGGGAACAAATAAACTTGGTTGTTGAAGAAGGAACTGGAAGGTCAGATTCTTGTATCGTTCTTCCCCTTTGTTTCCAATGAATTGTAAGTCTTCCAATGTGCATAAAATTTATGCTTTGGAAGAGTTGTGAACAATAAAGGAGAAGCTTGGTTCAGGAATCTGACTTATTGAATAGACAGATGTGCATAGTGAATGGCATGTTATGTAATTCATAAACACGAAACTCTTTTTTGTTGAAAAGCAAGTTGATATTGCAATTATTAGTCTATGTTGGTAGGTAGGTTTACAATTGCATTTGTAGAATTTGCTTTCGAAATAATCGTTTGTTGTTCTTAAACTTGTCATGGTGAATCAAATTGTATTGTTTGAAGTATTTTTGTGTTCTTCCCATAGTTGGTTTACTATTACATTCGTTGCATTTGCTCTTGAATTAGTTGCTTGGCCAATGACATTGTATTGTTTAAAATATTTTTGCCAAGTTCCTCCTATAGTCAGGATTTTAAAAGCAAATATTTTTTGTGCTTGAAAATTACAGTTTATTCATTTTCGTTTAACTAAATTAGCAAAATAAGGGGACATTATATATTATGGGAAATATGTGATCATGAAGCAATGAATACATATTTAATCCATTGAATGCAAATTGTGCAAGATGTGTTGGAGAGCTGGTGGGTACTAATTCATGAAATCTTAGGCAAGTGTTGGGTTTTATTTGTGCTAATTCTGGTTTTGTATTGTTTGTTGAAAAGCTTGGGTGTTTTTAGTTCTCTATGTTCTTAATCCTAGGAACAGTGGAACAAGGACTTGGTCAAACCATTCAGTTTTCGTTGTAATAGTGAACAATACTTGTAGTTATTAAGTATGATAAATAGACAGACTAGTCGATCATCAATAGTACATTGTTCCTATACCATAAGCAAAGAATGTTTGGTTAATTTACATGTTTGTTTATTGTTTGTTGAGAAGCTTGTGTGTTTTTGGCTGTGGGTTGCCGTCTTCGACGTTTGTCATTTTGTACAATGGTTGTGATGTGCAACTGGTGAGTAGCATGTCTGTTTGTTTTTGATACTTAATAACTAGAAGCGTTGCATATTTGCTTATTGTTTGTTTATTTTTTGTTCAGAAGATTGCGTGTTTTTGGCTGTGGGTTGTTGTTTTTGACGTGCAACTGGTGAGTGGCTCATCTATATGGTCTACAACTGGTGAGTGGCTCATCTGTTTATTTTTTATACTTGATAACTAGAAGTGTTACGTGGAAAATTGAATTTTTTAAGCAATGTCTTGTGTACCATGGGTACACATGTAGTGAACGCATAGCTAATTCATGAAATCTTAGTCGAGTTCTGGGTTTTGTATGTGCTTATTCTCATTTGATTATCATTTGCATTGAAAAGCTTGTGGGTTTTTTAGCTCTTTGTTGTATTTTTGCATGTGGGTACATGTGCAGTGAATGTGCGGCATAGTTAAGTCATGAAATCTTAGGCGAGTGCTCGGTTTTGTTTGTGCTTATTCTTGTTTGTGTATCGTTTGTTGAAAAGCTTGTGGGTTTTTTAGCTATGTTCATTATTCTGTGAAAGTGCACTGTCGGTGAATGGTTGGGCTGTGTATTTATGATACTTGATAACTCGGTGGGTACACATGCAGTGAACACATAACTAACTCATGAATTGTTTTTGCTCATTCTCATTGTATTATTGTTTGTTGAAAATATTGTGGGTTTTCTAGCTCTTTGTTGTGTTTTTGCATGTGGGTAAATGTGCAGTGAATGCATATTTAATTCATGAAATCTTAGGCTAGTGCTAGGTTTTTTTTGTGCTTATTCTTGTTTGTCTACCGTCTATTGAAAAGCTCATGGGATTTTTAGCTATTGGTTGCACTTTTGCATGTGCGTTATTCTATAAAAGTGCATTGCTGGTGAATGGCTTGGCTATGTGTTTCTAACACTTGATAACTAGAAGTATTGCTTATTGTTGATAACTACAAGTATGGCTTGGATGTGTGTTTATTGTTTGGTCAGAAAGGCTTGCAAAGTAAATTGTACGAGATGTGTTGGATGCCTGGTGGGTACAGAAGTAGTGAGTGCATAGTTAATTCATGAAATCTAAGGCGAGTACTGGGTTTTATTTGTGCTTATTGTTGTCCGTTTGTTGTTTGCTAAAAAACTTGTTTGTTTTTAGCTTTTGTTTCCAGTCTTGCATGTTTGTTATTTTGTGGTAGTGCACTACTGATGAGTTCCTTTTTCCTATGTTTATGGTACTTGGTTGTTGTTACAATGGCCAATGGGGAATGTTTGCAAAAAATTATCATGTTGGTCCATTCTTTTGTAAATTTTGTTGTTCTTTATGTGGTTCATGTTAATGAATAGTGTCTTATATGTCGTGGATTGTGTTCATTTGTCTAGTTTGTCCCTGTAATAGGGACCATTACTTGCAATTGGAGTTGGAGGCAGACATCTATATGAGCACAAATATACTTGGTTGTTGAAGAAGGAACTGGAAGGTCAGATTCTTGTATCGTTCTTCCCCTTTGTTTCCAATGAATTTTAAGTCTTCCAATGTGCATAAAATTTATGCTTTGGAAGAGTTGTGGATAATAAAGGAGAAGCTTGGTTTAGGAATCTGACTTACTGAATAGACAGATGTGCATAGTGAATGGCATGTTATGTAATTCATAAACATGAAACTTTTTTTTGTTGGAAAGCAGGTCACTATTGCAATTGTTAATTTATGTCTATAGGTAGGTTTACGACTGCATTTGTTAAATTTTCTTTTGAAATAATCGCTTGTTGTTCTTAAACTTGTCATGGTGAATCAAATTGTATTGTTTGAAGTATTTTTGTGTTTTTCCCATATAGTTGGTTTACAATTGCATTTGTTGCATTTGCTTTCGAATTAGTTGCTTGGCCAATGACATTGTATTGTTTAAAATATTTTTTCCTGTCTCCTATAGTCGGGATTTAAGCAGGTATTTTTTGTGCTTGAAAATTACGGTTTATTCATTTTTGTTTAACCAAATTAGTAAAATAAGGGGACATTATATATTCTAAGAAATATTTGATCATGAAGCAATGAATACATGTTTAATCCATTGAATGCAAATTGCGCAAGATGTGTTGGAGAGCTGGTGGGCACTAATTCATGAAATCTTAGTCAAGTGTTGGGTTTTATTTGTGCTAATTCTAGTTTGTGTATTGTTTGTTGAAAATATTGTGTATTTTTAGTTCTCTATGTTCTTAATCCTAGGAACAGTGGAACAAGGGCTTGGTCAAACCATTCAGTTCTCACTGTAACAATGAGAAATACTTCTAGTTATCAAGTATGATAAACAGACAGAGTAGTTGGTCATCAATACTACATTGTTCCTATACATTTGCTTTTGTTTTTCATGTTTATGGGTAACATATTATCTTGTACAATTTTCATTTAATAGACTATTGTTTCTAATCTGTGAGTCATATTGTTTAATGCATTGAACATGTATTGACTACTTCAACACCTACTATCTTGCTGTGAAAGGTGGCATAATTTGCATTCAGACATTGAATATTTGCAAAATATATAATGTGCTCTTATTTTCGCAATTTTCTTCAACAAGAAAAAATAATAGGCCTACATGAAGCAATAGAGTAACAGAATAAATATTTATTATCGCTCAGTTTCAAATGAGACTATTGCAATTGTAACCTGCTCATTGGCTTCAAGTGTTTCATGTCATTTGTTATCTACAGTACCTATTTGTACAATTAGGCCTTATAACATTAAATAATATTTCTAGTTGCAGTAGAACAAAAGTAGTTGTCAGCTTATCGGCTAAGCTTGCAGGATTTTCACTTGATAGACTATTGCTTGTCATCGAATAGTTATACCATTTAGTGCATTAAAGATGCATTGACAGCTTCTATAGCTACTACCTTATCGCCAAGGTTGTACACATAATGATTGACTATTTGCAAAAAATATAATGGGTTGCTAATTTGTTGATTTACTTTAACAAAAAATGAATAATACACAACCCTTGGAAATGCATCAAATTGTATAATATAAACATTTATGCCTTTATTAGTTCATGATGATAGGTAAGTTTACTATTGCATCAATTGCACTTTCTTTTCAAATAGTCGCTTCGCCAGTGAAATTGTATTGTTTAAAATATTTTTTCCTTTTTCATATAATCGGGATTTAAGCACAACAAATAATATTTCTAGTTATCAAGTATCATAAAGACACAACAAAGCCATTTACCAGCACTTGAATTTTACAGAGTAAAGAACATGCAAAAGGCTAAAGTACCCACAAGCTTATGAAGAAATGATAAATAAACAAGAAAAAGAAAAAACAAAACCAAGCACTTACCTAAGATTTCATGGGTTAAACGACAATAAGCAAAAACAAAACGCACCACTCATTTAACATCTCATGGATTAACTATACGTTCACTACATGTTGGAGTAGGTCAACTTTACAATTGTATAATATGCATTGGATATGGCACACTTTTCTATCAAACTACAACTATTGCATTAAATGCCACTATGTCTAGTATTCAATTTTGTTTAAGTAAATTAGGAGAATACAAAATTATATATTTTTGCAAATATTTAATTGTTGAATGAAAATTGGACAAGTTTTGACAGAAGACTTTTGGAAAATACTTAAGCAATGAATTACATATCCGATGATTGTAATTATGCATATTCTTCATTGCAAACGTAACATGTTTTTCTGCAATTGGAGAGGGAGGAAAAGATCTATGTGGCTGCAAATATAGTTAATTGTTGAACAAGGAAGTGGAAGATCATGTTCTTGTATCATTCTTTCCCTTAAAAGCCAAAAACACACAAGTTTTTTAACAAACAACAAACAAACAAGAATAAGCACAAATAAAACCCAGCTCTTGCCTCACATTTCATGAATTAACTATGCATTCGCTGCTTTTGCACCCACCAACCCTCCAACATATCTCGCACAATTTTTTTTCTGAGCTTTGCTAACAACATACTAGCCACTCAAACAATAAACACATAATTAACGCATTCACTACCCCCACAGTCCACAAGACCTTCCTCAAAGCACATGTAATTTAATGTACCCGCTTGCCCCATTAGCCCTTGTAACAACAAGCAATACTTCTAGTTATCAAGTATCATAAACACATAGCGAAGCCATTAACGGTGTATGCACTTTTACATAATAACGAACATGCAAAACCACAACCAATAGCTAAAATAACCACAAGCTTTTCAACAAATAGTAAACAAACGATAATAAATATTTCAACAAAAATAGACCAACATGATAAATTTTTCCAAGCATTCTACAAACATCGAAGAACGAAACTAAAAGCAAAAAACACACAAGATTTTTAACAAACAAGAATAAGCACAAATAAAACCCAGCTTTGGCCTCACATTTCATGAATTAACTATGCATTCACTACTTTTGTACCCACCAACCCTCTAACACATCTCGTACATTTTGCTTTCTAAGCTTTTTTGATAGCCTATCAGTTACTCAAGCAATAAAGACATAATTAACACATTCACTGCCCCCGCTATCAAGTATCATAAACACATGGCCAAGCCACTCACGACCACTACACTTTTACAAAATAACGAACATGCAAAAATGCAACCAAGATTCAAAAAAACCCACAAGCTTTTCAACAAACGAGAAACAAATGATAATATGCACAAACAAAACCTAGCACTTGCCTGAGATTTCATGAATTACCTATACATTTACTGGATGTCTATCCACCAACCTTCCAACATATCTCACACCCATGCTGCAGAAGACCTTGTTCAAATCATTCAGTTTCCTCTCTAATGCTTCTATTGCCCAAGTATCAAAAAGAAACAGATGAGCCATTCACCAGTTGGACACCATTCCTTTAGCTCCTTCCTTGTTCAATCATTGCAAAGAATCACAAATGTCAGGGATGGTAGCAGACAGGAAAAAACATGAAAGCTTTTCAACAAACAATAAACAAACAATAAGCACAAACCACCACTTGCCTCATATTTCATGGGTTAACTATGCATTCTCTGCTTGAATATGTATGAGTTGTCCAACACATATCACAAAGTTTGCATTTAATGCATTAAACATGCATTCATTGCTTCAGTACACATCATTCCACTACAAAATATCCCACTATATGCATCGCCCAATTAAATATTTTCCACAATAAATAATGTCATCATGTTTGCTTGATTTGCTTAAAGGAAAATGAAAAATTGACCTACTCAAAGCAATAGAAAAAGAGATAAACTGTAATTTTCAAGCACAACAAACTAAGTTATTGAGATAATTGTTGAAAGGAAACTTTATAGCTCCATCGGTGTTCAAGGGGCTCACAGACTTAGGAGACATAAACAAATGAGTATAGTGAATGACATGCTATATAATTCATAGACATTAAACTATTTTATGGCCAAAAGAAAGTTACTTTTACAATGAGAGTTACGCATAGTTACAGGCATGTGGTATGGAGTCCATGTGCAATGTTTTGCTTTGTACGTTCACCACATTGTATAATTTAAGTATATTTTCTTTCATTTGCTTGTAAGCAAATCTGACTGATACGCTCTATGAAGCATTGCATATGAATTGTGTATCACATGGTTGCAATTATGCATATCTCTAGCTACAATATTATTGCAATGAAATTATTACAACGGTCATTTGCTTATTGGCACAAATTAGACAATTTCAAACATTTGGCATAATTTTTACACATATTCAAAGAATGAAGTATATTTGTATATGAAAAGTTAATTGGAGGCATAGTGAGTACACAAGCAATGAATACATAGCTAATTCATGAAATGCCAGGTATGTGCTTGGTTTCTTCCCTACTTATTGTCATTGTTTTACTGTTTCTTGAAAGGCTTGTATGTCTCTCTTCTTGCTCCATAAAGCAATGTTGTTTCATATCTTTGACCAAGGTCTTGTCCACTATGGAGGCAATGAATGTATTGACCATGTGTTGATCACTTGAATTCTTTCTACACTATTAGAAAAGTGCAAAAATTTATCACGTTTCTCTATTTTTTTTTGCAAATTTTGTCATATTCCTGTGTGTTTCATGTTTATGAATAGCATATTATATATCATGAACTGTGTTCATTTTTCTAATTTATCTTTGTAATAGGCACCATTGCTTGTGAATGGAGATAGGGGAAAAGATATCTATGGCTGCATAAATACCTGGTTATTGAACAAACAACTGAAAGGTCAGATTCTTGTATCATTTTTCCCTTTTATTTACAATGAATTTAAAGTCTTCCAATGTGCCTAAATATTATGCCTTGGAAGAATTGTGAACAATAAGGGAGAAGCTTGGTTCAAGAATTTGACTTGTTGAATAGACAAATGAGCATAGTGAATGGAATGTCATGTAATTCATAAACATGGAACTGGTTTTTGTCCACAAGCAAATTACTATTGCAATTGTTGAATTTTCTTTTGAAATAGTTCGTTGGCAAATTAAATTATATTGTTTAAATTTTTTTTGTGTCTTTTCCACAATTGGGATTTAAGGACAAATGTTTCATGTTTGGAAATTATGTTTTATCTTTCCTTCTATCGATTAGAGTACGCATATTGTTCATTTTTGTTTGAGTAAATTAGGAAAATAGGGGGACATTATGTATACTGCAAAATATTCAATCCTCAAACACTAAATACATGTTTAATCCATTAAGTGAAAAATGTTCAAGATGTGTTGGACGGCTTGTGCATATGGAAGCAGTAAATGCATAGTTAATTCTTGGTTGTTTATTCTAGGTACAATGCACTACTGGTGAGTGGCTAGTCTATTTGTTTATCAAACTCTATAACTACAAGTATTTCTTACTATTAGAAAGGCTAAGGAGACAAATGTGTGCAATACATGGCATATAACATGTTATTCATAAAGGCTTTGTTGCTCATAATTCGTTATTTGCACTTGATACACAACCCTCGCCAACGAATTGAATTCTATAATCTAAGCATTGTTGCTTTTAATAGTTCTTCTGATAGGCAAGTTTACTATTGCATTCATTGCATTTTCTTTTCAATTGGTTGCTTGGCCAATGGGTTTGTATCGTTTCAAATATTTTTGTCGTTTTCCTATACTTAGGATTTAAGCCCATATTTTTTGTGCTTGAAAATTACGGTTGATCTCTTTTCCTATTGGTTTGAGTAGGTCCATTTTCCATTTTCCTTTAAGTAAGTTATGAAAATAAGGGGACATTAAATATTGTTGCAAACAAAGGGGAGTAATGTTACAAGAATCTGACCTTCTACTTCCTTGTTCAATAGCTAACTATCTTTCCAGTTGTATAGATCATTTGTACCCATTTGTTCTCCTAGCCCTTGTAACAACAACCAGTATTTCTAGGTTACAAGTATCATAAACAGGCACACAACTTGATTACCAGTAATCTGTTGTTCCTAGGATTTACGAGATACATAGCTAAAAACAAACAAGATTTTCAACAAACAATAAACAAACAAGAATTAGTAGAAATAAAACCCAACACTTATCTAAGATACTTAATCACTAAATGCATGTTTGATGCATTAAAGACAGACTTTGCATAGTTAATTAATGGAATATGAGACAAGTGCTGATTTCTGTTTATTATCATTTATTTATTGTTTGTTCACAAGCTTCTATGTTTATAGAGCTTTGGGCTTCTGTCTTTGATGTTTGATACTATGTACAATGCTTGAATGAGGATAGGGTTGTACAAATGGTGTACTATTGGTAACTAGCTTGTGTGTCTGTTTAAGATACTTGATAAGTAGAAGCGTTAGAGGGGAAACTGGATGGTTTGAGCAAGGTCTTCTGGACTGTGGGTGCGAGATGTGTTGGAGAGCTGATGGGTACATATGCAGTGAATGCATAGTTAATTCATTAAATATTAGGTGAATTTTGGATTTTTTTTGTACTTATCATTGTTTTTTTATCGTTCGTTGAAAAGCTTGTGGGTTTTTTAGCCATTGGTTGCGGTTTTGCATGTTCGTTATTCTATAAAACTGAAGTGGCCATCAATGGCTTCGTTGTGTGTTTATGATACTTGATAACTAGAAGTATTGCTTGTTGTTATAAGGGCTAATAGGGCAAGTGGGTACATTAAATTACATGTACTTTGGGCAAGGTCCTGTGGACTGTGGGGGTAGTGAATGCATTAATTATGTGTTTATTTCTTAAGTGGTTGGTATGCTATCAACAAAGCTCGGTAAGAAAATTGTGCAAGATGTGTTGGAGGACTGGTGGGTATAGAAGCAGCGAATGCATAGTTAATTCATGAAATGTGAGGCAAGAGTTGGGTATTTTTTGTGCCTATTCTTGTTTATTTGTTGTTTCTTTAAAAGCTTGTGTGTTTTTAGCTTTTAATTTCATTCTTCAACATTTGTTATTTGTAGCAGTGCACTATTGTTGAGTGGCTTGTTTCTTTGTTTATTGTGCTTGGTTGCTCTTACAAGGGCTAATGGAAAATGCTTGGAAAAATTTATCATGTTGGTCTATTTTTTTGCAATAATATTGTTGTTTCTGTGGTTGAGGTTTATGGATAGCGTATTATTTGTCATGGGTTGTGGTCATTTGTTGTTCCATGGATATACAATTAACTTGAATAAGTTTTAATATAATTAAGCAGACTTACATTAAGAAGTGATTGCAGTGCACTGTGAACTTGGACATTGTATTGTGAAGCACGCAGATAAACATATGCATTTAATAAACCAATAAATGGAGCCATTTGATATCAAACAGATTATATGACAATGTGCATATTGTTGGCAACAACATTTACATATTAGAGGGAAGAAATTTGTAGTCACATTGGAGGTCATAGCATTGACAAGACTTCTTTTTCAGAACAACATTTAAGTATTAAACTATGTATCATTATACTTAACAAATGACTAGTGTATGCAACATGGTTTAATACTAAAAATGCTTTGCTAAAAAGAAGTCTCTCCAATGCATAGTATTATTTTCATTTATTTTCTTCTATTCTATCTATTTTTTCTTGCTCTGACCTTTAGTTTCTTTGTCCTTTGTTTTTTGTTATGTTCTTTCCCTCAAAAATTACTTGAAAATTTGGAAACTTTTCCCAAAAATCCCACCTAAACTATGTATTGGTGTAGGTTAAACGTCCTATTGTCACAAGTTACCAATTGTGTCATCTTGTGTTAACTAAATTGATTTGAGCTCTACTAGTCTTAATCATAATGTGTTATCCACTTGTCTACCCTTCCATTTTACTAAATACTCACTATACTCTTTTCCTTTTCTCTTTCTATTGACTGTACAATCCAAAGTACCTTCAATTTCGACGTGCTCACAATTGGGTAGTTGCTTTATCTATTTGTTAGTTAATATTTTCTCCTTTCCTTATTCCTGTCATGTCTCTCCCTAATAACAATTATTTAAATCTCAAACTTTAAAAATGAATAACATTTCCAAACTTTTAGGTAGCTGCAATTTGTAAGCATTTTACGAAAAATTCTTGATAAACTTGCATGGTCCAGTCTTCTTCCACTAAACCTTTTTCTAGGAATGGATTGGAAATCTTTCCTTTTTGTAGGTGTTGCAATACCATATCTGCAACTTCAAAAATAGTTTCTCTCCTCTTCATGTCAGATTTCTCTTTCTACTATTGGTTACTCCAATTGAGTTTTTGTCTTACTTGATGATGCAAATCTTGCATATTTTTTGAAAAATCCCCTCCTTAACACTTGTGTTATTTCCCTTAGTATTTGGAATCTCCCTTAATTCTAAAGACATCAAAGACAACACGGAGCTAAAAACATAGAAGCTTTTGAACAACCAATAAATGAACAAGAATAAGCACCAATAAAACCCAATTAACTATGCATTCATTGCTTGTGTACCCACTAGTTGGTCATCACATTTTGCAACACTTGATTTAATACATTGAACATGCATTCATTGCTTTGTGCAAAAAGTAGTTTGATGTTTATGAAATAAATGGCATCTCATTCACTATGCTCATTTGACTATTTGGAAACTCATATTCTTCAACCAACGTCCTCCTTTATTGTTCACAACTCTTCCAATGCATAGTTCTTCGATACATGGGAGAGTCATGTTTCTTAGCGTAATTTTTCATGTTGTCTTTATGCTAAAAATGTTATTGCATATCCTATGTTTTGTTAGAGAGTAAATGCTAATCCTTAGTGATTTATCTAGAGAATCTAAGTGACTGGTAAGCTAGGTCAAACAGAACTCAATCAAGTATCAACTTAATCTTACATGTCTAAAATATACTATTTCTCTCTCTCCCTCTCTTGCATATAGTAGGTTTGCTATTCCTCTTTGTATAAGAAAATAAGCAAATTAGAAACACATCATAAAAGTTGTCAAATAAATTTTATCGGCCAACTAAGTATGTCAAATTGAAATGCAATATATGGAATAGCAACTTGCTCTTTAAAAACATGCATATTTTGTATTGCTAGTATATTGCATACTAAAAAGCTGCAACACTGAAATCTAATCCATTTAAATGAAAACATAAGAAAATAAAGTATTTTCTAGCATGCAAATGGAAAAGATGTCAACTACAAAATAAAAAACAATGAAAAGTTTTAAGTCACAAAATATAAGATATAGTTGTATAGACGAAAGAGCTGGGAACAAAAGCATAAATGATAGATACTGAAGTGAAACAAAACAATGCAATGAATTTTTACAAACAACAAATAAAATTGATCGCTCCTCTGGAATTCCATGCTTCACCTATGCATTCAAAGCTTATGTATTCACAAAATTGGACTCTTGAACCAATGCTCTCCTTAATTTTCCAGAACTTTTCCAATACATAGTTCTTTGACACATTGGAAAGTCATGTTTCTTCATGCACCTTTTGAAGTTGTTTGTCTCTCAAAATGTTTAGTGCATTTCCTATGTTTTGTTACAAAGTAAATGCTAATGCCTGGTGATTTGATCACACAAAACTAAGATATTCAGATAATTTCTCAAACGAAACTTTGTGGCTCTTCCAGCATTGAAGGGCTCTATAGACGTAGGAAACATGGAATAGGGAAACCTAGAACTAGAAATAGTGAAATTTGTCAACAGACAATAAACAAATGAAAATTGGCACAAGTAAAACTGATCGCTTCTCTGGTATTTCATGGTCCATCTATGCATTCACTACTTATGTACCCACAAGTCCATGTACAAATCTCGTACAATTTTCATTATAAATTGATTTAGTTAAGTGAACTAATTATAAATAATTGTGTTTACTGTGAATTTAGAAAAGAACGCATGTCATTACAAAGTAGTCAATTAAAAGTGAAGTTAAAAGGAATAACACCTTTAGAGAAAAACTGGACCTTCAAAAGTTAATTGAAAAGTTTCACAAAAAACTATATGCTCGGACTAGTGGTATGAAACAATTCCAGTGCCTTGTAATGTGTAAATGATGAACATGTGTGAACATGAGTGCTTGTATTCTTTTTGTATTATTAGTTAATTAATTAGCCATGTATTCACTGATTCAGTATGCATCATTCTCTTGCTAAAGCTAACACAATTTGTATCTAGTGATTATAAACATATTTACAAGATATATAGTGTTATCCTATTTTCTTAATTTACTTTAACAAAGTTGAATAATAGGCCTGCTCCAACCACTAGAAGAAAGGATAATTTGTTTATTGTTTGCCAATTGCAAATGAAACAATTGCAATAGTAACCTATTCCTCCGCTTCAAGTGTCTATCATTTCTTAAGTGGTCGTTTGCTTATCAACAAAGCTTACAAAATTTTAATTTAATGTTCGAATTGTTGCAAAAAATTATCATGTTTTTCTTTCTTATGGAAACTTCCCTCATATGCTTCTTTGTTTCGTGACTATGAATAGCATATTACATGTCATGACCTATGCTCATCTTCCAATTATGTCTTTGTAACAAGGACGACTGCTTACAAATCGAAAGAGGCACAAACATTTATATCGCTGCAAAGATTCTTGGTTGTTGAGCAAGGAATGCTAGAAACCAAGATCAAACATGCAAACTAGAAAAGCCTTCCACATAAGAGAAAAACAAAAAAAAGAAAGAGCTTTGCATGAAGATGTGAAAATAATATTATTCAGGAATTCTATAATTACATGAGATGATTTGATTTATGAAAGCAATGTATGCATAACCCTAATCTCATCTTGAGCAACAAGATAGCTCAATAAGATAAGGATGACAATAATTAACCTAGGAATTAAAATATTACCTAAGTAAACTTATGCAAGTGTAATTAAATATTAATTACACCAACACCCCCCCCATAAGTGCAACTTAGGGAGACTAAAAAAGCATGCACCTAAAACTAAGATGAATGCAAGGAAGCATGAATGGGTCCTGACAATAAAGCCTGATCAGGTACCCATGTACAAATGCAATAATGAGGTAGAGAAGGAAAACCTAGTGGGACAAAACCCCCTACAATGAGATGACCTGCTGCAAAGAATCACTGGAAGAACACTGGAACCTGAATCCAGCAAGCAAGGAAAGATACTTTTGTTTGCAAGAAACCAAATGAGAGTCACTGAAGGACTCAGGCAGAATCATAATAATGCAACAATAGACCTAATGCCATGGAACACTGGAAAACTCACAAACTAGAACAACCCTGGAATCTGTAAAGCAACAATAGATTATTGAAAGATGTGATACTGAAATGAAGTGCAAAGAGTCAAGTTTCACCCTTCCAACTGCCAAAACATCCAAGTAATCTCCAAAACACCAATTGGGCCAAATCTGGAATAATGATCAACCTATGATAGATATAGAAAAAAGTGCATGGACAACAACATAGATCTCCTTAATACCTTTCCAACGCCGCAAAGATAGTGAAAATCAGAGATCGTGGCAAAAATTTATGAGCTCTAAAGCCATAAATGAACATCTGAATTCAAACAGAAATAAATGAAGCTAAACATAAAAATACTGAAAAATAAACTACACCATAGGATAGTGCTCGGAACCAGCTTTCCGGCGATATCTCGTTTTCCTGATTTTGATACCGTATGCCCAAGTTATGCCAAAAAGAAAAAAAACTACCCCTTGAAGGAAAATCAAGGCTAGGAGGGGGCAAAGAGGGCTGACAGCCGCTAATGTCATGTTGACGCCAGCAGTTCATGAGCATAAATTTGATGGCCATCTGGTCATCGCCGGGAAAAAAATGCCCCCCTACCAGAAAAAATTTGACGGTGGCCTAAAATTTGCAAAATGGCCAAAATCTTTGGAGAATATTCTCCGCCTGGTTTTTTTCACCTCAGATTTAGAGCCACTGGATTCCTTTTGTATGCGCTAGATTTTATTGCAGGGTGCCACCGGTGGGAGGTTGATGGGCCGTCGGAGTTTGTGTGAGCCATTGTCGAACGACAAAACCAAAGCCGCCGCCCTGGTATGCTGCATGGGCCCACCGCCAGGGTATGACTCTGTACCCTGTGCACAGGCATTCAATGAATGATTCCCTTTTTTTTTTTAATTTTTAAAAACAAAATTTTGATTTGTTTTTTTCAAAAACAAAAAAAAATTGATAAATTTTTTTTTGCATGTAGGGTAAAAAATAAATTAAAAACCTAGAATTTTTTTTTATCTATGGAAAAATTTGAAAAAAAACTAGAGACCCTATACCATACACCTACATGGAAATTGAGACAAAATAGGGCATAGATCTATATGGATCTATGTGCCCTTAAAAAAAAAATTCATTTCGTTGCAACTGCTCGGATTTGAGCAAAACGATAGGTGATCTTAAGGTTTTCGGCTGCTCCGAACACGATGGCAGTGTCCGTTTTGCTCCAGGATACACCAAAAATATGCTCAAGGTCAGATCCCTTGAGGAACCCCGAACGAACTCTGCACTGAAATTCTCAAAAATATGAGAAGGGGATGCATATCAAGGCTCTGATACCATGTTAGAAACCAAGATCAGACATGCAAACTAGAAAAGTCTTCCATAGAAGAGAAAAACAAAAAAAACCAAGAGCTTTGCATGAAGATGTGCAAATAATATTATTCAGGAATTCTATAATTACATGAGATGATTTGCTTTATAAAAGCAATGTATGCATAACCCTAATCTTATCTTGAGCAACAAGATAGCTCAACAAGATAAGGATGACAATAATTAACCTAGGAATTAAAATATTACCTAAGTAAACTTATGCAAGTTTAATTAAATATTAATTACACCAACAAGGAACTCAAAGGTCAGATTCTTGTATCATTCTTCCCTCTTGTTTGCAATGAATTTTAAGACTTCCAATGTGCCTAGCAATTATGCCTTGGAAGAATCGTAAACAATAAAGGATAAACTTGGTTTAAGAATCTGACTTTCCAAATAGACAAATGAGCATACTGAATGGCATGCTATGTAATTCATAAACATGAAACTATTTTTTGTATAGTTACAAGTTACAATTGCAATTGTGCAATTCATTTTTGAGATTGTTTCTTGGCGAATCAAATTGTATTGTTTATAATTGTTTTATGTTCTTTCTATAATTGCAATTTAAGTACATATTTTTGATGTTTGAAAATTATGTTTTTTTGTTTTTCTATTGCTTGGAATAGGACTACTATTCATTTTTCTTTAAGTGAATCAGTTAAATGGGGAGACATTATAAATACTTCAAAATATTCAATCTTCAAGTAGTCAATAAATGTTTAATCCATTAAATGCAAATTTTCTATGATATGTTAGATAGTTGGTGGGCATGGAACCAATAAATACATAATTGATTCAAGAAATCTCAGGGACATGTTGGGATTTATTTGCGCTTATACTCGTCTATCTATTCTTCGTTCAAAAACTTGTTTGTTTTAAGCTTTCCATGTTCTTCATTGTACAAAAAATGCACTAAGAGGACATGCAGCTATGCTTACTATTACAAGCGCTAAGAGGACATGTGGTTGCAGTAAATGACATATAATATGTAGTTGATAGACATGTATCACTTGAGGCCAAGGACTGGGTAGCTGATAAAGCATTGTTGTGCACATGAAATTGGTCGACATGTTTTCTGCTATAAGAGCTAACAATGTATTTAATAACATATAACAAAGTCTTGGTAATTTTTCAGAATCGATTTGCAAAATTTTGTTCTCAGGGTTCACAAATTAAAGTCGTTACTGTCACATGTTCACATGTAACAGTTGTACAATACTCACTATCAATGCAACTAGTCCACCTATACAATGTGTGCACGACCTCAAAGCATACACAAGCATTGCCCTTTAGGGATGTTTGCTTTGATCAATAGCAACATATCATCTTTGGCAACAAAATTTTCGGTCTTGTTGCCCTCGACATATTGCATACACCAATTAAATATTTGCCACAATATTTAATGTTCCCCTATTTTCCTAATTAACTTAAAGGAAAGTGAAAATGGACCTACTCAAACCAATAGAAAAAGAGATAAAGCGTAATTTCCAAGCAAAAAAAATATGCACTTAAATCCTGACTATGGGAAAAAGACAAAAATATTTTAAACAAAACAATCTCATTGGTCAAGCGACTAGTTCAAAAGAAAATGCAACGAATGAAAAAGTAAACATGCTTACTGGATTTAGTTTCTTTTCTTACAAAGTACATGCTCTGGTGAATATTTAATCGGGGAATGCATATGGTGCAAGTTTGGTGGTGCGCTGGTCGGTTCTAGAGCAATGAATGCATGTTCAATGCATCAAATGCAAAACTCGCGATATGTGTTGGACAGTTGGTGCAAACATAGGCAAAGAATGCTTGGTTAATTTTCTTCTTGTTTGCTTATTGTTCGTTGAGAATCTTGCGTGTTTTTGGCTGTGGGCTGGTGTCTATGACATTTGTCATTTTGTACAGTGTATACGATGTGCAACTCGTAAGTGGCTCGTCTATTTATTTTTCATACTTGATGTGCAACTGGTTAGTGGCTCATCTGTTTGTTTTGTATACTTGATGGATAGAAGCGTTACATGGAAAAATGAACGCATTGAGCAATGTCTTGTGGACTGTGGGCACACATGGAGTGAACTCATAGCTAATTCATGGAAACTCGGTCGAGTGCTGAGTTTTGTTTGTGCTTATTCTTGTTTCATTATCATTTGTTGAAAATCTTGTGGGTTTGTTAGCTCTTCATTGTGTTTTTGCATGTGAGTACATGTGCATTGAATGCATAGTCAATTCATGAAATCTTAGGAAAGTGCTATATTTTGTTTATGCTTATTCTCGTTTGTGTGTCATTTGTTAAAAATCTTATAAGTTTTTTAGCTCCTGGTTGCATTTTTTCATATTCATTATTATGTAAAAGTGCACTGCTGGTGAATGGTTGGGCTGTGTGTTTATGATACTTGATAACTTTGTGAGTGCACATGCAGTAAACACATAACTAATTCATGGAATCTTAGGCGAGTGCTAAGTTTTCTTTATGCTTATTCTCGTTTTATTATCGTTTGTTGAAAACCTTGCAGGTTTTGTAGCTCTTCATTGCATTTTTGCATGTGGATACTACATGTGCAGCAAATGCATAGTTAATTCATGAAATCTTAGGTGAGTTCTTGGATTTTTTTGCACTTATTCTTGTTTGTTTATCGTTTGTTGAAAAGCTTGTGATTTTCTTAGCTCTTAGTTGCACTTTTGCATGTTCGACTTATATCGTTGAAAACTCGTGCCTAAAACAATAAGATGAGGCCAGTGGTATGGAACAATCACAATACCTTGTAATATGTTAATAGTGAACATGTATAAACAGGAATTTTTTCTATGCCTTCGTGCATTCCATACATTCCACACGTTGACTGAATGGATAGATAGTGAGAATGGAAAGAATGTTACGTGTAAACATGTGAGAGTATAGAATGCAAAGACATTTGTCCTTTGATTATTGCACAAGAATATCATCTGCATAATCTATGTACAACATTGAGACATAGAGAAGTATTTTATTGTTTTCAAAACAAATGAATTTTGCAAAAGAAATATTGGTTTAGTACTAACGTGAACAGTTTATTAATCCAATGATTAAATTTTTGCAAAATATATAATGCCCTCCTCTTCTCCTAATTTACTTTAACAAACATGAATAATAGGCCTAATCCGACCAATAGAAAAATAAACAAATAGTTTATTATCTGTCAATTGCAAATGAAACCATTGCAATAGTAACTTGCTCCTTGCCTTGAACTACTCCATGTCATATGTCACTTTATAATTCCTGTGTACAGATGTCTATGTTTCTAAGATTACATGCAGACAATGTTCATATGTTTGATAGGCTATATATTAACTCTGATCTCAACATTGATTATAGTGCTAAACAATTTATGTTCTTGCTTGGGGGTTTGCCTAGAGCCCTCAAGGCTCCATGATGCAATATAGTGTAGTAGAGAACAAGTCTTCTCTTAGTGTGTTCCTGATCCCATTGCTTTGCTGCTTATAGAACTGGTTATACATTGAGATAGCGTGATCCATTTTTTTTAATCTTTGACCACATAAAACTTATATGTGGACATGTATCTATGTGAAATTACTTACAAACAACATTAAAAGCGAAGAACCCAGTCAAATAAAGAACCTGGTTCAAGTGAAATGCATATATAGATTTGAGCTTAGAGCATATTCATGCTTTCCTGAAATTTTGTTAGTATCTAATCAAGGTGTAACAAAAATTCCTTCACTTGAACTGGGTTCTTCATTTGTACTGGATATATTTATTGCTCACATATCCACTAGCCTTTTAGCAAAATTTGCAAACTTTTTATTTAAGGTCTAAATGTTTTCAAAAAATTATCACTTTTGTCTATTTTTTTGCAAATTTTCTCATATGTTTTTGTGTTTCATTTTTATGAATAACGTGTTATATGTTAGTTTTGTCAACTGTGCGGCCCTATAATGCATTAACTATGTATTCATTGCTTGGGCAACCATCACTCTATAAGCAAAGCTTGCAAAATTTGTATTTAATGTCTAAATGTTTGCAAAATTTATTGCATAACTCTTTTTTTGCTTGCAAATTTTATCATGTGCTTCTATGTTTCTTGTTTATGAATAACATATTATGTGTTATGCACTATGCTCATTTGTTTAATTCGTCCCACTGATAGGCACCATTGCTTTCAACTGAAGCCAGATACAAAGATCTATCTGACTGCAAATATTTCTCACTCTTGAACAACAAACTAGAAGGTCAGATTCTTGTATCATTCTTTTCCTTCCCCCCATGAATTTTAAGCCTTGCAATGTGTCTATAACACAAAACTATTTTTTGAGCAAAAACAAGTTACTTTTGCAATCAGAATAATGCATAATTGCAAACATGTCATATGCAATCCATATCCAATGTTTCACCATGAACACTAACTAGACTGTGTAACTTGAATATATTTTCTCCTGTCTATTTTGCCATTTATTGTAGTGGCTTTAATATTTATTTGCTTATAAGCAAATTAGCACAGTTGAAATACATAATAAATTTTCAAAAAAAGTTGTAACTCATTGCAAAGCAGCAAATGATCATGCCTAGCATGTTCAATGTCATGGCCTATACTAATTTTTTTGCATTCTACTTGTGATAGGAACCATTTCTTACAATTGAAGTGTAGGACAAAGATATTTTCCACTGCAAATTGACCTAGTTCCTTAACAACATACTTTAAGGTCAGATTCTTGTACCATTCTCCTACCTTGTTTTCAATGAAATTTAATTCTTCCAATGTATCTGAGAATTATGTATTGGAAGAATTATGAACAATAAAGGAGAATGCTTGTTCAAGAATCTGACTTCCCAAATAGATAGATAAGCATAATATATGACATGTCTTGTAATTCATAAACATGAAACTATTTTTGCTTTCTACCAAGTTACTTTTAAGGAACATAATATGTGGGTGTTACTGATAGGAACCAGTCCCAATATATAGTAAACTATGGTTGCTACAAAAATCAAAACTCTTTTACATTGTTCATTGGGTACTTCTCTGTTGCACACAAGCATAATTCATTCATTCTGGATTTATTATTTTAATAGGCAATAGCATGCAAGGAAAATCTATGAAATTTGGATTCTATGTCTAAATGTTTCCAAAAATTTATTGCAGTGGTCTATTTGGCTTATTTGCTTAGAGAAAAATAACTTCAGGGGCACTCAATACATCAACTATGTGTTCATTGCCTATGTCATGGAATTTTCTCATATGTCTACTTTCTACCTTTAACAAGAACCACCACCTACATTCAACAAACAACTGTAAGATCATACTGTTCTATCGTTGTTCCTGTTTCTTTGGAATAAATTACAAACGTTCCAATTTGCCTAAAAATAATGTATTTGTAGAGTTATAAAGAACAAAGCATAATCGACTTTCAAGAATTTTAGTCACCAAATGAACATATAAGCATACTAAATGAATTCCATGTCATCTAATCCACATACATGGAACTATTTTTTTCCTAGAAGCAACTTACTATTGCAGTTGTTGATTTCACTTTTCAAAATAACTGCTCATAGGTCACTGGTCAGTCAAGCAATAAACACATGCTTAATGCATTCAATGCTACCCACTTGCGTGAAGTTTCCCCCTTTGGCCTTGTAACAACAACAAATAATTTTAGTTACAAAGTATCATAAACCAACAGTGAAGCCATTTACCAGAAATGCACTTCTACAGAATTACAAACATACAAAAGCACAACCATCAGCTAAAAATGCATAAGCCTTTCAACAAACAATAAACAAACAAGAATAAACATAAATAAAACCCAACACTTTCCTAATATTTTATAAACTAACTATCCATTCATTGTATGTGTACCCACAAATCCTCCAACACGTCTTGCACAGATTGCTTTACGAGTTTTGCTCACAAACCAATAGCCACTCAAGCAATCAACATTTACAGTCAATGCTTCCAATGCATCCACGGTCCAGAAGACCTTGTTCAAACCATTCACTTTCACCTTTAACTCTTTTACTTATCAAGTATCAAAAACAAAAAGACAAGCCACTCACCAGTTGCACATTGTTCCTACGGCTCTTCTCTCATTCAAGCACTCCACAGAATCCCAGATATCGAAGACAACACATGCAGCCAAAAAACAAGCAAGCTTTTCAACAAATAATAAGCAAAAACCAACACTTTCTTCATATTTTATGAATTGACTATGCATTCTCTACTTGTATTCACCCCAGCTGTCCAACATATATCACGAGGCTTACATTTAATGCATTAAACATGCATTCACTGCTTTAGTACCGACCAACCCATCGCCAAAACTTGCACTGTATGCATTCCTTGATTAAATATTTGCCACTACATATAATGTCCCCCTATTTTCCTAATTTACTTAAAGGAAAATGAAAAATCAAGCACACTATTATGCATTAATAAATGAAAAGATTTGTTTCAAGTCCATATTTGTTACAATCTCCTTATTTACAATTGAAACATAACAAACAAAGCGTTGCTTTGCTAAAAATGTGTATTGCTCTAGCACTTATGACGTTCACTAAGCATTGATTGATTTATGTCTATGAATTGCATTTAACATGTCATCCACTATGCTTATTTGTCTGAAATGTCTCCATAACAGGACCTACTATTTACAATTTCAGTGGGAGACAAATATCTACACTACCACAAATATAGTCAACTGTTAAACAAGAAAATTGCAAGTCAGATTCTTTGATCACTGTCCTTTTCTTTCTGCAATGAAACATTTTCATGTCTACACAAAATATCAGCTTCACTCTGCTATACATATGTGCAAAGTACTAAATATTTCACCTTCAGAATGAAGACAAGATATAACAATATAGAAATAATAGACATTAATAACTATGAATATGCAAGCTACTCACTAGTATACAATATAAACAAATTCCTTAGAAATAACGATCATACTACAACATGCACATTCAAATTAAATGTTCAAAACTGTTTCTTTGATTCTTTACAACTATTGTTGACCAATCAGTTATAGGTTCTTATATACATAATTTTTTATAACTATATATACAAGGGTATGTGCAGGATCACCATGGAAAAAACAAGCCCTTAAGTGGCGAAAAATTTAGAAAAATCAGAGTTAGGCAACTTGACGTAAAAATTTGAATAAGTTATCTATATTATTTAAAAAATATGTAAGAATAGAATCTGTAGCAAATTGAATATAGTTTCTAAACTACTAAGTTTTTTTTTTTAAATCTATTTGGTGAAAATTTGAAATTTCAATGCAAGAGTACTTAAATTCAGGGAAAAATAAGTAGGTCCACCGACCACCCTAAACCACAATAAAATGATAATATTTTTTATAAGATTTTAGATATAAGTAGAGGACTCATGTCCCAATGTGATGCATTTTTTTGTAATTTTTTTCCAAGTAAATAATTAATTATGAGTTTTTATTGCAACTTTTAAAAAATATAAAAACTCACATGTCTAACCACCTTAACTTGGTCAAAACTTCATGAAATTGGGTATGTGTGGATCATCATGGAAAAATAGGCCCTTAAGTGGCAAATATTTAGAAAACTTAGAGTTAGGCAACTTGAGTAAAAATTTGTATAAGTTATCTATATTATTTTAAAAATATGTAAGAATAGAATTTGTAGAAAATTGAATGTAGTTTTCTAAACTACTAGGTTTTTTTTTTTTTTTAAAATCTATTGGTGAAAATTTGAAATTTCAATGCATAGTACTTAAATTTTAGGGAAAAAATAAGTAGGTGTCTAAAGCACCCTAACCACAATAAAATGATAATATTTTTTTATAAGATTTTAGATATAAGTAGAGGACTCATATCCCAATGTGATGCATATGTTTTTGTAATTTTTTATTACAACTTTTAAAAATATAAAAACTCGTCGATCTAACCACCTTAACTTGGTCAAAACTTCATGAAATTCATTTTTTAATCCTATAGTATCTGAAGCATAAAATGTGACGCATGTTTTGATTCAAAAATGTGATACCGTTTGAAAGTTATAGATTTTTTCAATCAGCCTATCAATCGACTTTAGTCAGATTCAAATAGAAAATAAATAATAATTATTTATTAAATTCAAAGTAAATCATAATTTATACTGGTGGAAAGTTGAGAATCTCCTTTAAAAACCCTTTTCATTTCATTAATTTTGGGTAAAAAAAAAAGTCGCCAGCCACATACCCTACAAATACCCATCATATCGCCACTTTTTGGCCCATCATGATCCTACACATACCCAATTCAATTTATTTATTTTTAATCTTATAATATGTGAAGCATAGAATGTGACACATGTTTTGGATTCAAAATATGTGATATTGTTTGAAAGCTATAGATGTTTTTCAATCAGCCTATCAATCAGGACTTTAGTCGTAATTCAAATAGAAAATGAATAATAATTATTTATTAAATTCAAAGTAAAGCATAATTTATATTGGTGGAAAGCTTAGAATTTCCTTTAAAAACCCTTTTCGTTTAATCAATTTTGGGTAAAGAAAAAGTCGTCAGCCACATACCCTACAAATACCCATCATATCGCCACTTTTTGGCCCATCATGATCCTGCACATCCCACAATGTAATATGTATGTGCATATATATGTATAAATATATAAATGTCCATTATGTCTATATAATAACGTTCTTGTTTCAGGGAAGTGTTGCATGCAACTAATCGGTACAAGCATCGAGAAAACAAGGACTATTGTAGCAACACACATAAAATGCAATTGAAGAAAAGTAATGCACTGAGCCTGAATGAGCTAAACCAAACAAAAACCAAGAATTCATATTGGGTTTTGCATTCAGTTTAAAACCCTTCATTGTATTCATGCTTTTTGTTTGGTTTCCACTCATTCAAACTGGTGTATTTCGCTTTTGGAAAAACATGTTTTGTACTCAATGTCTATCAAACTCCTTCTACAAAATCACATGTATTTGGACAACAACATTAGGAAGAAAGTAGTTGCACTTTAACAAACTAGCCAAATTCCTACCATACTTTATACTGTTCCATCATGCAAACCTTAGGAAAAATCATTTTCAACATCTTGTACAGTACTATAGACAAACATAAGCATATGTGACTGACACATGCTCCAATGTACTCTCTAATGATATATAATTTCTTTGCAAAAAAATGATGGAACAAACAAAAAGACCAACACAACAAATGCAACACATGGAAAAAGACACAAGCAAATAGTAAACAACTTGTTTTATTAACCTATCATATGCATGTCTCCATCAACCACATAAGATTTGCATTTTCCTTTGTTCTTTCATAACAAAAGTGAACAAGTCGATATCAATTGAAGACTTAAATGCAAAATAGTTGGCAACACATTCAAAGGTGACATTCTTGTCATCTACAATTCAACATTGGACAAAGACAATGAAACAAATGAGGTACTACGTGCAAATCTCACAGACCTTAAAGAAGAAATGAAAATTACAATAAATATTAGTGGAAACCTTGTAAAACAACATCAACACAAGATAATTCCAGGAATAGGAGTTTCAATATCAGGTTTCCAAATTGCACGTAAAAGAGTTGATGACAAAGGGGACTATGGTTGCATATTGGTACTGATAGAAACTACCATAGTTGAAAGCATGCCTTTCATTTTCTAAAGACTATTACTTTATTCCAGATACAACTATAAGCCAGTTACTAGGAGTCACAGATCAAAATCCAAGTGGAACAATAGGTGCTTTGGTTGTTGGTGCTAGCAGAGTTGGTAGCCAATATGCTATTGATATCAAGGATGGCAGACCAAAATTTGATAGAGCACAGGTACAAATCTCTACATACCATATGCCACTAATCCATTTTAACCCATTCCTATACCATTTTTTCCTATACTAAAATTTCTTTCTAGCAATAACTAAGTTTCTCTTTGCCATGCAGCTACGACTGCATTCATCTCATGAACAACAGTACTTGCAAATAACGTAGAAGATTTTTCATGAACAAAACTCCAAAAATTCTTTTCAAAAATATCCTAAAAACTAGAGATGAAAAGAACATGTTCCATACATGCCATTCAACATTTATTTGCAAATTGAATAACAAAAGAACAATGGAAAAGCTAATTGCATTGATGCAATCAACATTTACGGTAACTTTAGAAATATCTTGTCGCTTTCTCAATCTATCTCTTTCATACTGACGCTTATAACAATATACGTTTACATGTTTCAAGTTTCGGGGACATTAAGGGAAGCAAACAAACTTTCAAATCCATTAAAAGCTTTTTGCCTAATATGCAACTATAGATTCTATAGTTATGGAATGCTGCAATAGAACGTTGCTCACTACAACCAATGTGACATACAAGTCAGTTACATATACTTACTCCATCCTCAAACTATCATCATAACAAATGACAATCAAAAAATCCATTGTTCAGTTGAAAACCATGTCATGCAACAACTCTTTTCTGCCTTTCAAAACATGAAATACGAAGACTATGTCAAGGAAAAATCAATAGTTATATTTGCACTACAAGAATTTGTTGTCAAAGGTCAATTCAAGCTCAATCAAAACAATGTCATTACAAAAGCTATTTACCTGACTGAATGAACATCATATGCTACAACAAGGTACAAAACAATATTGATATATACAAATACTTGTTTATGTTTTCAATTTGCAAAAAATGTTTAATATTACATAGGAAAATGGTTCCCCTACTAATTCTATCAATGCCATTGCAAATGACGAACAAACACAAGCACTTGCAAACTTACTTGATATTGCACCAACTGGCACCTCGATTTTATCTTACGCTTATGTTCCTATCTATTTGGCCTATATGACTGTATTTCATGTTATATGGATTAAAAAATTTAGCATCACTCACTTTACACTCAACATGTTTTCCTTTATATATTAGACAATGCTCATTTTTCTCATTTCTCGCTTCAGATAGCTTAAAATCCAGTAACATGGCTTCTAAATATACTATATTTACTATTGCAATTATTGCATTTTAATTTCACATAGTTTATTACGCAATCAATTTCAAAAGTTTATAATATTTTTTTACCTTCCTAAACTTGTAATTTATTCAGGTACGTTTTTCTCATAACGATCGACATTCTCTTTATAACAAAGCATAGAAGAAAAACTAATGGTTCATTTTATATTTGCATTATTCAACATTCTATATTTTCTACTTCTCATTCTTGATATGTAAAAGTTTTGCTTGTTGTTACAACAAAAATTCAATAGTTTATTTGATTAAGTAAATTAGGAAAATAGAAGGACATTGTGTATCATGGACAATATTTAATCAGTGGATGCAAATTGTGGGGACTTGGGCGGTGGGGTAATGGGTATTGAAGTAGTGAATGCATGTTTAATCCATTAAATGCAAATTGTGCCAGATGTGTTGGAGAGCTATTGGGTATGGAAGCAGTGAATGCATAGTTAATTCATGAAATCTTAAGCCAGTGTTGGGTTTTGTTTGTGCTCATTATCATATGTTTCTCATTTGTTGAAAAGCTTCTCAATTTTTTAACTCTTGGATGCACTATTTATAACTAGAAGTATTGCTTGTTGTTAAAAGTGCTAATGGAGCAAGTGGGTACAGTAAATTGCATATGCTTTGAACAAGGTCGTGTGGACTGTGGAAGTAGTGAATGTGTTAATTATATGTTTATTTCTTCACTGGCTACCACTGTATCAAAAAAGCTCAAAAAACAAATTGTTTGAGATGTGTTGAAGGGCTAGTGCATACATAAGTGGTCAATGCATAGTTAATTCATGAAATGTGAAGCGAGTATTGGGTTTTATTTGTGCTTTATCTTGTATGTTTCTTCCTTGTTAAAAAGCCTATGTGTTTTTAGCTTTAGGTTTCATTCTTGGATGTTTTCTATTCTGTAATAGTGCACTATGGGCAAGTGAGTAGTTGCTATGTTTCTCATACTTGCTTGTTGTTACAATGGTTAACGAGGAATGCTTGCAAAAATTTATCATGTTCGTTTATTTTTTTGCAAATTTTAAAGTTGTTTCCATGGTTCAGGTCTACAAATAGCATATTATTGTCATGGTTTGTGCTCATTTGTTTAATTCTCTCGTATGCCCCTATAATCCATTTCCTTATAAGCAAAGTAGCAAAAATAGAAATAGATGATAAATTTTGCAAATAACGGTGATGCATTGTAGAACAGTTAATGCATAGTTAATGCATTAAATACTATTTCAATAGTGGCACAATTATTATGTTTTCTAAGCCTAGGGTTATGTTGCACAATTCTTATGTTATGTAAGCTATGATGTGCACTAGCTAATTTGCTTAAACAAAAAATGAGTGGTAGACCTACTCACATTTAATGCATTAGTTGTAGATTGATTGGCAAGCCTGCCATTTCCAATCTACATTATACAATTGCAACATTAAACTGCTTTCATCGTATCAGTCACTTGCCTTTCAGCAAAATGGCATGCACATCAATTGCATGATGACAGTAAAGCCGATACAATTTGTAGTAAATAACTAGTTTTAGCACTTTCATTTGTAATACTTGCTTCGCCAATGAAATTTGATTATCTTGCAACAAGTTTACTATTGATTTTACTTTCACTAAATTAGAAAAATATGGGAACATTAAATACTTGGCATTTATGAACATATTTTGATATTTTAAAAGCATTATTTATCTTTTTTCTATTGATATTTTGAATTCTTTTCGATCTTGTTCACTGTAAAAGCTTAGAATGCATTAGTTGTGGCTTGATTGCTTCAATAGGAACTAGCCTAATAGAAAAGCCTCTAAAATTTGGATTTCATGACCACATATTTGATTTTGTTGTTTTGTTTCACTTCAGTATCTATCGTTTTGTTGCCAAAGCTAGCACAAAAAAAATTAATTAATATTTAAACCTCTGGTTAACTGACAGGCCTGTCATTTGTATCAATATTCATAATTAGTTTATTAAACTAAATTCATACCAACTTTACTTCCTATGAACTTTTTTCCAATTGCATATACTATTTTCTAAATTCATGGTAAATAGAAACATTTATAATTAGTTTATTTTTTGTCTTACATATCTACTCAAAACGCTTACTATGTTAACAAATAAAAAAGTCTAAATTAATTGGGTTTACAAATATAAAAAAAATAAACATGGTTA
>VDFB02000017.1:279604883-279775490 GCA_007258455.2 Sequoia sempervirens
AGTCTATTTAGCTGCAAAATTCTGCTTTTCTCTGCTTCTGGTAGATCAATTCCAATTTCTTCAATGTTTTTAATTCAAATTTCTATTTTCTTCAATGTTTTTAATTCAAATTCAATTGGCATAACTGGTTTCTTTCCATACACTACTTCATAAGGATAAAATCTAGTTGTTGTTTTCCACATAGTATTATAGGCCCACACTGCTTCATCCAACCTATCTACCCAGTCTATCTTCCTCAATGAAACTATTTTTGTCAGAATATTCTCTAATTCTCTGTTAGTAACCTCCACTTGTCCATTCTCCTGAGGGTGATATGGCAAAGATTTTCTATGAGTCATCTGGTATTTCTGCAAAAATGCTTCCATCATTACTGATACAAATATGGTCCTTGGTCTGAAACAATTTCTCTGGGTGCACCAAATCTCTGTAGAATTTGCTTGTACAAAAAATCTACAACTTTATCTTTGGTTGCTACTGGTAATGCCTTCACCTTAGCCCATTTTGTTGCATAATTAGTATAAACAAGTATGTAATGTTTCCCTCTTGAAGGTGGATACACAGGTCCCACAAAATTGATGCCCCATTTTTCAAATGGTTCCAGAGCTATTTGTGGTTGAAACATCTCCATGGTCGGCGTGGGTCTTCCTATCCTCTAGCATTCATCACAACATGTGACAAAGAATGAAACATCCTTTGTCATTGATGGTCAAAAGTAGCCAGCTCCTAAGATTTTGTGAACTGTTCACACTATGGAATAGTGTCCTTCAGGCTCATGATGCAAGGCGTGTACTACATCATAAACATCTAACTCAGATACACATCTGCGTAAAACATGGTCAGGGCACAATTTAAACAAAAGAGCATTAATCCACTGAAATCTAGAACTTTCATGAATTAACCTCTTTTTTTGTTTTTGACTAAAGTGACTTGGACATTTTCTTGTTACAAGGTAATTTTCCAAATCAGCAAACCATGGTGGATGAATTGATATAGAAAATAGATGTTCATATGGAAATGTATCATCCACTAGTTCTTGATTATCCTGTGAAACAATTCTGGAAAGAAAGATAGCAACAACATTGTCTTTTCCAGGTTTATCAATGATAGTAACATCAAATTCCTGCAATAACAGTAACCATCTAATGATATGTCCACCTACTACAACCTTGTTCATCAAATATCTAATTGCAACATGGTTTGTATGTACGTAAACTTTGTAACTTGTAATATAATGCCTGAATTTTTTTATTGCATATACTACGACTAAAAATTAATTTTCTGTTGTTGTATAATTTCTTTCTACAGGATTTAAATTTTTACTAACGTAATAAATTGCATGCATGGCATCGTTGTCATCTTTTTGTCCTAACACTGCTCCAATAGCTAAATTGGATGCATCTGCATGTATGTGAAATGGCTCTCCCCAAACAGGTCCTTTAATGATTGGAGAAGTTGTTAAGGCTATTTTGATTGTCTCAAAATATTTTTGGCAATCTTCAGTCCATACAAACTCCTCTTCTTTCTTGAGCAGGGTATACAGTGCTGATGCAATTTTACTAAATCCTTCTATAAATCTTCTATAATACCTAGCATGGCCAAGAAAACTTCGAACTCCTGTTTGGTTCTTAGGGATTTCAATGTTTTGTATGATCTCAACTTTCTTGGGATCAACCTTTATCCCCTCTTTTGAGATGTGATGTCCTAGAACAATGCCCTTTGTCATCATAATGGAACTTTTTTCATGGTTGAGTGATAATTTGTGATCCTTACATCTTTGTAAGACCTTATCTAAGTTTTGGAGTGCCTCATCAAATGTTTTGGCATGGACTGTAAAATTGTCCATATAAATTTCAACACAAGAAGTGGTGAAGTCTACAAAAATGGCTAGCACTGCTCTTTAAAATGTGGCAGGGGCATTACATAGTCCAAATGGTAAGACTGTATATGCGTATGTGCCCCAAGGACAAGTAAAGCTAGTTTTGTCTTGATCTTTACGGGCTACTTGGATCTTATTATATCCACTGAAGCCATCAAGAAAAGAGAAGTAGTTGTTTCCTGTGAAGTTATCTAGTACCTGATCAATGAATGGAAATGGGAAATGGTCTTTCTTTGTGGCTTTATTCAATTCTCGATAATCTATGCACACCCACCATTTACCATTCTTCTTTGGAACAATAACCAGTGGATAAACCCACTGACTATTAGAGATTGGGTATATGAACCCTACTTTGAGCAGCTTCTCTATTTCTTTTTTTACAATGTCACAAAGAAAAGGATTGATACGCCTTTGTCCTTGTCTCATTGGTCTTACATATTTTGTGTAAATGTGATGGCTATAGATTGAAGGATGGATCCCTCTCATATCTGTATATTCCCAAGCAAACGCTTCAGTTTTTTTTTCTAAAGTGTCTTTCAATTCTTGTTCTTGCGTTGGGGATAAGAATGAATTGATATTGAGAGGTTTATCTCCAGCTACTGTAATCTCTTTGGTGTCTTTGGTGGAATTTATTGATTTCTCAACAAGAGTATTTAGAGGACAAGAATGTTGTCCATGCAATGTTGTTTGACAGTTTTCTCTTTCAATTTATGAAGTTAGCTCCTGTTCTTCAAATTCTTGAATATGTTCAATTATAGTAACCATGGATAATTCTACAATACCATCACCTTCTAACTCTAAATATTCATCCACCCAAAGTTGAGTGTTTGGTTGAATTGTCGGTTGTGCTGGTGGGTAGAGTGACAATTGTTTTTGTTTTTGACCATTTGATATGAACATGCTTCCAGATCTACAATCAATTAAAGCTATAGCAGTAGCTAACCATGGTCTGCCTAAGATGATTGGATATCCAAAATCTTTCTTTCTAGCTTTAAGAACCAAAAATTCAACCGGATAATCCCATGTGTCTATGGTAACCATGATTTCTTCTATTATACCCTCTAGTTTTGTTGTAGATTTGTTAGCTAACTGTAGGATAGTTGTTAGTTGAATAGTTGTCATCCCAAGTTTTTGTACTGTATCAGATGTGATAACATTAATGGCAGCTCCTAAATCAATTAGAACATTTGATATTCCAATTCCATTAATACTCAGCGTAATTATAGGGCTATCAGGATCATTATATTTATGTGGAAGTAGTCTTCCTGATAACACATCAATAAGCTTTGTCCCTACTTGAATTGTTGAAGGCATTTTCTTTTTCCTTCCTGGAGTTTTCATGCAAAGGGATTTAACTAACTGATTGATCTCTAGTATATCTTTGATTTCCTATAATAGTGGTATCTCTATGTTAATCTTTTTCAACTCCCTAAGAAGTTGAGAATCGATTACATTCATGTGATTAGGTGGAGGGATTTCAGGAGTGATTTTCTCTTCCTTTAATCTCTCAGGGTAGGGAGCTTGAATGACAGTTTGTTCTTCCTCCAAGGTTTTTTTTTCAATTGAATTTTCATTTCCTTCCCCTCTTTCTTGTATTTTCTCTACTGGTGTAGTTTGCACAGTTCGATTTATCAATTGTATGTCATTAACATCGATAACATTCACATTAGGGGGATTTGCATCATTACGCGTGTTTCTTGGATTGGAAATAGGTTGAGTTGGTAGTTGAGGTTGGTTCACCTAATCATTGGGAGAATTACGGGCATTAAGTGTTGGAGGCATTTTCCCCCAGGGGCATTTTTGTCCCTAATTTTTCCATGGTTGGAATTGGTTTTGATTATGTTGCCATGAGGGCTGATTGGTTTGCCATTGTGGCTACTGATTCCATTAGGGATTCATCCATTCAGGTTGATTCCAATAAGTAGGTGGTTCATATTGAGGGGTCCATTGGTTCTAGTTTTTCCAAGGGTTTTGATTCCAGTTTGGCGTGGAACCATATTGTCTCTGATTCGAATTGTACCTTGAGTTTTGAGGCCTTTGACCAACATAATTCAGCTCTTCTTCAATTACTGGTGGTTTCTTTAGATTACTTTTTATGCCAGCCAAAAGATTACAGGAACCTATTGAGTGTGATTTTTCACAAATCCCACAGATCTCAACCTAATTTAATGGACATTCTCTCAAAATATGTTTTCCCCTACATTTGGAGCAATAAATTGATAATGGTTCAGTGCTCCTCTTATTTCCTTGCATGTTGAGATGCAGAAGCAGATTAGTCTTCATGTTCGCTAATTCCTCCATTACCTTTGATACATCAGTGGTATTAGCCTTGTTTCTCCTAGAGTTTCTAGTCCCCACTCTAGTTCTAGAGTAGTTCCTACAGATCTCCACAATGTCATCCAAGGAGAGCTTGTTAATTTCTCCCTTTCCCATTAGATTCAAGGATTCTCTTGACTCGTCATCAATCCCTCTTAGGAAAATTGTCTTGCTAGAACATTTCATTTGTCAGCCATTAGTATGCACTTTGATGCACAAATTGATGGAACCCTCATCGGCATAGTCTTTCCACAAAATTTCATCCTCAATTGCCTCATTCAAAATAATTCTTCCTTCCCTATCCTTACTTGACAAACTCTTGGTATTTGAAATACAAGGAATTGGAACAATTTCTGCTAGGATTCTGTTGTTCTGGAATACTAAACCATGAACCATCACTTAAAGGTTGATTCTTTCAAAGTAGAAGGAAACTAACACAACCCTGATTATCTGTTTAAATCATAGGTTTAGCTCCAAATTTTGATTCAAACGAGGAATTGATCATGGATTCTAAAGTCTTCCCCTAAAGGTAGGTGGGGCAGGGTGAAATGTTCATAGGAGATTCGTAAAGCTATCTTTCAGTTGATGGGATTTGAAGGTCCTGTTGTCGAGGAGGACGTCTCTTGGTTGGTCAACCATTTCTTCTCCTAGAAATAGTTTTGTTTTCCTCGTTTGGGGTTAGACATAGGTTGGCACTTTGGTAGGTGGAAGAATGATCCAAATCAATAATTCTACGAAAATCAACATTTCGTGGAAGAAACCTTCCTAGATGGTCTATGTTTCGTCTCATCCACAATTTAGATCTATCTTCCTTATCAACACTAAGGCTTCACACTAAATAGCCAGATCTTTTAAGTATTTCCCTGGCAACGACGCCAAAAATGATGGGCAAGGTTGTTGATGTCACAACTTGCATCATTTAGTGGGTATGTCTTGGGATCATCATGGAAAAAAATAGGTAAGTGGCAAAAAATTGAGAAAAATCGAGTTAGGCAACTTGATCTTAAAAGGAAATCTGAATCGTTATCTATATTATTTCAAAGTATGTAAGAATAGAATCTATAGCAAATTGAATGTAGTTTCTAAACTACTAGGTTTGTTTAAAAAAAATCTATTTGGTGAAAATTTGGAAATTTCAATGCAGTGGTGCTTAAATTTAGGGGGAAAAATAAGAAGTAGGTGTCTGTCTGACCACCCTAACCACAATAAAATAATAATATTTTTTTATAAAATTTTAGATATAAGTATAGGACTCATTCCTCGGTGTGATGCATACTTTTTTGTAATTTTTTCCAAGTAAATAATTAATTATGAATTTTTATTACAAAATTTTTTAAAATATATAAAAACTCATATCGACCACCTTAGCTTGGTCAAAATTCATGAAATTCATTTTTATTTTTTTTTTTAATCCTATAGTATGCAAAGCATAGAGATGTAGTATGTTTTGGATTCAAAAATCAATGATACCATTGGGGAATTATAGATGTTTTTCAATGTGACCTATCAATCAGGGAATTTAGTCGTAATTTGAATAGAAAATGAATAATAATTACTTATTAAATTCAAAGTAAAAGAATAATTTATATTGGTGGAAATATGAGAATCTCCTTTAAAACCCTTTTTTGTTTCATCAATTTTGGTAAAAAATAGTCATCGACCACATACCCATCATATTGCCACTTTTGGCCCATCATGATCTTGCACATACCCTAGTCAATTATGTATCGAACCAGGTGTGTCTCAGAGCAATATATGATAAGGATAGTTGTCACATATTCTTTGAGGGGTTTTTCACTGTAAACAGTGACTTCAGGTATCGATTTTCCTACTTCAGGAGCTTTCAAGAGCTATCAGGAGCTCTCAGGAGTTGAACTGTAGTGACTGATTCCTAAGGTTTAATTCCATCTTATTTTCTAATTTAAATATCCTGTTGACTTATTTTTTACTTTATTGAACTTGATTTAGACCAATTCATGGAGGCAATTAATGATTACTTTAATCCTTACTCTAAAACATGACATCCATAATTAATTGCTGGAAATTAAACACTATTTAAGAACATAAATGAATTGCGAGGAAATGACAATTACTCTTAGAAAACATAAAAACTAATCTCCATGAATAGATTTTCAACAAACTCCAACTTCATCTTTCCATAAGTTCCTATCATCGCTTTTAATGAAATTTAATAAATAACACCAAACTTAACTATTTCAAACAACATCTAAATCCAATTAATCTAATAATCCTTATAATGATTCTAACAATATTAATCTAACCATAACAAACTGAAACTTGAAAGTAATTCGAATTCGAGCATAAGTAACTATTTAGAATTAACATTCACTAAGTCAGAAAATGATTTAACAACTTAACAATTCAGAATTAACATCTACTTCAGATTTAATATGAATGAATCAGAAATAGCATAACTTAACAAAATACCAACACAAGATCGTTCCAAAGGTTGAGCAGGCCCTGCTCTTCCTCAGGTAAGATCCCTTAACATAGTGATTGAATTAACTCCTTTCTTTCATTCCCATTGATCAAAAGTAGAATGCAGAATAAAGTATTGTTGTTTGAATTATAGAAATCTAATTGAAATTATCTAACTCCTAACTAAAACCGAAACATGGATATTTATAAGAATATCCTTATTAGATTTCTAACATGGTGTTAACTGCCAAGACTTAAGGTGATCAAACTAAATATTACAATCAAACTAAAACATAACTGAAACTAAACTAAAGAGAACTATGCTAGATTGGCGCTAGAAGTAGAAGTTCCATAACTGACTATAAAGAAGTCGACTTGGACTTGAGTGACTCATCATCTAGCAGGGCCCATCTATGGCATATTCATCATCATGATTAAACAGAGAGTTTAACCACATCATCAATCTTTTAAAATACCCTATTCAAAACCCTTAAGAAAAGGATAACATTTATGGTAGTAAAAGATCAATGCAACATAATTATCTTAGCAAATATCATCATAAAGTAACCCAATTAACATAAACCATTACTTCAAATATATCTACTAATTTAGCTAAACATAAAGCAAAACAAGTAAATATGTTAATCTAATCTACCATTAGTCATGTCAATTAATAAAAATAACAAGTCTTTTAAACATAAAATGCTTTAATGAAAGTATTTTGATGCTCTGATCACCTTGGGATTGTTAGAGTGTTGAAAGAATTCTTCCTCATCTATTTCCTCCTAACTATCCACTTCTTCTATGACGATGTCCTTGGGATTTTGGTTTGACTTGTCCATCATTTCTTGTTGTCTATGGATTACTTCCTCCTCACTTTGTGGTTGGTTTTATGTTGCTTTGAATGTTGGTTCCTTTTGAGGAGTTATAAGGTCACTTGGTCTATAACTCCATGGGTCACCTCTGTTGTTTGTGGTGTTTGTTGCAAGCATACTAGAGCTACTTTTATTTTCTTCCATATTTTTCTATGTTTTGATCATGTGGTTGTCATACACAAGTGCCAAGATTTTATGAAAGTTAGTGATTTCTAGCTTAAGGAATGAACTAATGCTTTGTTTTTGGGATTTTTTCATTTTAAAAGGATGGTATCTATTGCCATGTAGGAGGTGGTAATGCAGGCCTTTTAGCTGCAAGATTTTCTTTTCATTCTTCTTTGTTTAGGATAATAGTTGTGTTTCTCCACTGAGTTAGTTTTTCCTTTCTTTCAAATATGAAACTTCTCAAACTACTAATAATGTCTATTTGTTCACCTTCAATTTTTATGAGACTTGGTTGTACGATAGGTGCTGTTAGATCCAGTTTTTGAATTGGAGCAGTTGGATGCCAAATGGTAATAAAGTGAATGATGAAGGTGTTGGTGTTTTGATATGATTTTCATGATACTCAAGACCCTAAAGTTTGAGTGATATTTTGGGATGTCTTGGAAGTGATGCTATTTTTGGGACTCAAAATGTTGAAAACCTGGACTGATATTTCACTTCATTTTTCTAGAGGATATGTTGTGAAGAATCTACTTGAACTAGCCTTGAGGTTCAAGCAAATGTTGATATCTTAGAATTTTCAGGGAATAATACAAGGTTGTGTTTTGATTTTGAATCCTAAAACTAGGTTGGTGTGTTTGATTGTGCAAATGGATATGGACTGACGTAGATATGACGTGTTTTGGGAGTCTAATTATTTTCATTCTCACAAGATTTAACCAATTTAAGATCAATTTCTGATTTTCACTAAAAAGTAGGGAAAAAGCGATAGTTTTAGAGCAATAATGGTAATTTTTGTCAAAAGTGACCAAATTTATGTCAATAGCGACCAAGTCTGAAGGACAACTGTGGTAGGATTTCTCAAAAGCAGCCTTTGTTTGTAATTTTTCTAACTAGTGAATTGTGCAGGAAAAAGCGGATGTCTTGATCAGAAGCGGCCAAATTTTAGTCTACTACGGCTAAGAAAATGGATCAAGTGTGGTAATGTTAGGATCAACTGCAACAATTTTATGTCAAAATTTGGTAACTGGTCCCAACCTCTTGAATATGAAAATGCTCGTGAATGTTGTCAACTTTGCAAGAAATTTGGTCACCTTATTGATTCTTATGGTAAGAGGTCAGTTGAGGGGATCAATTTCTCCTTGCAATCCCCATCCAAGCAGGTTCCTAAGACCTTTGAGGTTGTCTCTACTACTTTCCCCCCTGATGTTTCTTCTGTCCCAGTGGCAGTTGTCCCCCCTATGAAGGTTGCTCCTTCTAGTGGCTTGGTTGTTGTCCCTACTGAGCCTCTTGATGTTTCTAGTGCTTTGGAAAGTTTGAACTTCATGGATGTAGCCCTAGTCGAAATCATCTCTACCCCAGGTTTTCAGAAATATTGGAATCCTAATGTGGAGGAGGAAAATCCAATAGTTAATCTGGTTGAAGAACAAGGAATTCCTTATAAGGAGGCCAACATTCTAATTCCTAAGGAAGATGTTCTTGTTGCTAATGAAGGGATACAGTTGGAAGAAGGAGAAATATTGTTTTCAACCCCTACTTTATCCTTGGGGATATGGCATTTCTATCTTAGAAGGAGGCTAGTAATCTAAGTGAATCCTTGGCCATGTTGGGATTTCCCCCTCACCCCAATGATAGGGAAGATGAGGACAATTGGTTACAGGCTCCTAATAAGTCTAAAAAGAAAAAGAAGTTGGATGTCGGTGGGGGAAACAAGGTTGGAAGACCTTCCCAAAAGGAATCCAAAAATAAAGATATTGTGAGGGATGTGGCAGCTGCTAAACAAAGAACCTTGGATTCGATCATGAGATCAAAGTCCAAAAAGAAGTAGCCTTAGCTATTCTTCTTTGGGCCTTTCGGTGTTGTACCAATTTTGTTTCCTTAATTAAGTTCCTTTCCTAGAATATTAGGGGCCTTAATAGCCCATATAAACAATTTTTGGTTAAAACCTATATTTTGGACAATAAAGTGGATGTTTTGCTCCTTCAAGAAACCAAAATGAAGGAGACCTTTGATAAGGTGATTTTGAAAATTTGGCCTGGTGCGAATTACTATGTCAGTGAGGTTGATGGAGCCTCAAGGGGTATTGTTACTCTTTGGAATCCCTCAAAATTCAAAGGAACTTTGGGCTCTACTAGAAGAAATAGTTTGATGGTGTCTCTGGAAGATCTTTCTTCTCAGGAGAAATGGAATTTAATCAATATCTATGCCCCCAATTCAAGTAGGGACAAATTGTAGCTATGGGAGTATTTAAATGATGTAATTAAAAGTAAAGAGGATGACTATTGTATGTTGGGAGATGAATTCAACTCCCCTCTTCTTCCCTCTAAAAATTCAAGGGGGGTCGATGACTATACTGACAGTATGATGGAGTTTCCTGGATTTTTAAACTCTACCAGGCTTTTTGATATTCCTCTATAGGGCTCAAAATTCACATGGACAAATACAAGGCTTGGTAACCATTTGATTCAAGTAAATTTGGATAGGTTTCTTATCTCTTCTAATTGGAACATCTCTTAATATCTTTCTCTCTACTCTCCCAAGATCTGGATATGACCATAATGCTATTGTGCTTAAAAGAAATTTTGATCACAACAAGGGCCCTTTCCCTTTCAGATTTGAAATAATGTGGAGCCCTCATCTATATTTTTTCGTTTTAATAAAAAATTGGTGGGAGGAACCCATGGGAGGCACCCCTATGTTCTGCTTGGTGGAGAAGCCAAGAAGAATCAAGCTGAGACCAAAAGGATGGAACAAAGTCACCTTTGGAAATATCTTTGAAATTAAGAAATCATTGGGAAATAGCTTAAAGGAAGTTCAGGATAAAATGGAAGCTAGCATTGGGGATGATGAGTTATGCATTAAGGAATGTGATCTAAGATCTCAATGGTTTAAGGTCAATAAAAAGGAGGAGATTTTTTGGAAACAAAAGTCTCAAGTTCAATGGCTTACTGAAGGGGTCCACAACACTAAATTCTTCCATCAATCAACCTTGAAACATAGAAGCAGGAATTGGATTAGATTGCTCAAGAAAGAAGATGGGACCACGGTTACAACTAAAAAATAAATTGCTAAGGAAGCTATTAACTTCTTCTCCTCCTTCCAAAATTCCCAAGTTGATGCTAATCAGGTACATCATGACTTCCTTGAAGTGATTCCTAAAGTTATTTCTAAAAAGTACTTAAAGATTATGTCTAATGTTGTTTCTATGGAGGAAGTTAAATAGGATGTCTTCTCCTTTGGGGCTTATAAAGCCCCTAGACTTGATGGGTTCCCTCCTACCTTTTTTCAGGCTTACTGGGATATTGTTAAAACTGACCTATTCAATGCTGCTAGATATTTCTTTAGATTGGGTAGGATCCTAAACCAATTGAATGCAACCTTTATTACCCTTATCCCCAAGAATGATGAAGCCTCTTCTATTAAGGATTTTAGACCTATTAGCCTTTGTAATACTATCTATAATTTTTTTTCTAAGCTCCTTGTGAATAGACTTAAAGCTATTTTATGCAAAATGATTGCCTCGAACCAGAAAGGATTTGTCTAGGGAAGAAATATTTTAGATGTTGTTATATCTACTCATGGAATCCTTCACTCCATGGACCTCGGTAAAAACCCTAGGATGGCATTGAAAATTGATATCTCTAAGAATTATGATAGAGTCTCCTAGTCGTTTCTCTTTGCTGTTCTCAGGAAATTTGGGTTTGCGGGTAGATTCCTAAAGTAGCTCGCTTCTTGTGTTACTTACCCTATGTGCTCAACTCTGGTTAATGGTGTCCCCCAGGGCTTCTTCTCATGTGGTCATGGCCTAAGACAAGGAGAACCCCTCTCCCCCTATCTTTTCATAATTGTTGTTGAGTTCCTTGGAAGGAATATCCAAAAGCTAATTGACTCTGAGGCCCTTAAAGGAGTTAAAGATGCTTTGTATGTCATTTCTGACTCTCATCAACAGTTTGTTGATGACACCATCCTTTTTGGTGAAGCCTCAATGGGGGAAGCCAGCCTCTGGAAATCTGTCCTTAGTGACTATGCTTTTTTCTCTAGTCAGCATATTAACTATGAAAAAAGCAAGATTTACTTCTTCAATGATGACCAATTAGTGAAGGAAAGAGTGGTGAGGATCTTGGGATGTCAAGAAGTTTTTTTACCTATTGCCTACCTTGGGCTACCTCTGATATCAAGAAAGTTAGAAAACAATTATTGGAACCATCTGATTGGGAGAGTTCAAAATAAGTTGGCAGGGTGGAATGGTAAACTTCTAATATTAGCTGGGAAGATACAATTGCTAAAAGCCTCCCTATAGAATATCACAATCTACTATTTATCCCTCTTTAAAATCCTAGCCTTCATTGGGGAAAAAATAGAATAGATTCAGAGAAGATTCATGTGGTCGGGAACATAAGAGAAAAACAGACTGTCGCTAATTAGTTGGGAGAAAGTGTGTACTCCTAAAAATGTAGGAGGTCTGGGGATAAGAAGAATCAAATTTATTAATAAAGCCCTAACTACTAAGGTGGGATGGAACCTCTTGGAAGGGTCTAAGGATTGGGTGAATATTTTTCAAGCTAAATATCTAAAGAACAAAAATCTTGGCTGCTTCCTCTCTGCTATACATCTGCCTAGTGGGTCTGTTCTCTGGAACCATCTTATCAAAATAAAAAATGTGTTGAAATTTCGAGTGAAAAAGAGGATTGGCAATGGAAAAGACATTGATCTTTGGAAAGACCCCTAGATCAAGGCTTCCCCTCTCTCATCCTTAGAAGGCTTCAATCCCCTTAAACAAAGCTTGACAAGGATATGTGGAAAAAAGGTGGTAGACTATATCAATTGGGAGGTGGAAGAACCTAAATGGAAGGAATTTAATATGTTGTTAAGGGGTGTCAACTTGAGAGGTCAGAGACATATTAAGTTCTGGGAGTCGATTATGCAAAGGTTACATATCTTCATAGGGGAGGAAAACTAGTTTTCCATTGAAAGGGAAGATGAATGGGTGTGGAAAGGGAACTCTTCAAGATGTTTCTCAGTTAAACAAGCTTATAATGAATTGATGAAACCCCTAACTAATAGTAGAGACCCTCACTAGGACAAAGTGTGGATTGAAAACCTTATTCTAAAAGTTAACTGTTTATGGTGGGCTACTTTTCATGGTAGAATTCTAACAATTGATAATCTAGTAAGGAGAGGATTTCAGCTTGTCAATAGATGCATTCTATGCAAGCAGGATGAAGATTCAGTTATGCATCTTTTCTTTCCTTGGGTGATCCCATAAAGTTGGTTTACAATTTATGGGAGATTTTGATTTTTGCTAAAATCACATATTTTTAGAAAATATAATGATTTAAGCCTTAAAAAGTTCCATTTAAAGCATTCCAATTGAAGAGGGTTTGATCAAATTGCCTTAGATCAAACCCCCTTGGATAGAACCCTGCTAGTTTTAAACAATACCTATAACAGAGTCTCCTTTACACCTATCAAAATGCTGATAGAAAACCACTTTTGATTTCCTTTTTGGGGGATCAAATGAATTCATTTAAAACTTATTTTTTGTAAGTATGTAGTCCTTATTATAAGCTTCCCAAAAATTATAATTTTAAATAAATTTAATTTTATTATTATATTTTTTTTATTTTTTTTAAGCAAAAGTGGCAAGCCACTATAAATATATTAATATTAAATATAAGTTTTACAAAACCCTGGTTCAGGCGAGCATACCGACAGGAAAGAACTAGGAAGAAAACCCTCAGTTATAGCTCAAGAAAGACCATTGACTGACGCTTTCCAATTTGACCACTTTACAATAACTCACAAAATAACCCTTTTACATTTTACAAAAACCATGACCCATACTAGACCAAAATACAGACGCTGCACCCTTTCACTATCAAGACCCCTTAAAACCCTTTACATAATAGGCCCCATCACATAGCCAAAGAGATCATTAAAGACCCTGTTACATAGAAAAACCATCCTATTTAATTCTACAACAGTAACTAATAACCCTTTACAAGTTTCACAATTATGACTCGATTACAAAATATTCCAAAATGATAGCTGCTATATGAAAACATGACCCGATTACAAAATATTCCAAAATGATAGTTGCTATATGAAAACAAGATTAAAATGAAGTTGACTTGTTTCTTGCTTTTCAAGGACCATTTACGGAGCTTTCTTCATTCACCACCTGCTTCTGCTTATAATCATAATCATGCGATGGAACTGTTTTATTTATGTTAGGAATGTAACGATAACGAAATTTCCCCTTCGCAGCTTGTAGCCAAATTGATAATTGCAGATCATGAACACATGTGTGATTCCTCGAGAAGGATATTACATGATACTTCCTCTTAAATTCATCTGTATCCTTCATAGAAAATGCAGATTTGTACTTGTTAAGAGCTTGATACAAGTAAGAAGAAGTATCATGCATTGTTGATAAAAGCATGCCTTGGAAAATTTCTGCATATCTCTTTTTGAAATGAATTAAATTTCTTGGGAATAAACCTCCCACTAGACCATCATCCTTGATGTTCAAAATCATATTGCTGCACACTTTGGAGTGAAGCATCATTTTTCAGATATAGACTAATAACAAACTTATTAGCTATATTCTTTAAAACATTGTAATTTTCAACGAGATCCAAAATGTTTGATAAGAAAATGGACAGTAAATTGGCTAGGAATATGATCCTCTGCAATTCTGTATGAAAAAAATCCTTGCCTATGATTGACTTTAATGCAATTTAATACAGACTTAGAGTTTACTTTGAAGACTTTTTGTAGTTCATCTTTATCAATGCAATCTAAAAAAGGTTCTTCCCACAGCTTAACTGAAATTGGCGCCCTGTAATTTCTTACTTGAAACTCTTTTAACTCCATTAGATTGAAATTAACCAAATCCTTTGTAAATTGCAATATCACTGGGAGATAAACAGTGAAAATGAAACAAGTCGGTGATGATTTTAAAGCCAAGCTTAACCAACTTTTTACGACAGAATTTCTTGATAATGAGACCTTGCAAGGATAACATGCTTGAAGAGTCTCAAACTTTTAAAACGGCTGCTATTTTTCCCATTAGCACATGGGTAAATTGCCAGCAATGTACCAAATATGACATCCGCACAAATTTTGTAATCATTATAAGACAGTCCTGAAAATGGTAGAGGCCCAACTTTGGCTAGTTTTGTAAGCCGGCAATGGAAAACTGGCAACTAATTTAGCAATATCCTTTATGTTCAAAAGTGGAGACTAAGTCCAAGCATGTCGTCCTTGCAAGATTTGTGAGAAAATTTCTTATTATTATATTTATTTTTCATTTCTTGTGAATGTAGGTTTTTCACCAAAAATCAAGCTCTTTGTTCTACACATGTGGAAAAACAGAAGATTATCAAAAAAAAATTGAAAAATATGAGTGCACCAGATATTGAAGTCCTTGATCCAACAAAAAAATTGAATTTTGATACATACAAAAGTTATGTGTTATACAGTCCACCTATATGCGAATTGTAATTAGTTTGACTTCAAAACTTGATTAAAGAGAAAAATTCAATAAAACACTATGAAACCAATTGGAAGCACTATATGTCATAGTTACTAATCTAAATTGGGCCACAATTCTAGCCAAGAAGGCTACTATTTGGGTTCCTCCTAAAAAAGAATGGGTCAAATACAATTTCAATGGGTGTTCAAAAGGTAATTTGGCCTTGGTTGGGGCAGGAAGACTACTGAGAAACCATCTTGGAGACTACATTGTGAGCTATGGTATAAATTTGGGAGTTTACTCCAATAATAAGGTTGAGGCAATGGTTGTTTTGGGGTGCATAAAGACTCTAAGAGAATATGGTTTTAAGAAGGTTATTTTGGAAGGTGATTCTAAATTAATTGTGGATATATTGAATGGAGGTGCTATGAATCCTTAGGAATTAAAAGACATTTTTGAAAAATGCAAGTCCCTAATGAGTTTCTTTACTCATTACTGGGTGCAACATGTGTTTAGAGAAGAAAATATCTCTGTTGACTGTGTTGCCAATGAAACACTTAAGTGTAATAGGTAGAACTATTGGGATAATAATCATTTTCCTTTATCATTGAAAGACAAAGTGGTCAAAGAAAAGTATGAATATGTGTACAACTTACAAAGATGAGAGAAAGGAGTGGCATAGGGATTTTATGCAATCATGTGAAATAAATGGCCTTTAGAATTATGATGATAAAAGTGGTGTGACATTGAGTATGAAGATCTCCTCAGGTGAAAAAAGTAATTATTATTACATTCCCAAGATTTGAATGGATCACATGGCCTTAATAATCACAAAGGATGTGTCAAATCCAAGTGTAGTGAAGTGCCTTATGTCAAATCTATCTGCCAACATGAAGATCAGCTTGTTACGAACAATCAAGAGCCATTTATCATTTGTAATAATAATAATGAAATCTTAGCCCAGGGAAATGTGATATTGGCTATCTTATTAAGAAAGTACTCGAACTTCTTCTGTGAAAGAGATTGTTTCCAATTCGCTAGGAATAGTATATCCTACAAGTTTGGAAGACTACCAGGGAGGAGTGGGGTTATGAAGAAAAGCTTATAGAATCCTAAAAGCTTACAGTGGACAAAAATGGGTGGACTGAGAAAGCGAACTGAACCTCCAAATTGCCAGGCTTTAAGACAAAATTTTGACCTATGGAGGCTTTTTTGAAAGAGCGGGTATGGTGCCATTTTTTGAAGCCATGAAAGGTTATAATGAAAGCTTAACTTTGAAATTTACCAACTCATGGAGAAAGGGGAATGTGGCTATTGGTGTGGTTAGATTCAAGGTGATGACCTAGTTTATTGTGAAGGCTACTAGTTTGCAAAATCAACAAACTAAGGTGGTGAAGAGGAGTGGATTTGATTACTAGTCTTTTGTTGATAAGTTCCTCCATGATGGAAAAAATCTTACTAGGTTTCAAAATGGGTATGCACGTCTTGAACTTCCGGCTCCCTATGCTCCAGTCAGTATTTTTATGATGTCGTATTTTACCCTTGAAGGTAGATATGTGATAGTTCATGCATACCACTTTTCTCTGTTCAATCATATTCGTCATAATGAGCGTATAAATTTACCTTAAATTTATTTGCTCTCCTCTCTGTAACTTAACATTGAAAAGGGTGTGAATCCTCCCCTGCATCAAGGTTTAATGATTACCCTTTATAATCATGCCTTAGCTTTAAACCCACATGGTAATCCTCTAGTTGCTAGATAGAATAATGATAATCAAAATTATGGGGAAAATATGGAACCTTTAGTTGAGGCTAACCCCATTGAGAAACCTAACCCTAGACCCCCTCCCCTTATCGTTGAAACAAATATGAATACCCCTACTAAAATCTCTTCCTCCACCGCTAAAATTGCTAGCCCTTCTACCCATGTGGGTATGAAGAATCCTACTAAAATCTCCCTCGAGCTCGAGTTGGTTAAAGCTACCCTTGAGAAACATAAGCATTCCCTGCTTCTTCTTGAATCACCTAAGTCTAAGAAACTGAAAAAAGAGTTGGTAATCCAAAATGAGGTCATCACTATAAGTGAAGAAAAATAGGTCTTTCAAATTGAGGATTCAGAGGATAAGAATTTGAGTCATGGTATCGAAGGCCAAACATCTGCTCACTTTGCTAAGGCTGCGTCCCAGGACAAGAAGGGGAAACAAAAAGCCATTGTTCAAGAGGAGGAGGATTTGGAGGTGGAAGAGTTTGAGGCCCAGGTTGATGAAGACAATGATGGTATGGATTTTGAAGAGATATCCTATGATATGGGAGAGGAAACAAAGGAGGAGAAAGAAGAAAAAGAGGAGGAAGAGACCGCAATTGAAGATGAGCCAAGGAATGAAATTTTGACTGCTCCTGATACGAGGAACATTTCTAATGAAAATAATATTGTTGATGATTTGAGTACTGGCTATCTAAAAAGTTGTTTGAGCTACATGCAAGTTCATATGGATGACATAGAAAAATCCATTATCACTCTAATGAAGGTGACGAATGACCTTATGCGGAGAGAAATGGTTGGTGTAGTCTCTGGCCAAACCAAGATTACTAGAAAGTTGAAGAAGATGGGAATGTCTGATGAGCTGAAGGATCTGGTTGAGGATGAGGGACTTGATTGGAGAGAGTATTTCTCCCACATAGGGGAATACTAGGACCTAATTGCAAAAGTCAAGTAATGGATTTTTTTCCATCTGCTGGTTATGGCTTCCTTGCTTTTTTTGTTGTTATGTTTTAACATCCTGAAATGCTATTTTAATATAGCTCAGATATGGTTGAGAACTTGTTGGAATCTGGTGGACCTTATAAATGGTCTCTGTAGTATTAACTGCTTTAGTAATTGTATTCAATTTTTGATTGAGTATAGTGGTTATATGGTTACTATTTTGTTATTTGGCCTATGTGTCACCTTGGACTTTTTGTTTCTGGCTACTAGTTGGTGCTATTTTTCCCCAGCTTGTTTCCTTTTTTGATTTTTGGCTTATAACCATGGGATCAGGGCCCTTCCCCTGCTTAACTAATAAAAAAAATAGTATGAGATAGAAATATGAAATTTATTATCATCACATATTAAAATATCATTAACATAAATAGGTTCATCAAGAATACACGATTCATTAATTACATCATAAGAATAAATAAGAATGATCATCTAGATACATTACTAGTAGTAGGAGTAGAAACATCATAAAGCATAGATCAAAAACATAGTCAAATCATAGATAGGTGTTCCCAGATCAACAAGAACAACACTAGGATCTTGAAAGAAATGTGTCTAGAAATAGAGATAAATATAAGAAAATCTATAAATATAAGACAACAAAAATCATGAGGGGTAGAAAGAATATTCTCTTTAGCTATAACAACATCACTTGAAGAAAAAACATTGAACCTCTCATAAAATGTATCTTAAAAGGTAGATAAGTCTAAATATACAAAAATCAGGCTATCATGATATGTATGAAGAAGCGACATTATCTCATCACTATGGACTAAATAATTGCATTGAAATTTAAAACATCAAAGTGTATGTGAGAATTACTATCACTAGTAAAAAATAGGTATAATCAAGGTGAATATCATAACTATGAGATAATTCTATTAAGAAGGAAATTCACATACATGATAAAATAACACAATTATTAAAAATACACACCCATTCAAAAGATAGAAAGACATGAGAACATAAAGGATGGAAGTATTGGATACAACAAACATAAGAACACATCAAAATTACTAATACATAAATGAATACTTTACCTAAAGGTAAGGGTCCATGGGAATTATGAAAAATGATCTAATAATGAAGCACAATTATGATGGAGGGTGCATATATTAAAGAGAAAGTAAACAATGGAATTCTAAAATCTAATAAAAAATATGAACAATGAAACACAACAAAGGTGGATTCAAATCACAACTATTTATAAAATAGGAGGTATACAATGACATTAAATTTGAACTATAATATGCAAAGATAAATCATAAGAATAGAACCCTAGCATGTGTAAGATAAATCCCACAAATAAAGTTCATCATCATGTAAAGAAATTAATACAAATTCACCTACTAAAATTAGGTATAGTGTATATAAAAAATAATACAATCTAATTAACTTGATTTAGTGTTTAGACTCATATGTATTGTAACACTTGTATGCAAGTCCAAAAACCTAATTCATATTCTTCTAAGAATATTGAGTGATACTTTTAATTAAATTTGATCTTGTATATTCTACAATGATAAAAGAGAAATAAAAATAATTATCATTCAGTGGTCTTTGCTATGTTTAACAACTCTAGTTTCTAAGATTAAAAACTATGTCATAAGGTTAGGTTTGAGTTTGTGTTCATGTTTGACAATAATTAAGTTTAGATGAAATTTGGTAAGGAGAATTTATAGAAACAATTGTGAATAAATTTGTCTTATATAAATTTGTTTTTTTTAAATAAAGTAATAAATCCTTAAAAATAAAACATCATATATTAAATTTAAATACATTATAATAAGTTTATAATATTATGATATAATTGTGTTTAAAATTGAATCTAAATATTAATAATATATAAATAATAAAATATTATTATTAAAAATCTAATGTAAATATTTTAAAATATTTAAATTTAATATATTGAGAAAAACCAAAAAAAATAAAATGACTATTGTTTAAAATATAAAGCATAAAGATATTCCTCTCATCACTTGCTATATCCATTGATTCCAATATTAGTTTGTATATTTCTCTCCCACCATGGAAGTGAATTCCTTTTATATGCCAATTCTACCCTCCCAAAAACCCTCTCCATGTAGTACTCCTCTAATGAGGAAGCTACAACCACATCAACTTATCAACTATAACTAATATGAAATAAGACTTTTGATAGTAACACTAAAAAAGTTAAAACTTAATCATCCCAATGACATGAAAATATAAAAATAGAAATAGGAAATAATACTTGTGACCCATGTAGAAAGTAGAGTTTAGTGTGTGATCTTTAAGTCTGATAATTTATTATAGAATGGGAAAGAACAAAATTTTAAAAAAGGTGTTTGTTAGCAAAGTTGAGTATTCAATATTAAAATATGCAATAAGTCACTCAATTAACTATTTAATAAATCAATTTCTCACATATAAATCTAATAGGCACCTAGAGAAAGATATCTCTTGACATATTTTTTATAAATTTAAATAAAAGATATATATGTTAGTTATATCTTTAATTCCAACCTTTACCTCAACCTAATTCTAACCCTACCCCTAAGTTAAAATTGGGATTATAGTTAGAATTAAAATGATTGACTAAATAAAAATTTAAAATTTAAGATAACATATGACAATTTCAAAATTATTTTTTCTTAAAAAATTAAAAAATATTAAATGTATTAACTTAATATAATATATTTAAAAATATATATATAATAATTTTAAATTTTAAATTTTATTTAATATTTAAATTTAAAATAAAAATATTATTTCATAAACATATATTTTGATACTTTTAAATAAATATATAAAAAAACATAAAATATAAATATAAAAAATATATATATTACAATTTATAGAAATAAAATTTTACCTTTAAATATATAGTTTTCCTCCACTACATATAATTTTTACTCTCTCATATTAAAAAAAAATATTAATAAAACCTAATAGACTAACACATGTTTGTTATGCATGGATGTATGGGCCAATGCAAGTGGGAAGTGTGAGAAAGAAGAAAGGGCCTAGCGATAAAAAAGTCATTTACAAAAGAAAAGCTTGATACGATGGTTTTAAATGGTTTAATAGTGGCAGGAAAAGAATAGATGAAAAAATAGAAAATGGGAAGAATTTTGATCAAGTAAGAGTTTAGTGCGTGCTCTTTAAGCCCATCCATTGAAGATATGTAGAAGACTTTATGGGATTGTATGTAGTAAATAGAATTTGAAGAGCCTTTTTCAAACAACCATCCTCACAAGCACTCTGAGATTGAGATTGAGATTGAAATAGAAATTGGATGACATTAAATGAATTTTTGTTTTCATTCATTTATCATAATGGAAATATCTTTCTTAGTAGGACATTCTAGTCTTTTAGACTTCCCATTTGGGCCTCTCCTATTTTGATCTCAGTTTCTTAAGATTGAGAATTTTGAAAAAGAGTGTGACAAGAACTTTTGGTGTAATTTATTTACATGGAGTTATAATTTTTCCAACCAATATTCTGTTGTTTATGTCTCTAATGGTGAAATTTACAACCCCATGCCAATTCCCATTTAGTTATGAGCCCATTTCCTCAATAGAATGACCTCCCATGCAAATCATTAGTTAGTACTCAATTGATATGTACTCAACTAGAAACTTAATTGACATGGGTCACTTATTGGGATCTCAACGTAAGGAACTTGTAAATTTCTCATGAGCAATAGTGGAATGATAGATACATAGTCAATCCTTGTCAATAAAAGTGTTTACCTTAAAACTCTCTAACAACTGACTAAGGATAATAAGTGTAATGCATCATTACTTTAGATATGTTGGAAAACAACTCCACTAGATGTTTAAAATAAGCAATGGGTTCCTTATACGGTTATCAATACCATGTTTTAGAGATCTCACTATTAAAGGGTTGATATATATATTTTATTTTGTTGGATTCTCATAGTCTCTTATTAATAATAATAGAGGATTGTTTCACTTTTCAAGTGTATATTTTTGTTTATTTTTTATATTGACATTTTTGGTGAGGAATAATAACATTAGTCTCTCACATATTTGTAATAAAATGTTGTGCTTCAAAAAATTCAAATGATATGTCATTGCAAACAAAATTATCAATCCAATTATTCTATATATTGGAGTATTAATAAGAGAGTATATTTAATTTAGTAAATTTAATACAAATTATCATATGAAGAGTTTCTCATTCTTTTTTTTTTGAAATTTTTTCTACATTGTTAATTTTAATTTGAAAGTGTATGTGTGTCAAAAACACACTATGATTCTCATTTTATGAACCTCCTAGCCCCCCTATCCCCCCCGCCACACACACACACACACACACACATTCATTATAAATATGGACCATTCATCATTAGTTCACAAAATTGATGGTAGATATTTTGTTGGTATTTTCCTGTCCTAGAAGGAAGCCTCCTTTTATGAGGCCATTTTATTATAGATGTATATTGTATTGTATTGTGAGGAGACTGTGAGAAAGCGAAGAGGAAGTTACAATGAATGTGTTGTAGGTTGTATCTCTTGATTTTGCTAGACAAAATAAAAGGATTAGTTGTTTCTCCATAGACATAGTCCATATTGGATGAATCACGTATATTGTGTTTTCATATTTTATGTTGTTTTATATTTTATTTTTACATTCATTTTATTGTATATTGCTTTGTGATCCTATTCCTAGCAAATCCTTACATAGAAAGATTCTAAAAGTGTTCATTACCATTGTCATTTTTTTAAACACAAGTTAATGAAATGAAGGTGAATAGATTATAGGTGTTAAAAAATGTGCATGCCATTTTTGCAAACAAATACCAAATTCATAAATAGAGGTCAATTTTACAGACACATAGATCAATTCAATGGTATAGAAATGACCCAAAATAAGACATAATGAATTTTCTAATTTGATAGACATCATCTAACAAAGATCCTAATATAAATTACAAGAATAAGCCACCAAAACTATTGATCACCAAATAATCTATATCAAATTTTAGAACTAAACACCCTAACTCTCTTTAATTTTAATATATATTTATGTGTAATCCATCTAAAATTTTAACTTTTAATGAATAATTATTTGTTAATAAAGCATTTGGTTTCCATATATACTGCAGTATAATCTTTATAATTACATCACAACTTTTGTTGATTTCGACTGAGATAATGCCCACCATGGTCATTTTTGGAGCATCATCATTTGTTTAGAATGTTATGAAGTGAAACGTACTTGATTCCATCAAAGCATTCCACTATTAATAGTGGAACCCCGATAATTCCACTAAGCTTCATAAAAATATATTAAAACACTTCAAAATGTACAGGGCGGCTTCAAACTTGTAAAAAGATTCTCAGTGGCAGTCATCAAAAAATAATTTACACACAGAAAATTAATCCAAGCCTCCACTAACTTTTAAGTTAGTAACACAGATTACACAATGTTTTTATGCTATTAACCAAGTTGGATAGTGGAGGTCAATTACTAATTCAAAATTCAAAGCCATTACCATTCTATATTTCATAAACTATACAAAATATTATTACTGCATGCTCTGCACGTTGCAGAATTAACGAGTAAAACAGCATGAAATATAGTGGTCAGAAAGATGCAGCAGGCTATTCACAGAAAGAATAAAATTAACAAAAGTCAAATACAAGCACCAAGTATGGTTTGGGTTCGCCCATTGGTTTCAGAATTACATTCCCAAAAGACTTGTAGGAGATTCGGAATGCCATTAAAATGAAGTTGGATCTTTCTTTTCATGCAAAATTCTACCATCCACTCTTCAGAGAAAATGGCAATGATTCTCCTTGCCATTGGAATAATAGGTACATAATCAATGGTTTAGTCTTTTATTATATAGGTAACGATCAATATGTTTAATTATTGAATTTGAATTGAGAAAATCAATATTGTGTTTAAACTATCTAATTTGAATTAGTATGTGATTGTTGAATTGCAGGAAATGTAACTTGTATGGCACTTTATTTATCACCCATGTGAGTCCAATATCCCATGTTCTTTACATATGCTTTTATGAGGATTTATCCATGGTTGCTGATAACATCTATTTTATATTTTGCTGAATTTCAGACCGACTTTTAGAAAGATTATCAAGGAGAAAGACACGGGTCAGTTTTCTGCTTTCACTTATGTGTGCAGTTTGTTCAAGTGTTTGCTTTGGACATTGTATGGCCTGCCCATCATTACAGACAACAACATTACAATTGCCACCATGAATAGCATTGGAATAGCTTTTGAGATGGTTTACGTTCTCGTCTATCTCGTATACGCCCCACTCGCTGAGAAGGTATTAAATTTGATATTTTATTTTATTAGTATGTTTTTAGATGTGTCATCTTAATAATTCAAAGCTTAAAATAATCTTTTAAATCAAAATAAGTCTATTGGGCTTCAGGCAAATTCAGGGCCAACAATTTATTGCTCGAAAATTCATCCCCAACAATTCACCACCGGAAAATTCACCGCCATGACAAATTCATCTCGTGGAAAATTCACCACCAGCAACCTCAGGGTGGCCAATGAATTATCCACCCCATTAATAATTCAAAGACATTGAGATTTTTTTTGCAAAAGAATAATTTCTACCCCATTAATAATAGAGATGAGTGATATTGTTACATAATTGATTGACTAGAATAAAATAAAATATATTGGAAAATATTGGTGGTGAATTTTCCACGAGATGAATTTGTCATGGCAATGAATTGTTGAGGGCGGTGAATTGTTGATGGTGAATTTTCCTAAAGCCAGGTCTATAGAACAAATTAAACAATAATTAACTGGTTTCCTTTGATTACAGATTCGAATAGCGGCCATGGAGGCAGCATCTCTTATATCTTTCTGTGTGTTGGCTGCATGTGTTGTAACAGTGGTACCCAAGAGCAGAAGAACCATCACACTGGGAGTTTTTTGTGTTGCTTTGAACATTTTAATGTATGCAGCCCCCTTGTCTGTACTAGTAAGGCTAATTTCTTTATCCTTTTTCTCATAATTTTTTTTAAACAATTATTTATTTATACGGAAAATCGAACAGTCATTAAAACTGATCTTATAACTTCATGGCCATGTTTTGAATGCTGCTTCATCTCGACATAGCATTTGAATCAAGGTTTCCACCTACAACCACAATCTGTGTTTGTCAGCCGTTCAACTCACCTGTCTAATAACTATTTATTACTTCTAATTAATGTAAACAATATATAAATTACTATTAATTGCTTAACATAATTTATAATTTCATAACTCAAAGATGAAATATTGATCAGTACATTGGTTTTGATATGCAGAAACAAGTTATAGAAAACAAGAGTGCAAGCAGCATGCCTTTTCTTGTATCTTTGTTCACTCTTGTAAATTCAGCAGTCTGGCTGGCTTATGGTATACTCAAGAATGATGTCTATGTCGTTGTAAGCTTCAAATATTTTTATTATGCATAAATATTTTTATTTTGATATATATGGTGCTGATTAAACTATTTTCTGTATTACTCATAGTACATGTTCAAAAGAGACTGCATATTAATTAATTTACCAGCTCCTCAAGTTTCTTAATATCTATGTAGCGTTACTTACAATTTTCTTTTTAGTTTGCCTGGTTTCTTGAATTCAATCGAGTCTGCTTTGGTAGTAATGGGTTTCTTGTTATTTTTTATTCATGCAGATACCAAACGGATTGGGTGTGTTGCTTGGAATCATTCAAATTATTGTGTTTTACATATATAGGAAGGAGCCCAAAAGCCCAGCAAAAGTGGCACAAAATGGTAATAATAAGCTCGCAGGGAGTCACCAAATTGATGTTTGTAAGCTCACAGAGATTCCAGATATGGTTTGAAATCATGGGATTCTCGCAAGTTTGAGATTGCTCATACTTTTTTCTGGTTGTTCAAACTATTAATAAATCATTTTTTTCTCTCAGCAATTGGTGTTAGGGAAAAAATAGTTAATAGAAATCAGAATAGTGATTTTAGGGTTGTAATCATTTATTTTTTAATGAATTTTTTTATATTATTCATAAATTTGTTTTATTATTTAATATGGGAACACAAAGGTATGTTGATATCTTTTTGGTTGAGAGTTAAAGATTGAATGATATCCATTCCTTCAAAATCATCGAGCACAATTCAAATCTATCTCTTATATCATACTTTTGGAGATTGAACCTTGGTGAATAGCATAATCAATAAACATAACATCACTCTTATCAATAATATTCAATCAATTGAAAAATTTATTCAATTATAAATATTAAAAGAAAAAGAAAATACCAGACATCCACTTCATTAGGGGAGAGGGCCCAATAGTGGTGCACCCTAACTTTATGGGTTGACATAGCAATGAACATGCAACAACGACATTAAAAAATTATATCTCCAAGTGGCCAAGGACGTGGACAATTCAAATATTTCATTTCACCCACATAGACCGAGAAAAAAGGTGTTGTAACATGCTTTTTGTTGAGGGGTCATAATAGACCCCCCAAAAAAGTTAGACCAATAGTGGTGCATTAAGTCATGTTTTTTAGTGTGTCAATGTGGCATCATACGATTTGTTACTTTTTGAATGTAATGGGCATATTTTGTTCAACTATTGGGTCCTCTCTTACAATTACTAGTTCCATACTTTTAAAATATTGAGCTTTGAATGTCCATGTACTATGGACACTATTGGTACCTGCATCACTATTGGACCCTCTCCCCTAGCTGGTGTTGATTAAATGAAAAATAACAACGGACTGAATAACTGCCAATCAATTTTTTTCTTCTAAATTTGTAAATGCACATGATTTATAAGATTAGCTCTTTCCCTTGCAAGGAAGGTACTTACGTTTGGCATAAATTCAATTTGATTTAATGATAATTTGAACTAGGGCAATCGTAAACCATAAATGGTGATTGTATTCAATACTATTAATTAAACTTATTTTCCTCACTAATCCTTCAATGCATGTTGTACTAATATTTGATATAGTTTTTTAGAATCTAGATTGCCTAGTAGCTTTGAATTCTAAAACAATTATTTGACCTCCTTTATAATTTATATATGATTTTTTTTAGATTGCGGGTGCATTTACCCTATTCTATTGCAATGCGCCTAGTAAAATTTTTCACGTGATCAGTGGCACTGGCACGACACGTCCTCCGGTACCACGAGTTTGGGGGGAGACTAGACCTCATGACCTCTTGTTGCAACAAGATGCTTTAGCCAATTGAGCTAGGCCCCCTGCCCCATTTACCCCATTCTATTTGATCTCCTTGAAAAGAACAATAAAATTTTTAGAATATGCAAGGCATTAGAGTTAGACTAGGAGTCTTTGGCAGCAAAGTGTGACTAAGGGGAAGGAGGGGATGTTGGAGAAACAGGTTATCAACAAAATCATAAAAATGAGTCTAACAAAATTTTGTAGTCACAAAGAAAATTTGTAGTCTAATGGTAGAGTATGCAACATGTATTTTAGACATACAAGTGAAATAAATGTAATCAACAAATTCTATAAAAAATTCAATTACATAACAAATTATTATCTAAATTGATATTTAATTTATAATATCCTATGAATACCAAATTTGTGAACATTGATCACTACATCAAAACCTTTTCTAAAAACTTCAATTTTAGGAAGTAATAGGGCTATTGTCAATCCATCTTAAAGTTTATTCCTAGTGGAGAATAATATCCTCATTTTGGATTTTATTTTTTTGGCACAATGACAATGGACTTCTATGTGCTTTGAGCATTAATGCATAATTAATTTATTTACCATCTTTAAATCATTTTAATTGTGTCACATCCCAATAAAAGACCCTCACGTAAAAGTCATGTGGTCAGTAAAAACCATACAAATGGAAATGAAAACAAATAAAAACATAGCCAATGTTGTGTATTTTGTCAACGACTCAAGAGGAAAACTGTACAAAAGGACCTGAATAAGGGAGACGAACTTGCATGTTGAGACAAGAGGAGGATCTACGTGACATTAATAAGGCATGGCGTCCCTTCTAGAAGTGAAGACTCAAGGCATGAGGATGACAAACAAGTCAATTATTTAACCCTCCTCCCATGACATCAATAAGCACGCATTCAAAGGCACAATTTTGGCATGCATTTACCATGGGTATGGCGTCCCTGCCTAGGAGCTATCCAAATATTACAGGATGAAGGTCACTTTGGCACGCAAAAAAGATCTCAATCTTCTATTGACCTCATGAAAGAGGCGTTTTGAGCAAAAATGGGGGAGAAGGCACCAAAAATAGCATAGGAGAGAGCAGAGGTCGAGAAGTGGAAATTGTGGGAGATGAGGAAGGTTGAGGGAATGCATAGAAGACATTTGGGGATTATGATTACAGAGAAAATTTGAAGGGAGAAAGTGTGAAGGTGTGCTATTTTGGAGGGAAATGATTTCAGGAGAGACCGGTTGGATAGAAGTTAGGAGGAAAAATAAAAATGTAGAGAAAGGCTGGGAATGATGTGAGGAAGCAAGAACAAAGAGAAAGCATGAGAAGAAGATAGCTCGTGAACTGGTTATGACGCCCATCAAGCATAAAGGATGGAGGGATTTTAAACGCAGAGGAACCATAAACTGGGAGACAGTGGTAGAGGCAATGTGGGGCGAGGCAGCTGAAGGAGCAGTGGCATACTTGATAACAGGGTAGATTTCAATGTCTACTTCAGAATATCATCAATTTTCATCCTTAGAGCTGAGTACACTTCTTCCCATTTACTACCTTGAAATAGCATTTATTTTTGCAATATCGACTCCCACAACTGAAATAAATTTGATACAGTTGATTTGAGCTTATATGAGAAATGGGAGGTGTTATTCCCCTGATTTGTGCATGTTTCATATTTATTAAGATTTTGTCAAACCATTCATGTGTCAAAACATGCTTTATGTTCTGTAAGAAATTTTGTTAGACAATACCATTGTGTTGTGCATATCTTTTACTTCACATTATGCATTTTGGGTAGCTTTTATTGCTTGAGGGGTTTTGATCATATTCATGCTACTTTGCATGATGGCATAATAAGGGTATTAAGAATCCTCCTCATGCATGGATGGGTATGAACTTAAAATTTTGGGATTCGTGTTGGTATTCCTTAATGATCAAATAAGCTTACTTAATTCGAGATATCACTAATGTTGGTTTAAGAGAAATTGTGAGCAACATGACTATATTAATGGGAGCTAAATGGAAGTTGATGAAATAAATTTGAAAATAAAAATGTATCTAATTCTTAAGGTAAACTAGAGATATGATAGGAGCTTTAAGTTATGATTGCATGTCACTAGAGCCACACTACATTGAACAAATTCTTAATGTTGTAAATTGACACTCTCGGCAACCCACTTTAGATTTAGGGTTAAGGGTATGAGTACCTATAAAACGGAAGACATGTTTCATATAATTTGATGGTTTCATTAAGAATGAGTTAAGAGATATAAACTATTTGTAATCATACTATATAACATATTTTGGTATCTTATTGCTTACCAATAAGGTTATATTTCGTTATGCGTTGCAAGAGTGAATTTTATATTTTGTGAATTGGATTATTTTGGAAGCATGGGGTTTTACCAAAAGGTAAAGAAATTAAGAATACATTATTATTGGAAGTATATCTTCAGATGTTGATTTGATAGATATAGTGTTGTCAATCATCTAGAGTTGACTTGTGTATTGACTTTGCTTAGAGAAAGTTATAACTATAGTGTTATTTCCTTCAAAGTTTAGATAATGTGTGTATGGTTTTAGGGAGGCATATGTGTTCTTATTGAGATTTATGTCATTATGAACCTTGGCCATATTATAAAATAATTGTATAGGAGCGAATTTGCACCCATTGTGTAAATTCCCCTTTCGCCTACCCTCACCTTAGAAAATCAAACCTGAAAGCGAAATTCCACATCAACCACATCCTTGAGCATTTTCATTCCATCTTTCACATCTTCTTACAATTCTAGCAGCTTTCACAACTCCATTGAGCATTGCAGCAGCTTGTTACTCCATTCATTCCATCTTTGTATGTGTTGTGCTACCATAGAAGTTGCGAACTTGGATTCTTGCGAGACCTCCCTTCATCACCACTACTACTATGGCAACTTTTCTAAGTCCGTTGCTTGCATTCTCCCTTCATTGGCCTTGCGAGCCTTTGGGTGGAGGTGGTAACACTTCATCTTTCCTTTTGTGGTTTGATAGAGTAGCTTAGCATCTTTTGTAGTGTTCAATACTTTCCTTTCCATTTCCTTCTTTATCGTACTTTCTTCTTCATGGATTTTCTGGCTGTCCATAGAGGTGGAAACACCAAAGCAGGGGTTTGACTAAGGTGACAGAAGCACTTGAGAGTGCTCTTCATTCTCGATTCTCATCCTAAAATATCCATTAGCTTGAGGTAAGTTAGGGCAACCCTTTGCTCTTGGCTCGCCAAGACCTACAGCCTTCGTGTGGTTGGTCCCCCTCTCTTACATTTTTGGTGAACCCGACGTGAACAATTTCTATCCATTTTCCTATGGTGAAACTTTCTCCTCACACCCGGTGACTATTGCAAGCCTGAATGTTGTGAAGGTTTATGAGCATCACAACCCAGTCCACTACTTCCGAGTACGTTGTTAGGAGAAGTGTGCGACACCTGCCAATGGAGAAGACGAAGGTCACTTCTAGTTTCACCTCCAGTTATTCTGTTGGTCTAGCTACTCACTTTACCATTGGTTTTCCTACAGGATTTACCAATGAGATGGGTTTCATAGATGAGAGCACTCACGTTCCTACCCTCCCAACATCCCTTATGGCTTCGTCTGTATATGAGGATGATGTTGTGCATATCCCTACGGAAAACCTTTTAGCATTGGATAAAAAAATTTTAGATCTTGAGAATCCTTTAGAGAGAGCACCAAACATGTCGAGAGCCACTAGACTTACTAGCGAGGTGAGACATCTGTTAGGAAAGGATCAGACACCTGCATAGAGTTCTTATGTGGCCTTACCGATCTAACCAAAGCTTATATCTCTTCATATAAGTCTAGATCAAGTACTACCCGAGGGGAAGTGCTTGATGCCTATGAAAGACAAATAGGAATTTCAATGCCTACCACATTTGTATGCATGGCTGAAATAGGCCCCTTCATTAGGGTCTCTTCTACTTCTTAAAGGCCTAACACTATCAAGGCAAGCATAATACCCCTTGGTTTTAGCTTCACCCCTCCTATTTCCCCTAGTGGTGGAGGCTTTGGTGGAATGAGTGGTGGTGGCTTTGGTAGTGGAGGTGGCACTGGCGGGGGTGGCTCTGGTGGAGGCCACAATGGTGGTTTCGGTATTAGCGGTGACTTCGGTGGAGGCCCTATCAGTGGTGGTGGCTCTAGTGGCAATCATGATGTGGCTTCGGAGGTGGTTCTAGTGGTGGTGGTTTTGGAGGTTTCACTTGGCCTTTTTCATCCTCTAACCTTGTTCTGAATGCCCTTCTTTAAAACATGGGTCAAATGTAAAACTAGTTGGCAAGCCTTTCTCAGGCTTCCACCCAACCTATTTTTCAACCTTTCTTCCAACATAGTCCATTCTCAGTAGCAATCTTAAGTACTCCCTTCCCACAAGGAATGGAGATCCCTAAGTTTAAAAAGTATGGTGGAAAAGGGGATCCACAAACAAATGTGTCAGCCTTCAATTCCATGTGTATAGATTTCTTCCATCACGATGCTTTAATGACAAAACTCTTTCCTCGATCTCTCAAGGACACAACACTCAAGTGGTAAGTGTTCCTTGCTCGATAATTCTATATTTTTGTTTGATCAACTCATGAATTAGTTTCTTTGTTAGGTCCAGGCTAACATCAGTCTGAAGATGACCTTCTCGGATCTCTTTCGCTGTAAGTAGGGAGATAACAAGAAGATAACTGATTTCATAGTGCAGTACCAGGCACTCTTTTCAAAGATCTCATACCTGCTACCAGATTTTGATGTGCAGAAAGTGTTCATAGGTAACTTGCAGAGAGCTTGGCAGGAAAAAATTTCCCTAATGAAATACCCTTCCTTTGCACATATGTGTGTCATGTTGCGAGAGTACCAACAAACGGTAGTTCAATTCGGGGGACCTTCTTCACGCTCCCATTCAGAAGGAAAGTCTATCGTGTCCATCTCAGGAAAAGGTAAAGCTATTGCGAATGTAGTCACTACGACAAATGATAGTAGCCTTAGACGCAACAAAAAGTTTATGAAGTTGGAAAAATCTTATTATTCATCTCGATGGGATGAAACAAAATGCGAACAAATCAGCAGTGAAGGCCAATAGTGAGTTATAGATTTACATGGACCCATTTCCATCCCATTCTGCAAACTTGATTATTGACCCCTCCAATGCTTCCACTTAGCCCTTAATGTACATCAATATGGTCATGGTCACTCCTTCTTCGCAGCCTATGACTGGCTCACCAGATGTGACATTCACCTTGAAATATTTTCCCTTGAACAACAAGCTCTCTCTCCTATACATTCCTACTCACCTTAATGGAAACATTATGGTAGGAGTCCTAGTTGAACCTGCAAGCCAAGTAAATGTTATCATGGAGGAGATGGTATGGTTGAATTCATTACAAAGGGAGGAATATGAAGAAATAAAATCTACTATAGGTATGCACGACAGTCTCTCTCTCAACCCATATGGCTCCATAACCCTTTCTGTCCTAGTTGGACCTAGGGTTGTGGATACAACCTTTGATGTTACTACAAAATCTGATCTATTCAGGGTGAAGTTGGGCATCCTATGGCTAGCTTCCATGAACGAAATCGCTTCCATTATTCATAATGCTTAAAGTTCTCCCACGAAGGTGATGTACACATTGTGCATGACACTAGAAATCAACCATCGGTATCCCATGGGGGCTATAATTCATTGGATCATTTTTGGCCCACCCTAGTCGGTCTGCTTCCCCCTAGAATGGACTTGCTTTACCAAAACTACGAAAAGTATAAAATTGGGGGTAAGGGACAGCCGAAAGTGACTCCTCTAGTAGTGTAGCAACAAGCTTCCTTGTCTTCTTGAAAGGGAAAGGAGAGGCCTTCCCATCCTCAAGGTGCCTCTTCTCCTCCCCTCTCTGAAGAAGAATTTTGGATGTCTACTCCTGGATTCCACATAAGAAGTTCGATGATGTCTGCTTGGCGTAAAGCCAAGATTAGGATATCGGACCTTCTTACTGTACCTCCTGGACCTTGGCCCTGCCTATATGGGAGAAGGGTCCTTGCAGGGAATCCTCTATGTCTCGACCTCCACAGCCTTCTACTGCTCCTGCTCCCAAGGTAGTGAATGGGAAGAGGCCCACCATCGAGGTGTTAGAGTCAACTCCCCTTGCTGTTATTCTAACTTCTTCTCAGTATCTTCCTCTTGCTCCTATCTAAGAGTCTCTCCCTCCATTGGAAACGACCATCGTGGACACTCCTATGGTTGAGAAGGAGCCTTCTGTTTTATCTCAACTTTCAGTCTCTGGCTCCTAGAGTCATAGAAACTGCCTTGCGCGTGAGCATGCCATCAGCGAAAGGCTTTGGCGGTTGAGTAGGCCACTTTACAGAGGAAGGAAGGGGATCTGACCGCCCCTATTTTAGGGCCTCCTACTATTGTCTCCTCTTCTCCCGTCCCCTCTGCCTCGGTTCAATCAAACTCAATTCTACTTCTGATTCCTATTGTGAGTGTGAACACACTTGACCCTAGAAAGGTGCAAGTGTTTATTGCTCCTTCCATCAAGCCACCTCTCTTGATTTCCCTTCCGAACATCCCACCATTCACTAACCTTGGTGGTGTCCGCCATGGTTTTCTCCTCCTCCTCTATGCCCTCTGCCTCATTTGTGGGGGTATCACCCTCTAACGAAGTGGAAGGTGGAGAATGGCCTTGCTAGCAATGAGGGTCGAAAGAGGAGTCCACTCTCTTCAAAGGGTGGTTTTGCATTAGCATGTGTCATCCTTGTGATGGAAGAAGCTCCAACATCCCCTGAGTTTGTCACTTCTCTTGAGTCACTCGGCGAACCTAGTAGTGAATCTCAAGCACTGCCTCCCTCGCTCGTTGAGGTAACACATGGCATTCATGTGAAGTGCATGTTTAACTCTTTGGATGAGGTCTCGACCCTATCAGTGATCTTCATGAAATCACTAACCTTCGCTCCACAAGAACCAAGTGGAGGAGACCTCGAAGAGTCTCCTTCCTTGGACCTTGTTGTTGGAGGGTTGAAGGGTTCCCCCTTAATTTTCCACCACTGCAGGCTCATCCACCTTCCCCATACAATGATCTAGATTGGGAGCAGATGACCTCCTAGTCGATGAGTGTTAGGGGGTGCCTCTTCTTTACCTTAATATTAGGTGTGTGTTTGTTGTGATGTGTTCCCTCATGCTTGCATTATGTGTTCTTGAATGACCCTTGTCACCCTCGTAGGTGCTTGGATATAGGAGTGATTATATTTCATAAAACTTCCTATATTTGTGGCATCATTCTTCCTCTGTTATGTGTATTGATTTCTGACAAATTGGGGATGATGCAAAGTGTTGGGGGCATTTAGGCTTCCCTTCCATGTTGACTCATTTTTTTATTTTTGCTTTGTTTTCTCGTGCATTCTTCATATGGTCTAATATAGTAGGGGGTTGATAAAAGTTCATCTATATACTATTACTATACTTATATATATTTATGAGGAGCTCTAACCTCGAAATATCAGATCGCCCATGTGCCCTTTGTCTATGATGTTATTGTCTCCTTTTACTTTCTTTGTATCTTTCTCTCTTCTTTGATTGAGTTGTCCCTCATGTGGGCGACAACATCATTTTCATAATATTTCAATTTCCAAAAAATGCATTCGTTGCTAACGAATCTTTTCTCGAAAATCCTTGCAACATTTTTCAAAAATCGCATTCTTAACAAGGACCCCCTAGTGGAACGTGTTTCCTTCATGATGGGCTCGCAAAGAAAGAACTTGAGAACTTTCCTCTAAGGAGGGAGAAAATTTTCTTGTGGGAGAAGCCTCAACCTTCCCCTCGCGAGGGGGCACTTTCTTCCTTTTGAATTCCTTAATGAAGTGAACACCTTTTGAAAGGATTCCTTGATGGTGAATTGATTTGCGAAAAAAATTCTTATACAAGTTCAAAATAGCACGTCCCTTGAGTGGACCCCTCTTCTTTTGAAGGGTTGCTAAGGGACCCCTTTGAAAGCTTTTCAATTTCTTGACTATTTGCTTGCTTGCCTACATGGCTGCTTTTTGTTTTCTAACATATTTTTTCTATAGATTAACATGTCACTTTGTAGGTGCACTTGTGAAGCCGCTTTCCAGTTTGACTCTGTGGAGTCCCCTTTCATTGGGCTTCCTTCATGAGAGACTACTTGGGGGAATTCCTTCTTTGTAGGTCTGAGGGCCTATGAAGCGCTTGCATCCTGTGGGATTTATCCATCATTGGTCTGTGGGCCTTCAATGTACTTTGTTCAACTTTGTAGTTTCACAAAGCTATGGAGTTCTTTTGTTCAAACCTTAGGTCAGGAGAGAGTACATGTGGAGTCCTTTGTCTTCCCTACACTTTTGAGCTCGCCAGATTGTGATTTGCTTCCTCAACAGTTCAGGTATACATTTCTAACTCTTCAATCTACTTTACCAAATGCTCATTGATATTCGTGCTCACTAAAGTGAGGGAAAATTGTATAGGAGCAAATTTGCACTCTTTGTGTAAATTCTCCTTTTCTATACCCTCACCTTAGTAAATCAAAGCTGAAAGAAAAATTCCACATCACCCACTTTCCTTCCATCCACTTGGCTCATGCTTTGTGTGTTAGTGACGGAATTTTCGTTAGGGACGCAAGTGCGGTGCACGAACGTTTGCATGGCACGATGTCGTCCATGACAAATTCCTACCTCTGGAATCTACAGGGATGTTACACTCCTCATTAGGGACAAATTGTAATGCCTCTGTGTGACCAACCAACCCAAAAATGGCTCCTTCTCTTCCATTTTTGTCTTGAAAGGAATTTATTTCACTCACTTCAGATCTTTTTCACATCCTTGAGCATTTTCATTCCATCTTTCACAACTCTATTTAGCATTGTAGCAGCTTGTTACTCCATTCATTCCATATTTATATGTGTTGTGCTACCATAGAATTTTTGAGCTTGGAGTCTTGTGAGACCTCCCTTCATCATCTCTGTGGTTGTGGCAACTTTTCCAATTTTGTTGCTTACATTCTCCCTTCATTGGCCTTGAGAGCTTTTGGGTGGAGGTGCTAACACTTCATCTTTCTTTTTGTGGTTTGATGGATTAGCTTAGCATCTTTTGTAGTGTTCAATACTTTCCTTTCCATCTCCTTTATCGTACTTTCTTCTTCGTGGCTTTTCTGGCTATCTGTGGAGGTGGAAACACCAAAGCGAGGGTTTGACTAAGGCAAACCCCTATACATCCCAACATTTATCCCCTCTTGCTTGTGTGTAGGTGAATGTGTGCATGGATCTTGTTGGCGAACTGGCGCTTTAGTGAGTTGATATTCGTCACCCTTTTCTTTATCTACTTATTTTATCATTTATATAATTACTTTTCATACTTTATCTTTCTATTTCTTTCATTAAAACCAGTTTACTATGCAGTTAGTAGGTTCTTTGGAGTTTTATTTTGTATTTTTTGTTTTCTGACTGTACAGATGCCAGTGCACCAGAGAGATGTTAGCGCACCACATTGTCATCCCAAACCTACGTTGCCATCCTCACATAGAGAGTTGTTTGAGGTGAAGTTTGAACTCCAGAAATCAACTCGTCTAGCCCCATTTAAACTTTCGAATTTGTAGGGTGACAAAAGCACTTGAGAGTGCTCTTTATTCTTGATTCTCATCCTAAAACATCCATTAGCTTGAGATAAGTTAGCATAGCCCTCCGCTCTTGGCTCTCCATGACCTAGAGCCTTGGTATGGTTAGCCCCCTCTCTTACAATAATATATTGTGAATAGATTTTGACAATTAATATCTTCATTTTTAGCAAACTTACCTTAATTGTGATATTTATTCTTCCAAGTTATCCTCATACATGGGTGTTTAAAGGGTTTCTCACAAGTATAATATAGAGACCCTCAAGATATTAAGAACCAATACCTTTGTGATATCTAAGATCAACTAAATCATGTTCTAGTCCTATATAAAACCCTATATTATAAAGTATCTTCTAGGTACCAAAGGTTATACAATAGGTAATTGCTAGATGGAAAAGAATCCTAGACCAAATCTTTAGCTGCAAGATAACCTTATAATAGGAAACACAAATCATATATGATTAATAAGAGCCTTTGCACTTAGTTGCTTTCATGGAAAATGCTTTATATGACTTCATAATACCTATCAATATCTTAGATATGAGAACCTTGATATTGAAATTATTATTATACTTATAATGAATTGCAATATAATTGTATACCAAATGGAAGGCAACCATTGCTAATTTGACAATGTGGTTGAGATCGCGTTATGAGATAAATCCTATGTAGCATCTCTTGATACCTTACTAATGACCATTGAGGTCAGGTTTAGATCGAATGACAAGTATGAATAAACTATCTAGTCACTTAACTAGACTACTATAAGAATATAGGGTGGAACATAAGATAAAGGAATTTAGAAGATCAAAAATAGTATTAGTAATTATTAATAGAATTATATTTACATATATTGGTTTGTTGGATATAGTGTTTCCAACCTTCTTAAGTAGTATTTGGGCAATGTTTATAACTTAAAAAAAGCTTATAATACTCTTGGTTATCCTTCAAATATATTTATTGACCCCTTGTGTATAAGAACCTCAATATGGAATCTAATATGTAAATTGAAATGGAAGTGCTTTCCTATGGATACATGTGAACCAAGGTAATTCCATGTTGATTAATAAACCTATCCCCTATGTCGATAACATGAAACCAAGGATGTTCAAGTTGGTTTATGAATAATAAGGGGTTGAGTTAAGGCCTCGATATCCTTAAAAGGAAGTGTTATAGTATAGGTTGTTAAATTATATACTTATTTATGTTTTCCTAACAACTAATAACTATTAAATTAGTTGAAGGGAAACAAAACCTTGGTCATAGGAACTTGTGTGTAGGTCCTTTGAGAGACCTTGTTAGGAGAATTGTGTGTGACTTTGATCTATTTGGAAGCAGGTATGTAGGCGGTCCTTGGGAGAATGATGCCCCTATGACTTCAAGTCCGTAGGGAAGGATCTAGGGGGATAAATCCTAGATTTTGGGGTTGTTCCCAATTGGTTTGACCTTCTCTCTTCAGTAGGCTTCGAATGAGGCCGAATGGGTATTAAATGGTTATGAATGAAAACTTGATAACTTGTATTCAATACAGATGTGTGTATGAATAGTAAGGTGAAGGAAAGGAATGAATTGGAATACTTGGTAGTGGTTACATGTTGAGTTGAACTCACCTCGTGTTGGTACTAAGTGATTTCTTTTGTGGTAAAAATTAACCTTAGACAACATGTCAATGTATAGGCTTCTAAATTAGTTAATTGTGATCTACTTATTCCTAACTAGGAATCTCTCTTCGGGTAAAAGCACAAAGTTGTATCACACTTTATAAAGGAAACATCCAACATTGATCCAACTTTTAAACTTGAATCACTAAAAAGTGGCATATATGTTTTGAATTTTGAAATGATGTAAACTAGTAAAATATGTATTTTTTAGTATATAAATTATATTTGTATTTTTTTTTTAAATAAAATTATTTTATACTAGTTTTTAATAAATTAACACTATAATTTAGGTACTGATAAAATGATGAAAAATGAAGTTGCATGAGACATCAAACTTTTTATAGCAATTTTATTTTTTTTCTTCCAAATTTTTTGTGTATATTTATAACTTGAAACTTTAGTGCATGGATTTTTTTTTTTCCAATTTTGATAAATATATATTTTTAAATAAATATTATTTAAATGTGTGTGAATCAAAAAATAGTTGTTTCCATTAGACGTCAACTTTCATATTAAATATTTATCTAAAATGGAAAAAAAATATACCATCTTGAAATGGATTCTTTTCTCTAGTACATCATATTTTTTTATATATTTTTTAATAAGTTTTAGTGTTTTTCCTTGGCATGATAATCAACCTAATATTATTTGTTGATAACCTACTTTTAGTAAAAATAAAATATAAAATATAAATAATAATTAAACTATTAAAATAAATATATTTTTGAAAACTACACTTATGGATCTACAAAAGGCTATTTTTATATTTTTAAAAAAATGCAATTTACATTTGAAACTTCAAGTTTTTCAAATATATATATTTTTTTTGGTAAATTGGACTCAAAGTGTTGCTCCATATATTTTTAGCCAATAATTTTAGTTGAAAAAGTTGTGAAAGCATCCAACTTAGCTAGAATGAATCTTACTAGATCATATGTTTGACCAAAATTGATTTTTAGTTAGAAATACTTAAATTCAGTTGTGCTGGTAAGTTGGCTGAAAGTGTGACACAACTTTATGCTTTTACCTCTTCCAGTTATAGTGCTAAGCAATAGTCAAGGATCAGTACTATTATGCTCAAGATTGATAGGTGCTAGGGGCAATATTATGCTCGAGATGGATAGTAGTCAAGGAGAATATTATTATGCTTGATATTGACAAGTTTCTAGGGGCAGTACTATACTTGAGATGGACAACAGTCAAGGATCAATACTATTATGCTCAAGAGTGAAAGGTGTTTAGGCGTAGTACTATACTTGATATGGATAGTAATCAAGGAGCAATACTATTATGCTCAAGATTGACAGGTGTCTAGGGGCAATATTATTAAACTTGAGATGGATAGTAATCAAGGAGCAATGCTATTATGCTCAATATTGATAGGTCTCTAGGGGCAGTACTATGCTTGAGATGGATAGTAGTCAAGGAGTAGTACTATTATGCTTGATATTGATAGGTGTCTAGAGGCAGTACTATTATGCTCGAGATGGATAGTAGTCAAGGATAATTCTATGCCAGTGATGAATAACCTTGGTTGTTTAGTCATTCGATAGACTATAGGAAATAGAGTTTCTAATGAAGAATAGGTAGGTAATAGTTGGATCAACCTCATAGTATAGTTTTGGTATATCTTGATGTTGAAATGGTATACTTGACCCTATTGAGTTGAGGGTGGACCTTGGTGTAGTATGGGATGCATTGAATCCTCTTCCCAATTATGTGATGGTGTAGAAGGTTAGGGAAAAGGATGGGACCCATGGTTTAGTGTGTAATCCACTGACATTCCTTTTCTATCTGGGATGCACTAAGGGTAGGTCTATGTTCTAGCCAATGTGAATGTTTTTACTAGTCATTCTTGTGATGTGATGTACATATGAGCCCGTCACTAATGTACTTGTGATGTACATAGGAGCTAGTCACAGTTGTGATGTGATGTACATATGAGCTAGTCACAGTTGTGATGTGATGTACATATGATCCCATCACTAATATACTTGTGATGTACGTATGAGCTAGTCACTTTGTATATATGACATATGTTGAAACTAGTCACTCAGTATTTATGGTGTATTATGGATCTTTCCATTATGTATAATTATATATGTGATGTATGCAAGAGCTAGTCACGATGTATATGTGGCATATGTTGGAGCTAGTCATTATGTATATGTGATGTATGTTGGAGCTATTCATAGTGTATATGTGACGTATGTTGGAGCTAGTCACTATGTATGTGTGGCATATGTTGAAGATAGTCAATGGATATTTATGATGTATGTTGTTGCTAGTCACTATGTATATGTGACATATATTGGAGCTATTTACTTTGTATATGTGACGTATATTAGAGCTAGTCAATGTGTATATGTGATGTATGCTTGAGTCACTCCCTATGATAATTGGGGAATATGAAATGATATGACCCTTCCGTATTTGTGCATGTTTGCAGACTACTATTTTTTAATGTTTGGTATAAAACCAACTCTTAATGGTGAGTTTTTATTGTTAAATTATGATTGTACTAAATTTTATAAATGGTCATGGTTTAAAGAGAGATTAGAGATCTCATACAAGAGGAGAGAATGATCTCCCTCTAACATTGGTGGATGAAATATGAAGCCTCTAATTTCCTATGAAGGAATTCATAGGCAGGGTCATCAAGAATGAACCCTTGATGCTTAGGTCTAGGTATAGGAATGACCTTAACCTTGGGAGCTTACCACTCCTATGTGTAACCATATAAGTGGAAAAGTCGAGTTTGGAGGTTAGCCCCTCTAAACTACATAGATGATGGTTAGATGATTAAGTTGCTATATTTGTTATGAATTATTTAATAAAGAAAAAAATGGTAGCAATCGAGGGGTGGATGTTAAATGGGTATCATAGCAACCAAGTTCAAAGACTGGACCTATGAAGCTCACTTGAATTTGGATAAGATACATTGTCCTACACTACTAGAATCGACCATAACTAGGTTGGTCTCTTACTGTGAGAGTATTTTCTTCAACTTTTTAAATGGATTTTTAAGCTCATGAGATGTATGGCTAGTCCTAATGAAGAAAACATAAATGTGTGCAAAATAAAAGTTAGATATATGAATTGTAAAGGAAAATTAGAGGGTGTAGTACAGAAGGTTTATTATTTTATGATTTCTATTTCTTCTAACCCACTTGTTAGATTTGATTTTACCCCTTATTAGGTGGAAATTTTGACTGCATATTTGAAGGTATTAAAAATACTTCTTATGGTAGGAACAATAATTGTTGGGAACATACACTACAAATAACTAAGGGTATATGTTTTAATGGGTTTATGTATTAAAGATAGAGCTAATAGTACCCTTAATGGGTTGGTTGTAACTACCTTAGTGCGACAAAATTCATAGTGTGAACTAAATACAATAGATCCAAATGAATTTAAACCCTATTTAATCCCCTAACTAATTATCCCAATAAGATATTTGAAATTTCAAAGAACAAGAACCCATTGAACTAACATGAAATCAACACAAAAAACATAAGGGTAATCTATTCTAAGACCTCAAATCTTATCCTATTGGGGGGGTGGTGTTGCATTGATGTGGAATGGTGACCCTTTCCCAATCCCTTGGATAATATGAGCATGTTTCGATTGGTTTTATTGAAGAAAATTGATGAAATTGATGAGATATGAATGAAACATGATATGAAACTAAGTTAACATGATAAAGATGAGATCTAAATGCTAAAATGCTTGATAAAATGGATGCAATCTATGCTAAATGTAAAAAATCTCAAAGATATAAGCCATTTATGCAAACTATGCTAAAATGGATTCAAACTAAGTTACCATGGAAGCCATTAATGGATGCTTAAGCTAAATGGATAAAGCTTTAATCTAAAATTCTATCAAATATGAAATATGGATGCAAGTGAGTATTAATTTCAATAGTATAACTTTACTATTAAAAGATGGATCCATTTCTCCCCAAATAGTGATGTATTTATAGGAGAGAAAATGAAAAATCAAGGGCTCAGATCGATTTGATCTATCAATGTTAAAAAAAGAAAGGAGGATGAAACAAGGATCAAGGATTATCATCAATGGATGGGAATCAAAGATCACATGGATCAAGAAAATATCAAGGGCTCATAATCATGCAAACACACTTTGCAACAACTTTAAAAGGTTGTTTCAAAGTTTGTTTGGAATAATCATTACCTTTTTTGAGGAAATAGGAGAATATTCCTTTGGAATATTCCCTATGCAAGTGGATGGGAGGGAAATTAGCAAATTTAGTAATTAAAACTAAATTTTAATGTGAAGGATGAGGAATAATATGATATCCATTAAATAATCAACTTATTTAATGAAAAATGAGTGCAAGATGACATTTAATTAAACCCATTCTCTCATGGGCAAATGTGTCTTAATTTAGCTTCTGAAAAGAACTTTTGGTGATTGGTACACATGTTTCTACCCTTCTGTAATCTGCATTCTATTTTTTGGTTATGCAAATATTGAGTTTAATATTGTTGTTTCAAGTGTTAGATTGTATTTTGGTGTTGATTTACTATTTTTAGTTTTTCTCCCCAAAGTGTCGTTTGACTTTGACCCCTGTCCTTTAGTCATAAAGAAATTTGAAGATTCTCACATTGGGTTGATTTACTTAAGGGTTGATAATCAATTCATTATTTGGATCTCATTTCCTAATGAAATAAAGGAAAATAGGTCCATCATACCCTCTTTGTTATCATTTCATTTTGGCGTGAAACCCTTATTTTTTCTATGTTTCATTTTGGTGAACCCGACTTTTGAGCATCATAACTTGTTGATTTGGAGTCCATTTTCATCCCTAGATTTAGGTTTTGCATTAATTTGCATCTCATTTAGGGTTGTTTACTTGCATTAGTTTGCATTTCATTTAAGGTTTTAGGTTTGCATGTTTGCATTCTTTAAAATCTAGAAAATTCAAAAATATTAGTCATTTTGCATAGTGTTTACATAACATTGCATCATCATTCATTTACATTAAAAAATTGAATCAAAATTTCATCTCAAATTAGGCCTTTTTGCTTGTCATTTTGCATTGTTTTGCACTTGCATTTAGATCTCATTTTATAGAAATATGAAACTATAACTCATTGTCTAAAACTAGAATTTGAAAATCATAGAAATCATCTTAGAAACTTGCAAATTAATTTCAGAAAACCTTGAAGTGAGACCCATTCACCCATGGGTGAATGAGTCCCTGATCGGGAATTTTTCTAAAATTTTGAGCATTAAAATCACTATTTCTACATTCTTTGTTTCTATATTTAGTCTGTTGTTTCATTTTTCTGAATTTCTATTATCTAAAATTGTTCATATTAAGCATAATTAGTCAAAGTCAGTTTATTGTTTGAGTTCAAAATGGCATCTAAAAGACATCATTTTTAGGTTTTTGAATAGCATAATCAGAAAGTTATCTTGCTTTAAATCTAAAATTACTTGCATTGCACTTTACATTCTAGGGTATTTCATTACATTTTACCTCTTATCCATTTTGGGTGCACCCTAGGTTTTTGAAACTTGCATGAGCTTCACAACTTCGTATCATATTTCCAATATTGTCATGAGACGTAGTTTGAGACTCATGTCATCCCATGATACATCATTCGTCGTGGATCTTGGGTTTTCTAACTCTTTCACTCATAGTGTTGACACTAGTCAACCCACTATGGATCATACCCTTAACACTTCATTTCCCATGACTTCCCTAACTACACCTAATGTGACTGATGTTGACACAATGATGGGTAATGTCCCTCATGAAAACCTTAGAAGAATGGATAATGAACTTGATAAATTGCAAGATTTTGTGAGTTTTGAATGCAATGCTCCTAATGTGGTCCCTTTGATAGATAACATGAGGAGAAAAATTGAAAATGAACAAGGAATAAAGATTGTTTGTAGCTTGGATCATGTTATTAATAAACATGTCCCTACCATAAGTAGTTGTGCTCAAGCTTTGGGGTATACTCAAAGTTAAGGTGGAATTCCAATTCCTCCTTCCACAACCATAACCTCTATTTTGACATACACCAATCCAATTGTTACAACAACCATACAACCTACTAGCAATGTCAACACTTCCTTAGGTATTTCCACTCATATTCCCTTTAGCTTTGTGCATTCAAATCTGATATCTCCTAATCCATCTCCCCTCACAAACATACAAGTCACTTGCTCTCTGCATACATATACACCTCCATCTCACAACATTAACAATGATCCTATCCTTAACAGACTCTTGCAAAATGTTTCATCCCTCCAACAACAAATTGCTACATTAAGTCAAAATCAAAATGGCCAACCTTCACAATATGTCAAAAAAATCCCTTGTCCTTGTAGATATTGAGAACACAAATGCCACAAGGTATAGAGATCCATAGATTTGAGAAATATGGTGAGAAAGGAGATCCTGTTAACCATGTTTCTACATATACAACCCTATGTAGTGACTTCATTTTTTAGGATAAACTCTTGGCTAAACTCTTCCCTAGATCCTTGAAGGATACTACTTTAGAATGGTTTTGCTCCTTACTGAATAATTCAATAAGTTCATTCAATGAATCTATTGATGCCTTCTACAATCCCTTCCAAATACATATGGGTCCTAAGATGACCTTGGCTAATTTAATTGCATGCAAACAAAGGGGTGATGAAAATACCACTAATTTCATAGCACGATACCAATTACTCTATTCACAAATAAACATCAAGATTCCCAATGATGACCTTCAAAGAATGTGTTTATTTCCAATTTACAAAACAAAGTCCAAAATAAGCTTGATATGTTAAAATTTCCCTCCTTTACACAGTTGTGTACTACCCTCCATGATTATCAAAATTTGATTAGTATTCATGAAGTGAAAACTCCCTCTAGTTGTCATAAAAAATTTGAATCCACATCTCATAACAACTAGCAACCATTCACCTTCCTACATAATTTACCAACTTCCATAAAAATTTGAAATCGCTCTCTTGCTCTCTGTTGTTGGATCCCCTGCGGTTGGTTCATCGTTGGCTTCTGGTGTGCTATTGGATGCTGGTGTGTTGTTAGTTGTTGGTGTTCTATTGGCTTCTTCTGGATCAGTTTTGGACATTGTTGGGTTTGATGATGTTGGTTCGCCACTGGTGTCTGGTGTGTCTTTGGTTGTTGGTGTGTCGTCAGCTTCTTCTAGTTTGGCTTTGGTTGTTGCTGGGTTAGATGTTGTTGGATCATGGGTGCTTGTTGATGGTCCATTACCTGCTATTGTCTAGGTCATTGCAAGTTCCTCTTTTGTGCCCTACTTCTCAGTCCTTTGCAAAGGTGGTTGGTTCTAGTGGTAAAATCCCTTCTTCTTCTCTACCATCTTTTAAGGGGAAACCCTTACGGTGCTCTTCTTCTACCCCTACTGTTATTTGTGGGTAGGAGGTGTTGGATAAATAATATTATTTTTCTCGTTCTACTCTTATATGTAGATTTAATGGTTTATGGCCTTCCCTTCTGAATCTGCACAAATGGGTTTTGGAGTATTGGAGGCCTATTGTTGAGGATAGGATTGAACTCTATCCTATAGCTAGGGGTTTCTTTATGGCTGCTTTTCAATCTATGGAGGATAGGGCTCTAGTGTTGGAAGGTGGATTTTGGTTGTGGGGAAAGCACTCGCTTTCTCTCCGGCCTTGGTTCCCTTCTTTCAACCCTCTTTTTGAATCTATTAATGTTGTTCCTACTTGGGTCAGACTTCCTAATTTTCCTTTTCAGTATTGGTCTCCTTCTTGCTTTGAGTCTATTGGTAATGTTATTGGTAGGTTTATTATGGCTGATTCATCTTCTCTTATTTATGATCATCCTACCTTTGCCCACATTCTTGTGGACATTGACACCTCAAAATATTTACCTGGGGAGGTCATTTTGATGGTGGGGGATAGACCATGGACTCAGATTCTTGATTATGAGGGTCTTCCTTTCTATTGTAGGAGATTCTTTTCTACAGGTCACTTGACTACAAACTATCAGAAATCTCACCATGGCTATGCTACTTGGTGGAAAGATGTTGTTTGTGAGCATCTTACTGTGGGAGAATCTCATGATCTAGATGATTATTCTGGGGAAGATTTTGGGGATGATGTTTTGGCCTCTAAAGTCGTGGATCCTACTATTGTTGGTTCTCAGTTTCCTGATGGTGTTGCTCCTGGGTCTTCTACAATTGTTGTTGATGCTACTAGTTCTACTATTGGTGCAGTTGGTTTTTCTGCTGCTGCTAGTATGTCTGATACTAAAGCGGTTGGCTTGCCCATAGTTGTTGTGGCGGGTGATGTTGTTGCTGTTGATGCTGGTGATTTTGTTATTGCTGTTGTGACTGCTAGTTTGTCTGCAGATCCTGTTGCTATTGTTGGTCATGGATGTGATTGTCCTCTATCATCCCCATGCTTTAATCATTCAGAGGATGATCTTTCTTGGATGGTTGTACCAAATAATGAAGAGAGGTTTTCCTAAGCATTCTCACTCCTCTCAATTCCTTGTAAAGTTTGTTCGTAGTGGTCAGAAGAATGCAAGGGTGGTTTAGCTTTTCTTTTCCCACTATTGCTTGATGTTGTTTGGTTGCTAGTCTTCTTTATTTATCTTTAAAGCATTTTTTTGTATCTTTTGTATTTTGGATGTTATGGTGTTGTTGTTTGCCTAATGTTGTATCTTTTGAGCAGCACTTTGTGCCTAAAGTTGTAAAGGGTTTCGGGTCCCTTCAAAACTTGTTTTTCCCTTATAATCAAAACAACTAGCAACCATTCAAAAAAAAAATAAGGACTTTTTACAACTTAATCCCCCTCAAACAACTCAACATGTTGATAACCAAGTGGCTGCCATAAAGATGACAAATACATACACATTTGCCAATAGAAATAGACAATTCATCCCTCTACCTGATACCCTTCATAAAAATAATTTCCTTACCTCTTGTTAGAGCTCTTAATCCTACTAAGCCTCTACTTCCCAACTATAGACAAAATTCCTATTGCCATTTTCATTGAAAAAATGGACATGATATGGAATATTACAAGCATCTTAAGCATCTTGTGCACGACCTCATTGATTATAATCATATTCAAATTGGTGGTGTTAATGACCAACGTAATAAGTCTGTAGCCCCTCCTAATCAAAATTTGTAAATCTTTACTAATCTTATGTTAATTCATAACATTTCCTTTTGTCAAATCTAGTGAAACAAAGAATGATGTGATGAATGTTGACATGAATGATGAAAACATGAAGAAAATAGACAATGTGACTAGACTTATCGAAATCAACCTTGTAAGGGCCTAACTAAGATGTTGTTTGACATTGCTTTCTCACAACATGACATCATCAAACATGCACATGATGGTTCTCTTTACATAGCTAGAAGAATCAATGACAAGCCTACTAATGGGAGATTAATTGATCTCGTTCAAGTGTAGAGAATGTGATCACTCAAAGAATTCCTATTTATACATGAACATTATCAAGATACTTATGAAAATCTGAAAGCATGGATCAAAACACATAATAGTTTGGCTTGCCTTATAATAGGTTTGATAACTCTTCCTTTAAAATTTAGACTAAAAATATTATGTGTCTCATTTTCCATCATCACGTCGTTAGAACAATTTCATGTGAAGTTAGGCTACCCATGGCTTCACTCCATGAATATTTTCCCATCAGTTGTGCATAAATGCTTAAAGTTTCCATTTGGAAATGAGATATTTACCATGCATCATAATGGCTTTAATCTCATGTCTTCTGATGGGAATTTCTCATTGGATTTCTTTTGGCTTGAACCTATGGAACCTATTAGGCCTCGTGAGAAATTCTATTTCAAATCCTATCAAAAGTTTAAAAGGAAAAATGCATAACAAAATTATCCCTTACAAATATGCCTCAACCCACAATTGAGCCTCCTATCATTGATGAAACCATGATTGAACCAAAAGCCCTTCCAAGTAACCAAGACCAAAACATAGAAAATCCTTCATCCATTTCCTATAAGAGACCACCAGATAACTAAATAAGTCATGTTGTGCCTCCTAAAATCAAACAAGTCTACAAAGCTAAAGAGAAAATTGTTGAATAACCTCCCATGGTTCCTTTTGTTCCTCCTTTAAAGGAAAAAGAAACCTATGGTTGATAAAGCTACTCCTACACAATCACAACTTGAAAATTGAATGAAAATGAATTGAAATGTTAGAGTATAGGCGTAAACATCACGCTATTGCTCATTTGTTGCAAGAAAAAGAAGAAAAGAACAACATAGAAAATTAAAATCCAAACTTACCTCGAGTAATGCATGATGATTCTCCACCTTCTTCGAAACAAGAAATTCCTAAATCTCGAACACAACAAGAAAAAGAACCTTCCATGGATATTATCATTAAACCTTTTGTTGTGATTAACTTGGATGATGATAATGAAATTGCAAAAATTGATGAGGAAGTGCATAAAGAGTTAAATTTATTGTTTTCCTCCTCCATGAGCTTAAATGATAACAATCATGATGATCCTCCTACAAAGAGTGATTCACCACGTGCTAAACTTGGTGACTGTCCTAGTTTGGCACTTGTCGTTGTCCCTTTGCCTAGTTGTTTTCCTTTTGCATAGGACAAACAAGATTGGGATGTAGATGACCTGCTATAGGTTGACTCACATGTGCCTTACTAGGCTTGCCTTTGTTTCCTTTTTCTTGTTCTTTTTGTGATTGCATGTGCATAATGTGATCCCTCGTATCGTTTGTTTGATGTATCTTCATCTTCATTCCTATATTTGTACCTTCATTCTTCTATATGTCGTAAACCTTTAACTTTTCTTTTGTCTTGTGTTTTCCTTTTGGGGATGATGTAAGGTGTCGAGACATTTAGGTCTCTTCCATATTGACCCAAAAGGATTTTTCTTTGTTTTCACTCGAGCTATGTGTCATTCTTCAAGTTCCATGAGTTATTTGAGCAATGATGACATTTTTGAGCTCTATATTATCATTGTAACAAAGACATATGTTGACCCTGAATCCGTCGATTCCTTATGTGTGATTTTGGGATTTCATTTTGGGGGCAACCCATTATTCATGACGTAGCTTCATTTGGAAACATATGTTTGACATAGGACTTTCCAAATAAGCTCTCATACATATTCTTTATTATTAGCATTTATCATTTGCTACTTTAAAGTAATTGCTCATAGCGTGGTGTTAGCAATTTCTTTAAAGTGGGAGCATACATTAGCATTACAATTTTGGAGATATTGGAGTAAATCTTATGTTTTACTATGTAATCTTCTTACTTCTTGCGATGTGTGTTATTTTTGGTGGAGTCATTGGGTTTGATGTCCTCCAAGAGTGTGACATTTCTTGGCGTATGAATTTCCTCTTAGTGGTGATGCTACATGTTGCATTCCCTAAGTTGCAAATATTTTATCCTAGACTTGTCCTCTCTTGGAGACATTAGGCATGATGTTCCCTAAGAGGAGACCTTACATGAACTAAGAAAAACCTCTTTGAACATGTCTTATCCTATTTTCATTTTGTTCAAATTTTTTTAGCATAACACAACTTTCTAACCTTATGAAGCTCGAAGTTACACCCTTTTTCATGGCCACCAAGCATAATGCACTTTTCTTGCCTATGGTGTCATGTTTGTTCATAAGTGTTTAGCATAACGTAGCTTGCTAAACCTTATGAAGCTCAAAGTTCATATTGTGTGGTGCCTTATTAAAGTTATCAGAGGTATAACTTTGTTATGGTGTGGGAGCCTAATAAGATTCTCTCATTTGCTACCCTTGGGGGCTCACCTAGTGGACAATAGATTTCACTAGCCCATGTGAGCATGCATTTTTGTTTGCATAGTAGACATCGAGTTCCACTTGTAAACATTTTTGGACAAATAGTTGAGGCATGTTCCACATCGTGTTGGACAGTCGAGGCTTGATCCTTTCCTTTTTCTTTTTCTCTTTCTTTGAGTCTTTGGCATTGTATGACTGGGTATCTTTCCATTGTTGCATACATACATATATATATATATATATATATATATTTAACAAAGGCATGTGTCTCTTTGTGCCTTTGTTGGTTTTGTCATGATATTTTAGATCTTGGGGGCTTGATCATCCTCCTTGACATTTTTTATCTTATCCTTCCAATGATAATACAATTAGACCTCTCTTGATTGTGAGTTTGACACAAGGTCATCCTCTCACTAAAGTGGGGGCTAAATGTAGTGTAGAAAAATGTAAAATTTTACATTTTGTCACTTGTTTGGGCCCTCCTAATTTAAATTGGACTTAATTATGCCTTAATTTAGTGTTGTTAAATGTACCTCTTTACATTTACACACTTATTTGGGCCCTCTTAATTAAATTGAGCTTAATTATGTCTTAATTAACCCTTTAATTCATTTACAAGATTATTAAATTGCATTTTATGAAGGGGAAACCTGACAATGATTAATGATAATAAATAACACTTTACATTGAGCAATGTGTGTTCCAGGTTTATGGACCTGGGACCCATTTCGCCCATGGGCGAATGGGTCCTCCCTAAACCTTAGGACCTAAATTTAAATAATGTTTTTAGTGGTATTTTAATGTTTTCAAATTCATAATTCAATGTTGGCTTGTGATATTTGAATTTCGGGAAATTAATGATACATACCTATAAATACAAGGTTATTTTCTAAGTTTCACCTAGAGAGTTTTCAAGCTAGTATTTTTCGAGATCTACAAGAGCACTTCAAGAGCAATTAAGGGCATTCAAGAGAAAATATATCAGAGATTTATTGTAGCATTCAAGATCTATTCATCATGTCAAAGTATTCTTGCATCATGCATGTTTTTGGAGATGACATTATGATGTAGGTTTCATGATCAAGTCAAGTATTCAAAGTATCATTTCAAGCAAGATTCAAGTGTCAAGATCTACATTTAATCCAACCATTTCATGCAAGTTGCAAGTCTCCTAAGATCTCCATTATCAAGCTTTCATACAAGGGTTTGTTGAGTGGTAACATATCTTTGTTCATTCTCCATTCCCTCTTTCATTCATTATTTCATTTCAACGTTTGATTACCAAAACGGGGTTTGACCAAGGCAAACCCCTATTCACCCAAAACAAACATTCTTCTCCTTTGTGTTTGTGATTACAGATTTAGGCTAAAGAAGACTTGAAGACCTTTTGAAGAGCAAGATTTATAAAGTTGTCAAAGTTGCAAAAGTTGTTGAAATTGTTGTTAAATTACAAAATCTTACCTATAGATCAGATTTTTGACTTTTTGACATTGAAACCTGGACCAATTAGAAGCTTTAGATCTACACTAGAGGCTCCTGAAAGATTGTTGCAACCCCTATTCTTGGACCCATTCACCATGGGCAAATGAGTCTCAGGTCAGCTTCTAAAAAGCACTTTTGGTGACTGGTACACATGGTTTTACACTTCTCCGATCTACATTATGTTTTCTGGTTCTACAAATGTTGAGTTTAATATTGTTGTTTCAAGTGTTAGATTGTATTTTGGTGTCCATTTACTATTTTTAGCTTTTCTCTCCAAAGTTTTGTTTGACCTTGACCCCTGTCAAGTACACATGTGACAAGTACATTGTTGACAAACACTTCCCAACATGATCAAGTTGTAAGGTATGATAAACACATGTATAAATTTTGCAATCATTGTAGAAATGTTACGTTTTCTCTTTTATATAGTTGAAAGGATATCAAAGCTATAAATTAGACTAATATTCCACACGCATTCATGTAAATTAAATCTTTTGATAGATTCTCACATGCATAGTGTGTCTCATTGATTAAAGATTTTTATGAGATTCAAGCATGTATTAATGAACTTATTTCTTATTCTTATTGCTATATTAATTACCAATATTTATGACTTAATATTTAATTATTAATTATTGTTGCTATCTCTAATGCTCTATTACTATTATTGTTTTGATGAATTAATTAATGATTATTGTTTTTAAAAGTATTGTTAAATTTTTTAAAATAAATAGATATAGATAACTCCAAACTTATGTTACACAACTATTTGAATTATTTTGATGTAAATCTCATATGCTCAATGATTAATTTAATTAAAACACTCTACTCACATCATCGAATTTGTGCTTAAACACGTTGCCAAGGAAAACTAAGAGTTTAAAAATATTAAGTTTTTCCACCTCTTGCAGATCATGAAGTCGTCAAATTAAAACTCACAGCTAACTCCTAAGGATTTCATAGAGATTAAACTAAAGTAGTTAAATTAATTTAATGCTAAGAATAAGCAAGTCAGTGTTAGTCTAAGAACGAAGTTTGCTTCCAAGCATTAATCAAAATCTAACTTTAAATTTGGCAATGAGAGGAGGCATGATATTAAAGGAATTGACTGTTTGTCTGATTTGCAGTATCATAAAATGAGAGATGTGCAGATTTCAGGAAATTTCTTTTACAGAAGACCACATTTCAGAGCGCATGATTTCTATAGTTTTAAAAAGAATGTCTAAGGAGGGTCATTTTTGGGTGCAGGAAAACTTGCATGCTTCTAATGGATGCCCATGCTCTATTCTAAAAACAACCATTTTAGAATAGGCAATAAGGATGTTGGGAAAGGTTGTAGAATTTGGCTTTACAACTGCCATATGCATTTGCTTGATAAAGAAAAGAGGTTGCAAGAAAATGGATAACAAGCAGCTTTATGCGTTTTCATTCCTCATCCTTCCTTATTCAATCATCATCATGTTTCATGATTTTTCCATTATTTATTTTTGCCAAAAAATCGAGGGAGAAAATATAGTTCATCATTACCAAAGGAGGGAATATTAATGGTGATTGGAATAAAGGATTTGAACCAATTTTATCTTCTTGAGCCACCAGAACCAACCAGGGAAAGCACTAAACAGGTCTGTTCAACTCTTGTTTGATACTAGCTTCCATGTAGATATCATTCACTCCTACTATTTCTGAGTATGTTACCAAATGTTCTTTAATTTGTTTAAGAAAAGCTAGATTCTAATATTTAGAATTCACAGAAAACTTTAGTTAATTCCAACGCCACATTTATTTGGTAGGTCAGTGGAAGCTATAGTTAAGATAATAAACTAGAAGGTTTCTTAGAACTAGATTGATTTGAGATCTTACTATCATGGTTTATTACAAATGAAGACTCATACAGAATACATGTCTATAAACAATTTGGTGTCATTTGCTAATATTTTTGGCCTAGAAGAATACAATTATTGTCGAGTCACTACATTAATAAGTCTCTTAGATCTAAGAGAAGACAAATAAATCTCCAAGTATACATTGTCACATCTTAGATAAGACCCGTGTGATAGATCTAAAACAATAACAATTCAAATTTTAATCCTACAATGCCCAAATACGATTTGCATTCCCAAACATTGAAATGTTCTATTTTAATTTTTAGAGATCTTATGTTTGGTGATGTTCATCTATGATACTCATTTTTCTCTTTTGGCTCTATTTGTTGTTTCTTTCTCTTCCAAACCTTTTGTATTTCGTGTATTTGATTTGAATATATCATTGCATTTTACTTGGTATCTTCTTTTGTGAATAGGTCATTCATACCTATAGGAGTTTATTTTGGATGTAAATGATGGTTGTATGCATCAACTACTTGTTTTAGAAGAATTCTTGGGATATCTTATATGTGGGTTTTGTCATAATATTTGACCTTGAATCTTTTTTCTCCATTATTATAGCATGGAGAAGTGTTTGGGGTTTTTGAATGAAGTTGATGTTATGACATCTTAACCTGGTGGATTATACACCTTTGCTAGCCAACCAAGTGTGTGATGGTTGAAGTCATGTTGTCAAACTGCGATTCCTCTACACATCACGTAGGCAAGGCCATTAGAGATGAGCCCCCAAGGAATAGGTTTGGCCCCTTAGGTTCCCCCGTACTTACGTAAATCAAACTTATGCACGTGTTGGTCTTGTGTGGTGATTGAAAATTTGGTGTTTGCATTGTGTCCTTAGCTGAGTATGTGGTAGAAAGTTTTGGGCATTACACTTATTCCTAACTAGGAATCTCTCTTCTAGTTATAGTGTTAAGCAGAATTCAAGGAGCAGTACTATTATGCTCAAGAATGACAGGCATCTAGGGGTAGGGGTAGTACTATGCTCGAGATGGACAATAGTCAAGGAGAAATACTATTATTCTTGAGATTGACATGTGTGTAGGGGCAGTACTATGTTCGATATGGACAGTAGTCAAGGAGCAATACTATTATGCTCAATATTGATAGGTGTCTAGGGGTTGTACTATGCTCAAGATAGATAGTCATTAATGAGAAATACTATTATGCTTAATATTGAGAGGTGTCTAGGGGCAATACTATTACGCTCGAGTGTGACAGTAGTCAAGGAGAAATACTATTATGCTCAAGATTAACAGGTGTCTAGGGGCATTATTATGCTCGAGATGGACAATAGTCAAGGAGCAGTACTATTATGCTTGATTTTGATAGGTGTTTAGAGGTAGTACTATTATGCTTGAGATGGATAGTTGTCAAGAAGCATTCTATGTCAGTGATGGATAACCTTGGTTACTTAGTCATCTGATGGATTGCAAGGAAGAGAGTTTCTAATGAAGAATAGGTATGTAATAGTTAGATCAACCTCATAGTATAGTTTTGGCATATCTTGATGTTCAAATGGTATACTGGACCCTATTGAGTTGAGGGTGGACATTAGTGTGGTATGGGATGCATCGAATTCTCTTCCAAGTTGTCTAATGGTGTAGAAGATCAGGGAAAAGAATGGGACCCATGATGTGGTGCACAATGCACTGACATTCCTTTTCTATTTGGAATGCACTAAGGGCAAGTGCGTGTTATCCAATGTGAATGTGTTTTCTAGTCACCGTTGTGATGTGATGTACATATGAGCCTACCACTAATGTATTTGTGATGTATGTATGAGTTGGTCATGGTTGTGATGTGATGTACATATGAGACCGTTACTAATGTACTTGTGATGTATGTATGAGCTAGTCATTGTGTATATATTACATATGTTGAAACTAGTCACTAGGTATTTATGATGTATGATGGAGCTTTCCATTGTGTATATGTGATGCATGCTAGAGCTAGTCATGATGTATATGTGACATATGTTGGAGATAGTGACTGTATATATGTGATTTATGTTGGAGCTAGTCACTGTGTATATGTGACGTATGTTGGAGCTAGTCATTATGTATATGTGGCATATGTCGAAGCTAGTCATTGGGTATTTATGATGTATATTGTTGCTAGTCATTGTGTGTATGTGACATATGTTGGAGTTAGTCACTTTGTATATGTGACTTATGTTGGAGCTAGTCATTGTGTATATGTGATTTATGCTCCCTATGGGAATTGTGGAATTATGAAATGATATGACCCTTGTGTATTTGTGTATGCTTACACACTACTGATTGGTAATATTTGGTATAAAACCAACTCTTAATGGTGAATGTTTATTGTTATATTATGATTGTACTAAATTTTATAAATAGTCATGGTTTACAGAGAGATCAAAGATCTCATACAAGAGGAGAGAATGAACTCCCTCTAACATTGGTGGGCGAACTATGAAGCCTCTGATTTCCTATGAAGAGATACGTAGGTAGAGTCATCAGGAATGAACCCTTGAGGCTTAGGTCTAGGTCTAGGAATGACCTTAACCTTGGGATCTCACCACTCCTATGTGTAACCATATATGTGGAAAAGTTAAGTTTGGAGGTTAGTCCCTCTAAACTACATGGATGATGCTTAGATGATTAAGTTGGTATATTTATTCTGAACTGATTTAAGAAAGAAAAAATTTGGTAGCAAACGAGGGGCAGTTGTTAAAAATTATCATAAAATAATTTTATTGATTAATTAATTTGGTATGTTTATATCACTCGTGATTTTATGAAGTTGTATTGTTTTGCATATAGCTCTATGCGTTGTTTTGTACTTTGTTAAGCTATACAAGAAATAGTGAAAGCCATTTTTTTTCTAACCCAATAGATAGCTCCGAAGATCATATATAAAATACATCCATTTAATGACTTGTGACCACCAATCCAGATCTTGCTTGTGTGCATCTATGATCTTATAAAAAATAAATTATCATTAAGTAGATACTTGATGACATAAGTCAAAGTATCATGCACATACCTCAATACCCTCTTAGTGGCATTCCAATGTGAAAATCTAGGTTTTGTCATAATCCTAGTTATGTGCACAAAGAGGGGGACCAAAAAATTGTCAAAACCACATTTTTCCTATAACACGGTTCATTTTTCCTATAACACGCTCACATTTTGCTTTCATAAAATCCAAAAAATAATATTTTCCAAAATGTGAGGGTGTTATAACACTAATGTGTTTTAATTTACTTTCAAAACTACCAACCTTTAGTGTTGGAGTTACCTTGGGCATCCAACCCAAAGAGATGAACTTGCATGTCAATGCCCAAAGACATGTTTTTTGTAAAATATATAAATGATCTTATTTTTCTTAAAGAACTTATTAGCATACTTTATTTGAGAGACAATCTAACACATGTTTTTCCATACGTCTAATGCAAGGCAATAATAATTTAAGATTAGGGAAGGTCCCCATGTTGTTGCTTAGATTAATTTGGCTAGTTGCTCAACATATTTAGGAATTATTTGTTGAGTTGGTGGCCTCATGGGTATTTAATCCTTTTATTTATTTTTTATGGTCATCTTAAATTATATTTATAGTCATAATAATAATTTGTGTAGTTAACAATTGGAGAAAAAAATCAAAAACAAATATTAAACAAGTATCACATAGTGGCTAGTAATGTAATTATTATTTTCTAGATTTGAATAACCCTAACTTTAACCCTAACAATAAATTCTAAACTAGATTATTCTAATCTTAGACCTATTTCTAACCCTAACTATGGTTGTAACATCATATCTATGGTTTTAACCATAACCCTAACAATAAAAAATTGTAGAGTGATATTAAAAAAATCTCTAGGAATAAGATTTAGAATAAAAAATTTAGATGAATAAAATTTTGGAGCATTATTTATTTTAATTTTTGAATAGTTCTCACCATAATTTTTATTTAGTGTTAATCCTAATCCTAATTCTAATTATAATGTTTTTAAGATTATAATAATTAATAATAATAGGATTAAAATTCTAATTTAATTAATAATTATAAAAAAATAGTTATTTAAATTTAATTCTTATTTGTATTTATTTATTTATGTTTTGAAATTAATAAAATTTGGAAAATAAAAAAATAGCAATGTCAAGATTTAATTTAAATTTTTATTTTAATTGTGTAAAATTAAATTGTAGATTTTTTTTTAATAAAAAAATAAAAATTACATACATAAATATAGAAAACTTATGTATGTGTGAAAAAACACTTTACATATATATATATAATCATAATATTATATTAGTTAGAAAGATTTTTATAAAGTTAAAAACTAAAAACCATTCTTTAAAAATTGGTAAAAATAAGTAATATTTATTTATTTTAGAAAGATTTAAAAGTGAAAAATCATTCTAAAAAAATTACAAAAATAGTTTACCTTGTTTTAGAAATAATTTTTAAAGCTAAATATTTAACATATTCTTTTTAAAAAGATTAAATTATATTTGATCATAAAATTTTAGTTTTTAATTGGTTAAAAAGCAATCTATTAATAACTAATTAATAAAAATGAGTTGAAGAACTCATTGCAAGCAAGTACTAAAAAGAGGGAAATAAATTTAATATTGCCTAGGCAAGTACTAAAAAGAAGGAAAGAAATTTGTGAAGAGTTGGTGACATGAAGCTGCCAATCAATTGCAGTTCCATATTTTTGAATTTTTGTCTGTTTTGCCTTCACCATCCAATCTTAAAATCAATAGGCACATAATTAACGATTTAGTTTCTTATTATATAAATAAAACAGGTTTTTGAAAGGGTTCAGAAATCTTTACACTCAGTTAAGAAATCAACACAACAGAAAACGATCAATGTGTTTAAAGTATCTAATTTGAATTAGACTGTGTGTTGAATTGCAGGAAATATAACTTGTATGGCACTTTATTTATCACCCATGTGAGTCCAGTAATCCCATCTTCTTTACATATGCTTTTGTGAGGATTTGTCCATGGTTGCAAATAACATTTATTTTATGTTTTGCTGAATTTCAGACCGACTTTTCGAAGGATTATGAAGGAGAAAGATACGGGTCAGTTTTCTGCTTTCACTTATGTGTGCAGTTTGTTCAAGTGTTTGCTTTGGACATTGTATGGCCTGCCCATCATTACAGACAACAACATTACAATTGCCACCATGAATAGAATTGGAATAGCTTTTGAGATGGTTTACGTTCTCGTCTATCTGGTATATGCCCCACACCTTGAGAAGGTATTAAATTTGATATTTAATTTTATTGGTGTGTTTTTAGATGAATCATCTAAACAAGTCAAAGCTTAAAAATAACATTTTAAGTCAAAATAGATCTATAGAACTTTGAAGATATCAATAAATAAGTCACAAATACATTCCTTCGTAATAAACAATAATTAACTGATTTTTTCGAGTAGCAGCAATGAAAGCAGCATCTCTTATATCTTTCTTTGTATTGGCTGCATGTGTTGTAACAGTGGTGCCCAAGAGCAGAAGACACCTCACACTGGGAGTTTTTTGCGTTGCTTTGAACATTTTAATGTATGCAGCTCCCTTGTCTGTACTAGTAAGGCTAATTTCTTTATCCTTTTTCTCATAAATTTTCCTAAACAATTATTTATTTATTTATTTATATGGAGAATCAAACGGTCATTAGGACTGATCTTATAACTTCATGGTCGTGTACTTCATCTCGACATAGCATTTGAATCAAGGTTCAAACCTACAACCAAAATCTGTTTGTCAGCCACTCAACTGACCAGTCTAACAACTATTTACTACTTTTAAATGTAAATAAGATATAAAATTAGTATTAATTGTTTGGCTTCAGAGCTTAACCTAATTTATAATTTCATAACTCAAAGATGAAATGTTACCTAGACTCTAGGTAAGAATGAGAATGATTTTGTGGCATGAACAGTTGGGAGAAAACATATTTCCTATCCAGATTTCAGATGAAATCATGCTGAGCTTAGAATATGAGAATTCTGAACTTGTAAAATCTACAATTATGTAAAGACAAATTCCTAAGAAATGTTGCACAATTCATTGCGCTCTTTCTTCATTTTGAATTTTAAAACAAATGTGCTATGCTTAAAGTTCACATGAGATCTTCCAGAGACTTTTGCCTACTTTTGAAGCCTTTTATAGTGTTTGGTGTACCAAGATATCAAACAAGAATGAGAAACATGTTACACTGAAGTATCCTGATACTATTTTTGGCCCAGAAAGACTGCAATGAACTTAAATCTTATTTATGAGAAAACGGACACTGTTAAATCTTGGTGTGGCATAGTATGTCAGAGTCATGGATTACAACTTATAATTTCCCATTAAACTTTGAGCATAGCCTGGAAGAAGCTGTAAATGATATAGAATGGAGTGCTATACATTATGCATGTACCATTCAAAGACTTACAAAAGGAAACTTCGTTTATTAGGGATAACTACTTGCGGATGCATTTTATACCAATGAAAATGCTATTTTATTGCTCGACATATTGTCTAGATACTAAATAATTTTTCATTGTCTAAGAAATATATCTCAAATAAATTTTCATTGTGAAGCAACAGTTGAAATTGTTAGTGAGGATGAGGAGGCATTTCCTTTTAGTCAAAACAAGGATTACGAGCTTCTACGCTATAAGATTCTGTTGAGTGTGAAGTCCAACCGCTGCCTTTTAGTCTTCTTCTTCTCATGACTCTTCATTTGCTCCGAAGAGAACATTATATATTATTTTGCTTTAGTGATAGACGAAGACATTGTAGAATTATGGAAAGCAGAGATGGCAGGACATCACAGGTTGAAATATTTAGAGTTCTTAATTCAACTTCACAGGGAAGCTGCCAAATTAAATTCTGTGCTTCGAGAAGGTTCCATAAAAAACACAATGTTCACACTTATCAACTTCTTCAAAAGATTGGCACTGTTACAGATACAAGGTTCTCAGAAAAATTTTGACTATCAAAAGCATGCTAGGCAGTCATTCAAAGTCGAATATATTGAAAGGTTGTGAGATGAAATGCAGCAATTGGAGACTGAAAGAATAGGCTGGAGAATGAACTGAATTTGGTTATCACAAAAGCGAGAGAAGTTGAAGAAAGGAATGAAGCTTTATGGATGGAAAAGGAGAGGCATTTCACATCTGAAATTTAAAGTGCTCGACAAAAGGCACGTTGCCTATTTGAACAAAATGAGAAAGTAGAATCTAATCACATTCAGGAGCGACATCACTGGAAAGATGAATTAGAGATGTGTAGAAATGAATGCAAAGACAAACTGGAGATCCTCTACAGTATGTTAAAAGAAAGGGAAATTACACACATATATATATATATCAATCTCCTGGTCTTTGAGGAGGGCATGATTGGAAAGAGAATGTCATTGGAGTAGGGAAGAGGCACTGGGGAGGAAAAATTCTGTTACCGTATTTCTGAGAATCAATCTTTAGAGAAGAAAAAACTGTTCTTTAGTGCTTTTGAGAATCAATGTTTGGGAAGCTGAAATATTGGCCGGCTCAAAAGCTGCGTGCAATTTTTTTTTTGGACGAATCTTAGTAGGATAGAAGAAGCTGGTCGGGCATTCGAGGAATTCATGAATGGCGGGCCGTGCAAAAGACGATACGAGTTATGGGCAAACTGTGTTGACGAGGCCTACAAATCTGGAGTTACTGATACGGTGGATAAGTGTGGGCAGATAACAACTCCGATCCACCTCTGTATGCTGTATAGACATGAATCCTCAATACTATGGTCAATTGATGCATTGATACACGTTCCTACAACGCCACAATGCTAGGCAAACTCCACGTCCAGAACAGTGATAAGTTTTTTCTCTTGTTTACAGCTTTAGTATTGATTAATATATATTTTAGCCCACCTAGCATTATGTCTGTTTACAATTTTCTGGCCTCAGCAGGCTTGTTTCTAGACATGCGATGAGATTGTCAAGAAATTTAAGAATATGGGTGCTCTAATTTTATGATTGCATTGCCTTAGTAACTATGGTATTGCAATTTTATGTAAGTCTTAAGGTAAGGGTTGTTAGTGTAGCTTAGGGTTCAGGTTTGCCATTTGGAACTTAGTAAGGACTGGAGTCTGGGGTTTCATGATGCGGTTTTGGAGTTTAGGGTTCAGCAGTTAGGCTCTGGGGTTTTGGCTTCAACAACTAGGATAGATCCTTTAGCAACTAGGGTTTAGTAATGAAGTTTAGGGTTTAGTGTTTTTATTATTTTTGATTGTGAGCTTCCATTCTTTCTTTTATTGTGAGCTTCAATGATCTTGGGTATGATTTAGGGCAATAGGGTTTAGTAATTGGGGTTCAGGGCTTAGTGTTTTTATTAATTTATAACTGTGAACTGCAATTCCCTTTTATCTACACTAAAAAAATTGTGTATGATTTGGGGTTTAGGGTTTAGTGTTTTTATTAATTTTTGAAAGTGTGAGCTGCAATTCCTTTTTAACTGCAAGAATGCGAGGTTCTATTTGTTTATTGAATTTTATATTTTTAACTGGGGAGGTACTCAAGTTCAAAGTCTGGCAGCAGTGACTTTGTAGAAAGGCAACCCCATTGACCCATGGATTACACTTAATTGCTCAATGAATCATAAATATGGATTACACTTAAGGATTTTCTCTTGCCAGTAGGGTATATGGAAAAGTTTCTCAAACTTGTTTTTTATATACCTAGAGAGAAGGCTTACTCTGTCAGATTGGGCCTATAATGAAATAACAAGGATAGATGGTGCTAAATTAAAGTTAATAATTTGCATACATTGTTTATGGAATGAACTTGATCGCTGATGCTATTCAGAGCTAATGAGTTGCTTAAATGCTTTGTGGAATGGAAGGCATGTCTGATACTGTTTTTTCCTGACTATATGCAAGGATGCATTCATTCTCTCTCTTTCCAAAGAACAAAACAAAATATCTTGTTGCTGCATGCACAAAAGTCTAGAAATAGCTCTTTGGAAACTTAAAAGTAAGGACAGCTAGCGTAAGGAAAACAATCCAGACTTGGGATATATTTGTATTAGAATCAATAAATACATGAGGGAAATTGTGAAGATGTCAAATTTTTTTAGCTGCTTGCCACTGAAACATGACATGAAAATGTTGGAAGCTGTGTTTGAAGCCTAAGAACTCAACAACGTTACCTTACCGATTTTGGTCTACTTACTTATTGAAGTAAATAGGCAGATTCACAAATTAACCACATTTGGCATTCCGAAAATAATATACTGCACCATTTAGCATGGCTGGTGGCAATATTTAAGAGCCCAGCAGTAGCCATATTTTTGGCACAGAGCATATATTGGCTTTATCAATGGTTACTTGGCGATCAACGGGTCAGAATAGGTCTCAGGGTATTCCTGGCTAGTGGAGTTGTGTTTATATTTATATATGATTTGACTTTGATGGCTTGTGAATCTTGCATATCATACTACTGACGAATTGTCATTTGAATTATTATATGTAGGAAGATTAAAAACTGCTGCAGTCTGATTTAATGTCAGCAGTTAAAATTGCTGTATTTGACTTAAAAATCAGTAATATCCGATGCATGTTTTAACCTAAAAAAGAAAGAAAGAATCAATGTTTGGGGAGCAAAGGGCTTTGATTTCAGCGAAGATCACTCCAAACAAAGCCTTCAGAAAGGAATCTTACTGAATCCTCTTAATTCATAACATTAATCTGTCAAGTATATAGATTTTTAACTGCATCAAAACTACATGTTGCAAACCACAAAAAAGTTTGAAGACCAAACGGAAAAGTTAAAGCTTCTCAAAATAGCTATAAAGATAATCTATTTTGGTTAAAGATAATAAAAAAGGCCTGTTAAAAAAATCCTACAAGCGTCTACCGTCTAAACCATTAATGGTGCATATCATTTTAGATATAAGACATGGACCAGAAGCCCAAAGCATCTTTACACAACCACAAATGATCAAATGGGAATTGTTTGCTCCCATCCATGGATAATACATGCACAGGCACACTAAACATAATTTTCATAAATTTTCCATAATAGAAAAATGCATAACACTTTCCTGCATATAGAGATGATAAAAAATGCAGAATGCAGTAGCTTCTCAATTCTAAACAATCAACATATATAGTATTGTGATATGGACACAAAATGGTACATTTGTACGAATTGAAAAAAAAGCCATAAAGTGTGACAAAAAATCTTTAAGAACTAAAAGTTGTTCATGCTCTAATATGTGAACAAATGATCTGTATTAAAAAGACAGGCAATTTTTTTAAGTTACGCATGCTGCATAAGATAATAGAGACCTAAAACAGTTAAAAGGTAGCTATAAGCTTGCAAATTGATATATTTTGGTGTTTCCTATATAGATTATGTAATAAGATAGATAAGTTAGTAAATTTGTTTTGCTACTAATATGGAAACACACATATGTTGATATCTCTTTCTCTGTAATAAGATAGATAAGTTAGTAAATTTGTTTTGTTATCTAATATAGAAACACACGTATGTTGATACCTCTTTCTCTTTGGTTGAGTGATATCTATTCTGATAAGTAGGAGGTATTTTCCACAGCGAGTGAAATTGTGATATTGCTATCAAGATTCAACCGTGTAGTTTTACCATAGAGTTTTCTCCAAGGTTAAGCCCACTTAGCTTGCAACCCCATTGAGCAGGAGTAGTACTGGGATGGGTGACCTCTCAAGAAGGCCCAATGCTTCACCTCTGTGAGCATCACCTAGATGCAATGAGTGTTAAGTGGACCATTCATTATCATGAGAGATGGGTTCTTGTGAACCACTAATGAAACATGGGTTAATGAGTTTGACTCGTAAAACTACATAGTTGAATCCTAATAGCAATATCACAATACGATATCTATTACATGTCAAAATCATACTTTCGTCTCAAGAATTGAACCTTGGAAAATAGCCTAATCAATAAACATACCATAACCCTCATCAATTATACTTAACCAATTGATTGAAAAATTTATTCAATTATAAATATTTTTTAAAAATACAAGACACCCACTTCTTTAACTGCCAACCATTTTTTAGTTCTTGCCGATAGGCAGGTTTACTATTGCAATCATTGCATTTGCTTTTGAATTAGTCGGTTGGCCAATGAGATTGTTTTGTTTAAAATATTTTTGTCTTTTTCCTATAGTCGGGATTTAAGCGCATATTTTTTTTGCTTGGAAATTACAGTTTATCTCTTTTTCTATTGGTTTGAGTAGGTTGATTTTTCATTTTCCTTTAAGTTAATTAGGAAAATAAGGGAACATTATATATTGTGGCAAATATCTAATCAAGGGATGCATGTAATGCGAGTTTTGGCGGCGGGTTGATCGGTACTGAAGCAGTGAATGCATGTTTAATGCATTAAATGCAAACCTTGCGATATGTGTTGGACAGTTGGCGCGAGCATAAGCAGAGAATGCCTAGTTAATTTGCATGTTTTTTGTTTATTGTTTGTTGAGAAGCTTGTGTCTTTCTGGCTGTGGGTTGTCATGTTTGATGTTTGTCATTCTACACAGTGCTTGCGGTGTGCAACTGGTGAGTAGCCTATCCATTTGTTTTTGATACTTAATAACTAGAAGCGTTGCAGGGAAAACTGAACAGTTTGAGCAATGTGTTGTGGACTATATGCAATGAACGCAGATTTGCTTATTGTTTGTTTATTGTTTGTTCAGAAGATTGCGTGGTTTTAGCTGTGGGTTATCATTTTTGACGTACAACTAGTGAGTGGCTCGTCTGTTTATTTTTTATACTTGATAACTAGAAGCGTTACAGGGAAAGTTGAATGCTTTGAGCAATTCTTGTGTACCATGGGTACACATGCAGTGAACACATAGCTAATTCATGAAATCTTAGTCGAGTTCTGGGTTTTGTTTGTGCTTATCCTCGTTTGATTATCGTTTGTTGAAAAGCTTGTGGGTTTTTTAGCTCTTCCTTGTGTTCTTGCATGTGGGTACACGTGCAGTGAATGCATAGTTAATCCATGAAATCTTAGGCGAGTGTTTGGGTTTTGTTTGTACTTATTCTTGTTTGTGTATCGTTTGTTGAAAAGCTTGTGGGTTTTTTAGCTATGTTCATTATTCTATGAAAGTGCACTACTGGTGAATCGTTAGGCTATGTATTTATGATACTTGATAACTCAATGGGTACACATGCAGTGAACGCATAACTAATTTATGAATTGTTTGTGCTTATTCTTGTTTTAATTGTTTGTTGAAAAGATTGTGGGTTTTCTAGCTGTTCATTGTGTTTTTGCATGTGGGTATATGTGCAGTGAATGCATAGTTTATTCATAAAATCTTAGGCGAGTGCTAGGTTTTGTTTGTGCTTATTCTTGTTTGTTTATCGTCTGTTGAAAAGCTTGTGAGTTTTTTAGTTATTCGTTGTACTTTTGCATGTTTGTTATTCTATAAAAATGCATTGCTGGTGAATGGCTTGACTGTGTGTTTCTGACACTTGATAACTGGAAGTATTGCTTGTTGTTGATAACTAGAAGTATGGCTTGGGTGTGTGTTTATTGCTTGCTGAGAAAGGCTTGCAAAGAAAATTGTGTGAGATTTGTTGGAGGTCTGGTGGGTACAGAAGCAGTGAGTGCATAGTTAATTCATGAAATTTGAGGCGAGTACTGGATTTTATTTATAGTGCTTATTGTTGTTTGTTTGTTGTTTGTTAAAACTTGGCTTATGTGTTTTTAGCTTTTGGTTCATGTCTTGCATGGTTGTTATTCTGTGGCAGTGGACTACTGATGAGTGCCTTGTTCATGTGTTTATGATACTTGGTTGTTGTTACAATGGTTACTGTGGAATGTTCGCAAAAATTTATCATGTTGGTCTATTCTTTTGCAAATTTTATTGTTCTTTCTGTGGTTCATGCTTATGAATAGTGTATTATATGTGGTGGACTGTGTTCATTTGTCTAATTTGTCCTTGTAACAGAGACCATTACTTGCAATTGGAGTTGGAGGCAAACATCTATGTGGGAACAAATAAAATTGGTTGTTGAAGAAGGAACTGGAAGGTCAGATTCTTGTATCATTCTTCCCCTTTGTTTCCAATGAATTGTAAGTCTTCCAATGTGCATAAATTTTATGCTTTGGAAGAGTTGTGAACAATAAAGGAGAAGCTTGGTTCAAGAATTTGACTTACTGAATAGACAGATGTGCATAGTGAATGGCATGTTATGTAATTCATAAACACGAAACTTTTTTTTGTTGAAAAGCAAATTGCTATTGCAATTATTAGTCTATGTCGGTAGGCAGGTTTACAATTGCATTTGTTGAATTTGCTTTCGAAATAATCACTTGTTGTTCTTAAACTTTTCATGGTGAATCAAATTGTATTGTTTGAAGTATTTTTGTGTTCTTCCCATAGTTGGTTTACTATTGCATTCATTGCATTTTCTCTCGAATTAGTTGCTTGGCCAATGACATTGTATTGCTTAAAATATTTTTGCCAAGTTTCTCCTATAGTCAGGATTTTAAAAGCAGATAGTTTTTGTGCTTGAAAATTATGGTTTATTCATTTTCGTTTAACTAAATTAGCAAAATAAGGCGACATTATATATTCTGGGAAATATGTGTTCATGAAGCAGTGAATACATATTTAATCCATTGAATGTAAATTGTGCAAGATGTGTTGGAGAGCTGGTGGGTACTAATTCATAAAATCTTAGGCAAGTGTTGGGTTTTATTTGTGCTAATTCTGGTTTGTGTATTGTTTGTTGAAAAGCTTGTGTGTTTTTAGTTCTCTATGTTCTTAATCCTAGGAACAGTGGAACAAGGGCTTGGTCAAACCATTCAATTTTCGTTGTAACAGTGAACAATACTTGTAGTTATCAAGTATGATAAATAGACAGATTAGTCGGTCATCAATAGTACATTGTTCCTATACCATAAGCAAAGAATGTTTGGTTAATTTACATGTTTGTTTATTGTTTGTTGAGAAGCTTGTGTGTTTTTGGCTGTGGGTTTCCATCTTCGATGTTTGTCATTTTGTATAGTGGTTGTGATGTGCAACTGGTGAGTGGCATGTCTGTTTGTTTTTTATACTTAATAACTAGAAGCGTTGCATATTTGCTTATTGTTTGTTTATTGTTTGTTCAGAAGATTGTGTGTTTTTGGCTGTGGGTTGTTGTTTTTGATGTGCAACTGGTGAGTGGCTCGTCTATATGGTCTACAATTGGTGAGTGGCTCGTCTATTTGTTTTTTATACTTGATAACTAGAAGTGTTACATGGAAAATTGAACGCTTTGAGCAATGTCTTGTGTACCATGGGTACACATGCAGTGAACGCATAGCTAATTCATGAAATCTTAGTCGAGTTCTGGGTTTTGTATGTGCTTATTCTCATTTGATTATCGTTTGCATTGAAAAGCTTATGGGTTTTTTAGCTCTTTGTTGCATTTTTACATGTGGGTACATGTGCAGTGAATGTGCGGCATAGTTAAGTCATGAAATCTTAGGTGAGTGCTCGGTTTTGTTTGTGCTTATTCTCATTTGCATATCGTTTGTTGAAAAGCTTGTGGGTTTTTTAGCTATGTTTGTTATTCTGTGAAAGTGCACTGTTGGTGAATGGTTGGGTTGTGTATTTATGATACTTGATAACTCAGTGGGTACACATGCAGTGAACACATAACTAACTCATGAATTGTTTGTGCTCATTCTTGTTGTATTATTGTTTGTTGAAAAGATTGTGCATTTTCTAGCTCTTCGTTGCGTTTTTGCATGTGGGTAAATGTGCAGTGAATGCATATTTAATTCATGAAATCTTAGGCTAGTGCTAGGTTTTTTTTGTGCTTATTCTTGTTTGTCTACCGTCTATTGAAAAGCTCACGGGCTTTTTAGCTATTGGTTGCACTTTTGCATGTTCGTTATTCTATAAAAGTGCATTGCTAGTGAAAGGCTTGGCTATGTGTTTCTAACACTTGATAACTAGAAGTATTGCTTATTGTTGATAACTACAAGTATGGCTTGAATGTGTGTTTATTGTTTGGTCAGAAAGGCTTGCAAAGTAAATTGTACGAGATGTGTTGGATGCCTGGTGGGTACATAAGTAGTGAGTGCATAGTTAATTCATGAAATCTAAGGTGAGTACTGGGTTTTATTTGTGTTTATTGTTGTTTATTTGTTGTTTGCTAAAAAGCTTGTGTGTTTTTAGCTTTTGGTTCCGGTCTTGCATGTTTGTTATTATGTGGTAGTGCACTACTGATGAGTTCCTTTTTCCTGTGTTTATGGTACTTGGTTGTTGTTACAATGGCCAATGGGGAATGTTTGCAAAAAATTATCATGTTGGTCCATTCTTTTGTAAATTTTGTTGTTCTTTCTGTGGTTCATGTTTATGAATAGTGTCTTATATGTCGTGGATTGTGTTCATTTTTCTAATTTCTCCCTGTAATAGGGACCATTACTTGCAATTGGAGTTGGAGGAAGACATCTATATGAGCACAAATATACTTGGTTGTTGAAGAAGGAACTGGAAGGACGGATTCTTGTATCGTTCTTCCCCTTTGTTTCCAATGAATTTTAAGTCTTCCAATGTGCATAAAATTTATGCTTTGGAAGAGTTGTGGACAATAAAGGAGAAGCTTGGTTTAGGAATCTGACTTACTAAATAGACATATGTGCATAGTGAATGGCATGTTATGTAATTCATAAGCATGAAATTTTTTTTGTTGGAAAGTAGGTCACTATTGCAATTGTTAATTTATGTTTGTAGGTAGGTTTACGACTGGATTTGTTAAATTTTCTTTTGAAATAATCGCTTGTTGTTCTTAAAATTGTCATGGTGGATCAAATTGTATTGTTTGAAGTATTTTTTGTGTTTTTCCCATAGTTGTTTTACTATTGCATTTGTTGCATTTTCTTTCGAATTAGTTGCTTGGCCATTGACATTGTATTGTTTAAAATATTTTTTCCTTTCTCCTATAGTCGAGATTTAAGCAGGTATTTTTTGTGCTTGAAAATTATGGTTTATTAATTTCCATTTAACCAAATTAGTAAAATAAGGGGACATTATATATTTTGAGAAATATTTGATCATGAAGCAATGAATACATGTTTAATCCATTGAATGCAAATTGTGCAAGATGTGTTGGAGAGCTGGTGGGTACTAATTCATGAAATCTTAGTCAAGTGTTGGGTTTTATTTGTGCTAATTCTGGTTTGTGTATTGTTTGTTGAAAATCTTGTGTATTTTTAGTTCTCTATGTTCTTAATCCTAGGAATAGTGGAACAAGGGCTTGGTCAAACCATTTAGTTCTCATTGTAACAATGAGCAATACTTCTAGTTATCAAGTATGATAAATAGACAGAGTAGCTGGTCATCAATACTACATTGTTCCTATACATTTGCTTTTGTGTTTCATGTTTATGGGTAACATATTATCTTGTACAATTTGCATTTAATAGACTATTGTTTCTAATCTGTAAGTCATATTGTTTAATGCATTGAACATGTATTGACTACTTCAACACCTACTATCTTGTTGTTAAAGGTGGCATAATTTGCATTCAGACATTGAATATTTGCAAAATATAATGTGCTCTTATTTTCGCAATTTTCTTCAACAAGAAAAAATAATAGGCCTACATGAAGCAATAGAGTAACAAAATAAATATTTATTATCGCTCAGTTGCAAATGAGACTATTGCAATTGTAACCTGCTCATTGGCTTCAAGTGTTTCATGTCATTTGTTATCTACAGTACCTATTTGTACAATTAGGCCAAGTTATAACAGTAAATAATATTTCTAGTTGTAGCGGAACAAAAGTAATTGTCAACTTATCGGCTAAGCTTGCAGGATTTTCACTTGATAGACTATTGCTTGTCATCGAATAGTTATACCATTTAGTGCATTAAAGATGCATTGACAACTTCTATAGCTACTACCTTATCGCCAAGGTTGTACACATAATGATTGATTATTTGCAAAAAATATAATGGGTTGCTAATTTGTTGATTTACTTTAACAAAAAATGAATAATACACAACCCTTGGCAATGCATTAAATTGTATAATGTAAACATTTATGCCTTTATTAGTTCATGTTGGTAGGCAGGTTTACTATTGCATCAATTGCACTTTCTTTTCAAATAGTCGCTTCGCCAGTGAAATTGTATTGTTTGAAATATTTTTGCCTTTTTCATATAGTTGGGATTTAAGCACAACAAATAATATTTCTAGTTATCAAGTATCATAAAGACACAACAAAGCCATTTACCAGCACTTGACTTTTATAGAGTAACGAACATGTAAAAGGCTAAAGTACCCACAAGCTTATGAAGAAATGATAAATAAACAAGAAAAAGAAAAAACAAAACCAAGCACTTGCCTAAGATTTCATGGGTTAAACGACAATAAGCAAAAACAAAACGCACCACTCATCTAACATCTCATGGATTAACTATACGTTCACTGCATGTTGGAGTAGGTCAACTTTACAATTGTATAATATGCATTGGATATGGCACGCTTTTCTATCAAACTACAACTATTACATTAAATGCCACTATATCTAGTATTCAATTTTTTTAAGTAAATTAGGAGAATACGACATTATATATTTTTGCAAATATTTAATTGTTGAATGAAAATTGGACAAGTTTTGACAGAGGGCTTTTGGAAAATACTTAAGCAATGAATTACATATCCGATGATTGTAATTATGCATATTCTTCATTGCAAACGTAACATGTTTTTCTACAATTGGAGAGGGAGGAAAAGATCTATGTGGCTACAAATATAGTTAATTGTCGAACAAGGAAGTGGAAGATCATGTTCTTGTATCATTATTTCCCTTAAAAGCTAAAAACACACAAGTTTTTTAACAAACAACAAACAAACAAGAATAAGCACAAATAAAACCCAGCTCTCGCCTCACATTTCATGAATTAACTATGCATTTGTCACTTTTGCACCCACCAGCCCTCCAACATATCTCGCACAATTTTTTTTCTTAGCTTTGCTAACAACATACTAGCCACTCAAGCAATAAACACATAATTAACGCATTCACTACCCCCACAGTCCACAAGACCTTGCTCAAAGCACATGTAATTTAATGTACCCGCTTGCCCCGTTAGCCCTTGTAACAACAAGCAATACTTCTAGTTATCAAGTATCATAAACACATAGTGAATCCATTGACGGCGTCTGCACTTTTACATAATAACGAACATGCAAAACCACAACCAATAGCTAAAAAAACCACAAGCTTTTCAACGAACAGTAAACAAATGATAATAAATATTTCAAAAAAATAGACCAACATGATAAATCTTTCCAAGCATTCTACAAACATTGAAGAATGAAACTAAAAGCAAAAAACACGCAATATTTTTAACAAACAAGAATAAGCACAAATAAAACCCAACTTTCGCCTCACATTTCATGAATTAACTATGCATTCACCGCTTTTGTACCCACTAGCCCTCTAACACATCTCGTACATTTTGCTTTTTGAGCTTTGTTGATAGCCTATCAGCTACTCAAGCAATAAAGACATAATTAACACATTCACTGCCCCCACTATCAAGTATCATAAACACATGGCCAAGCCACTCACAACCACTACACTTTTACATAATAATGAACATGCAGAAATGCAACCAAGATTCAAAAAAACCCACAAGCTTTTTAGCAAATGAGAAACAAATGATAATATGCACAAACAAAACCTAGCACTTGCTTGATATTTCATGAATTACCTATACATTTACTGGATGTCTACCCACCAGCCTTCCAACATATCTCACAGCCATGTTGCAGAAGACCTTGTTCAAATCGTTCAGTTTCCTCTCTAACGCTTCTATTGCCCAAGTATCAAAAAGAAACAGATGAGCCATTCACTAGTTGGACACCGTTCCTTTAGCTCCTCCCTTGTTCAAGCATTGCAAAGAATCACAAATGTCAAGGATGGCAGCAAATAGGAAAAAACATGAAAGCTTTTCAACAAACAATAAACAAACAATAAGCACAAACCACCACTTGCCTCATATTTCATGGGTTAACTATGCATTCTCTGCTTGAATATGTATGAGTTGTCCAACACATATCACGAAGTTTGCATTTAATGCATTAAACATGCATTCACTGCTTCAGTACACATCATTCCACTACAAAATATCCCACTATATGCATCGCCCAATTAAATATTTGCCACAATATATAATGTCATCTTGTTTGCTTGATTTTCTTAAAGGAAAATGAAAAATCGACCTACTCAAAGCAATAGAAAAAGAGATAAACCGTAATTTTCAAGCACAACAAACTAAGTTATTGAGATAATTGTTGAAAGGAAACTTTATAGCTCCATCGGTGTTCAAGGGGCTCACAGACTTAGGAGACATAAACAAATAAGTATAGTGAATGACATGCTATATAATTCATAGACATTAAACTGTTTTATGGCCAAAAGCAAGTTACTTTTACAATGAGAGTTATGCATAGTTACAGGCATGTGGTATGGAGTCCATGTGCAATGTTTTGCTTTGTACGTTCACCACATTGTATAATTTAAGTATATTTTCTTTCATTTTCTTGTAAGCAAATCTAACTGATACACTCTATGAAGCATTGCATGTGAATTGTGTATCACATGGTTGCAATTATGCATATCTCTAGCTACAGTATTACTACAATGAAATGATTACAACGGTCATTTGCTTATTGGCACAAATTAGACAGTTTCAAACATTTGGCATAATTTTTACACATATTCAAAGAATGAAGTATATTTGTATATGAAAAGTTAATTGGAGGCCTAGTGAGTACACAAGCAGTGAATACATAGTTAATTCATGAAATGTTAGGTATGTGCTTGGTTTCTTCCCTACTTATTGTCATTGTTTTACTGTTTCTTGAAAGGCTTGTATGTCTCTCTTCTTGCTACATAAAGCAATGTTGTTTCAAATCTTTGACCAAGGTGTTGTCCACTATGGAGGCAATGAATGTATTGACCATGTGTTGATCACTTGAATTCTTTCTACACTATTAGCAAAGTGCAAAAATTTATCACGTTTCTCTATTTTTTTTGAAAATTTTGTCATGTTCCTGTGTGTTTCATGTTTATGAATAGCATATTATATATCATGAATTGTGTTCATTTGTCTAATTTATCTTTGTAACAGACACCATTTCTTGTGAATGGAGATAGGGGAAAGATCTCTATGGCTGCATATATACCTGGTTATTGAACAAACAACTGAAAGGTCAGATTCTTATATCATTTTTCCCTTTTATTTACAATGAATTTAAAGTCTTCCAATGTGCCTAAATATTATGCCTTGGAAGAATTGTGAACAATAAGGGAGAAGCTTGGTTCAAGAATTTGACTTGCTGAATAGACAAATGAGCATAGTGAATGGCATGTCATGTAATTCATAAACATGGAATTGTTTTTTGTCCACAAGCAAATCACTATTGCAATTGTTGAATTTTCTTTTGAAATAGTTCATTGGCAAATTAAATTATATTGTTTAAATTTTTTTTGTGTCTTTTCCACAATTGGGATTTAAGGACAAATGTTTCATGTTTGGAAATCATGTTTTATCTTTCCTTTATCGATTGGAGTACGCCTATTGTTCATTTTTGTTTGAGTAAATTAGGAAAATAGGGGGACATTATGTATACTGCAAAATATTCAATCCTCAAACACTAAATACATGTTTAATTCATTAAGTGAAAAATGTTCAAGACGTTTTGGATGGCTTGTCCGTATGGAAGCAGTAAATGCATAGTTAATTCTTGGTTGTTTATTCTAGGTACAATGCACTACTGGTGAGTGGCTAGTCTGTTTGTTTAGCAAACTCTATAACTACAAGTATTGCTTACTGTTAGAAAGGCTAAGGAGACAAATGTGTGCAATTCATGACATATAACATGTTATTCATAAAGGCTTTGTTGCTCATTATTCGTTATTTGCACTTGATACACAACCCTCGCCAATGAATTGAATTCTATAATCTAAGCATTGTTGCTTTTAATAGTTCTTCTGATAGGAAAGTTTACTATTGCATTCATTGCATTTTCTTTTCAATTGGTTGCTTGGCCAATGGGTTTGTATCGTTTCAAATATTTTTGTCTTTTTCCTATACTCAAGATTTAAGCCCATATTTTTTGGGCTTGAAAATTACGGTTGATCTCTTTTCCTATTGGTTTGAGTAGGTCCATTTTCCATTTTCCTTTAAGTAAGTTAGGAAAATAAGGGGACATTAACTATTGTCGCAAACAAAGGGGAGTAATGTTACAAGAATCTGACCTTCTACTTCCTTGTTCAATAGCTAACTATCTTTGCAGCTGTATAGATCATTTGTACCCATTTTTTCTCCTAGCCCTTGTAACAAAAACCAATATTTCTAGGTTACAAGTATCATAAATAGGCACACAACTTGATTACCAGTAATCTATTGTTCCTAGGATTTACGAGATACATAGCTAAAAACAAACAAGATTTTCAACAAACAATAAACAAACAAGAATTAGTAGAAATAAAACCCAACACTTATCTAAGATACTTAATCACTAAATGCATGTTTGATGCATTAAAGATAGACTTTGCATAGTTAATTAATGGAATATGAGACAAGTTCTGATTTTTGTTTATTATCATTTATTTATTGTTTGTTCACAAGCTTCTATGTTTTTTAGAGCTTTGGGCTTCTGTCTTTGATGTTTGATACTTTGTACAATGCTTGAATGAGGATAGGGTTGTACGAATGGTGTATTGTTGGTAACTGGCTTGTGTGTCTATTTGAGATACTTGATAAGTAGAAGCGTTAGAGGGGAAACTGGATGGTTTGAGCAAGGTCTTCTGGACTGTGGGTGCGAGATGTGTTGGAGAGCTAATGGGTACATATGCAGTGAATGCATAGTTAATTCGTTAAATATTAGGTGAATGTTGGATTTTGTTTGTACTTATCATCGTTTTTTTATCGTTTGTTGAAAATCTTGTGGGTTTTTTAGCCGTTGGTTGTGGTTTTCCATGTTCGTTATTCTATAAAACTGCAGTGGCCATCAATGGCTTCGTTGTGTGTTTATGATACTTGATAACTAGAAGTATTGCTTGTTGTTATAAGGGCTAATAGGGCAAGTGGGTACATTAAATTACATGTACTTTGGGCAAGGTCATGTGGACTGTGGGGGCAGTGAATGCGTTAATTATGTGTTTATTGCTTAAGTGGTTGGTATGCTATCAACAAAGCTTGGTAAACAAATTGTGTGAGATGTGTTGGAGGACTAGTGGGTATAGAAGCAGTGAATGCATAGTTAATTCATGAAATGTGAGGCAAGAGTTGGGTATTTTTTGTTCCTATTCTTGTTTATTTGTTGTTTCTTTAAAAGCTTGTGTGTTTTTAGCTTTTAGTTTCGTTCTTCAACATTTGTTATTTGTAGCAGTGCACTATTGTTGAGTGGCTTGTTTCTTTGCTTATTGTGCTTGGTTTCTCTTACAAGGGCTAACGAAAAATGCTTGGAAAAATTTATCATGTTGGTCTATTTTTTTGCAATAATATTGTTGTTTCTGTGGCTGAGGTTTATGGATAGTGTATTATTTGTCATGGGTTGTGGTCATTTGTTGTTCCATGGATATACAATTAACTTGAAGAAGTTTTAATATAATTAAGTAGACTTACATTAAGAAGTGATTACAGTACACTGTGAACTTGGACATTGTATTGTGAAGCACGCAAATAAACATATGCGTTTAATAAACCAATAAATGGAGCCATTTGATATCAAACAGATTATATGGCAATGTGCATATTGTTGGCAACAACATTTACATATTATAGGGCAGAAATTTGTAGTCACATTGGAGGTCATAGCATTGACAAGACTTCTTTTTCAGAACAACATTTAAGTATTAAACTATGTATCATTATACTTAACAAATGACTAGTGTATGCAACATGGTTTAATACTAAAAATGCTTTGCTGAAAATAAGTCTCTCCAATGCATAGTATTATTTTCATTTGTTTTCTTCTATTCTATCTATTTTTTCTTGCTTTGACCTTTATTTTCTTTGTCCTTTGTTTTTTGCTATGTTCTTTCCCTCAAAAATTACTTGAAAATTTGGAAACTTTTCCCCAAAATCCCACCTAAACTGTGTATTGGTGTAGGTTAAACGTCCTATTGTCACAAGTTACCAAATGTGTCATCTTGTGTTAACTAAATTGATTTGAGCTCTAATAGTCTTAATCATAATGTGTTATCCACTTGTCTACCATTCCATTTTACTAAATACTCACTATACTCTTTTCCTTTTCTCTTTCTATTGACTGTACAATCCAAAGTACCTTCAATTTCGACATGCTCACAATTGGGTAGTTGCTTTATCTATTTGTTAGTTAATATTTTCTCCTTTCCTTATTCCTGTCATGTCTCTCCCTAATAAAAATTATTTAAATCTCAAACTTTAAAAATGAACAACATTTCCAAACTTTTAGGTAGCTACAATTTGTAAGCATTTTACGAAAAATTCTTGATAAACTTGCATGGTCCAGTCTTCTTCCACTTAACCTTTTTCTAGGAATGGATTGAAAATCTTTCCTTTTTGTAGGTGTTGCAATACCATATTTGCAACTTCAAAAATAGTTTCTCTCCTCTTCATGTCAGATTTCTCTTTCTACTATTGGTTACTCCAATTGAGTTTTTGTCTTACTTGATGATGCAAATCTTGCATATTTTTTGAAAAATCCCCTCCTTAACACTTGTGCTATTTCCCTTAGTATTTGGAATCTCCCTTAATTCTAAAAACATCAAAGACAACACAGAGCTAAAAACATAGAATCTTTTGAACAACCAATAAATGAACAAGAATAAGCACCAATAAAACCTAATTAACTATGCATTCATTGCTTGTGTACCCACTAGTTGGTCATCACATTTCACAACACTTGATTTAATACATTGAACATGCATTCATTGCTTTGTGCAAAAAGTAGTTTGATGTTTATGAAATAAATGGCATATCATTCACTATGCTCATTTGACTATTTGGAAACTCATATTCTTCAACCAACGTCCTCCTTTATTGTTCACAACTCTTCCAATGCATATAGTTCTTCGTTACATGGGAGATTCATGTTTCTTAGCGCAATTTTTCATGTTGTCTTAATGCTAAAAATGTTTATTGCATATCCTATGTTTTGTTAGAGAGTAAATGCTAATCCTTAGTGATTTATCCAGAGAATCTAAGTGACTGGTAAGCTAGGTCAAACAAAACTCAATCAAGTATCAACTTAATCTTACATGTCTAAAATATACTATTTCTCTCTCCCTCTCTTGCATATAGTAGGTCTTCAATTCCTCTTTGTGTAAGCAAATAAGTAAATTAGAAACACATCATAAAAGTTGTCAAATAAATTTTATTGGCCAACTAAGTATGTCAAATTGAAATGCAATATATGGAATAGCAACTTGCTCTTTAAAAACATACATATTCTGTATTGATAGTATATTGCATACTAAAAAGCTACAACACTGAAATCCAATCCATTTAAATGAAAACATAAGAAAATAAAGTATTGTCTAGCATGTAAATGGAAAAGATTTCAACTACAAAATAAAAAACAATGAAAAGTTTTAGTCATAGAATATAAGATATAGTTGTATAGACGAAAGAGCTAGGAACAAAAGCATAACAAAAAAGAGAAGAGCAGATTGATGCAAATATTTAATGTCTAAATGCAAGTTGTGCCAGCTTTTCCCGCAAAATGATAGATACTGAAGTGAAACAAAACAATCCAATGAATTTTTGCAACCAACAAATAAAATTGATCGCTCCTCTGAAATTCCATGCTTCACCTATGCATTCAAAGCTTATGTATTCACAAAATCAGACTCTTGAACCAATGCTCTCCTTAATTTTCCATAACTTTTCCAATACATAGTTCTTTGACACATTGGAAAGTCATGTTTCTTCATGCACCTTTTGAAGTTGTTTGTCTACTCAAAATGTTTAGTGCATTTCCTATGTTTTGTTACAAAGTAAATGCTAATGCCTGGTGATTTGATCACACAAAACTAAGCTATTTAGATAATTTCTCAAATGAAACTTTGTGGCTCTTCCAACATTGAAGGGCTCTATAGACGTAGGAAACATGGAATAGGCAAACCTAGAACTAGAAATAGTGAAATTTGTCAACAGACAATAAACAAATGAAAATTGACACAAGTAAAACTGATCGCTTCTTTGGTATTTCATGGTCCATCTATGCATTCACTGCTTATGTACCCACAAGTCCATGTACAAATCTCATACAATTTTCATTATAAATTGATTTAGTTAAGTGAACTAATTATAAATAATTGTGTTTACTGTGAATTTAGAAAAGAATGTATGTCATTACAAAGTAGTCAATTAAAAGTGAAGTTAAAAGGAATAAACCTTTAGAGAAAAATTGGACCTTCAAAATTTAATTGAAAAGTTTCACAAAAAACTATATGCTCGGACTAGTGGTATGAAACAATTCCAGTGCCTTGTAATGTGTAAATGATGAAAAGGTGTGAACGGGAGTGCTTGTATTCTTTTTGTATTGTTAGTTAATTAATTAGCCATGTATTCACTAATTCATTATGCATCATTCTCTTGCTAAAGCTAACACAATTTGTATCTAGTGATTACATATTTACAAGATATATAGTGTTATCCTATTTTCTTAATTTACTTTAACAAAGTTGAATAATAGGCCTACTGCAACCACTATAAGAAAGGATATATTGTTTTCCAGTTGCAAATGAAACAATTGCAAGAGTAACCTATTCCTCTGCTTCAAGTGTATCATTTCTTAAGTGGTCATTTGCTTATAAACAAAGCTTACAAAATTTTAATTTAATGTTCGAATTGTTCAAAAAATTATCATGTTTTTCTTTCTTATGGAAGCTTCCCTCATATGCTTCTTTGTTTCGTAACTATGAATAGCATATTACATGTCATGACCTATGCTCATCTTCCAATTATATCTTTGTAACAAGGACGACTTCTTACGAATCGAAAGAGGCGCAAACATTTATATCGCTGCAAAGATTCTTGGTTGTTGAACAAGGAATGTTAGAAACCAAGATCATACATGCAAACTAGAAAAGCCTTCCACATAAGAGAAAAACAAAAAAAAGCAAGAGTTTTGCATGCAGATGTGCAAATAATATTATTAAGGAATTATATAATTACATGAGATGATTTTCTTTATGAAAGCAATGTATACATAACCCTAATCTTATCTTGAGCAACAAGATAGCTCAATAAGATAAGGATGACAATAATTAACCTAGGAATTAAAATATTACCTAAGTAAACTTATGCAAGTGTAATTAAATATTAATTACACCAACACCCCCCCATAAGTGCAACTTAGGGAGACTAAAAAAGCATGCACCCAAAACTAAGATGAATGCAAGGAAGCATGAATGGGTCCTGACAACAAGGCCTGATCAGGTACCCATGTAAAAATGCAATAATGAGGTAGAGAAGGAAAACCTAGTGGGACAAAACCCCCTACAATGAGATGACCTGCTGCAAAGAAGCACTGGAAGAACACTGTGGAGTAACACTGGAACCTGAATCCGACAAGCAAGGAAAGATACTTCTGTTTGCAAGAAACCAAATGAGAGTCACTGAAGGACTCAGGCGGAATCATAATAATGCAACAACAGATCTGATGCCATGGAACACTAGAAAACTCACAAACTAGAACAACCCTGGAATCTGTGAAGCAACAGTAGATTATTGAAAGATGTGATATTGAAATAAAGTGCAAAGAGTCAAGTTTCACCCTTCCAACTGCCAAAACATCCAAGTAATCTCCAAAACACCGATCAGGCCAAATTTGGAATAATGATCAACCTAGGATAGATATAGAAAAAAGTGCATGGACAACAACAGAGAGCTCCTTAATACTTTTTCAACGCCACAAAGATAGTGAAAATCGAAGATCGTGGCAAAATTTTATGAGCTTGGAAGCCATAAATGAACATCTGAATTCAAATAGAAATAAATGTAGCTAAACATAAAAATACTGAAAAATAAACTACACCACAGGATAGTGCTCGGAACCAACTTTCTGGCGATATCTTGTTTTCCCGATTTCGATACTGTATACCCAAGTTATGCCAAAAAGAAAAAAACTACCCCTTGAAGGAAAATTAGGGCTAGGAGGGGGCAAAGAGGGCCGACAACCACTAATGTCATGTTGATGCCAGTAGTTCATTGATGGCCATCTGGCCGTCACCAAAAAAAAAATGCCCCCCTACTAGAAAAAATTTGACGGCGGCCTGAGATCTACAAAATGGCCAAAATCTTTAGAGAATATTCTCCGCTTGGTTTTTTTCACCTCGAATTTAGAGCCACCAGATTCCTTTTTCATGCACTGGATTTTGTTGCAGGGTGCCACCGGTGGGAGGTTGATGGGCCGTCGGAGTTTTGTGTGAGCCACCGGCGGACGACGAAACCAAAGCCACCGCCCTAGTATGCTGCATGGGCCCACCGCCAGGGTACGGCTCTGTACCCTGTGCCCAGGCATTCAATGAATGCTTCCCTTTTGTTTTTTTTTAATTTTTAAAAACAAAATTTTGATTTGTTTTTCAAAAACAAAAAAATTGATAATTTTTTTTTTGCATGCAGGGTAAAAAATAAATTAAAAACCCAGAATTTTTTTTGATCTATGGAAAAAATTGAAAAAATACCAAAGACCCTATACCATACGCCTGCACGGAAATTGAGACAAAATAGGGCATAGATCTATACGGATCTAAGTGCCCTTAAAAAAATTTTGCCTTTCGTTTCAACTGCTCAGATTTGAGCAAAACGATAGGCGATCTTAAGGTTTTCGGCTACTCCAAATGTGATGGCGGTGTCCGTTTTTCTCTAGGATACACCAAAAATATGCTCAAGGTCAGATCCCTTGAGGAACCCCAAACGAAATCTGCACTAAAATTCTCAAAAAATATGAGAAGGGGTTGCATATCAAGGCTTTGATACCATGTTAGAAACCAAGATCAGACATGCAAACTAGAAAAGTCTTCCACATAAGAGAAAAAAAAAAAGAAGCAAGAGCTTTGCATGAAGATGTGCAAATAATATTATTCAGGAATTCTATAATTACATGAGATGATTTGCTTTATAAAAGCAATGTATGCATAACCCTAATCTTATCTTGAGCAACAAGACAACTCAACAAGATAAGGATGACAATAATTAACCTAGGAATTAAAATATTACCTAAGTAAACTTATGCAAGTGTAATTAAATATTAATTACACCAACAAGGAACTCAAAGGTCAGATTCTTGTATCATTCTTCTCTCTTGTTTGCAATGAATTTTAAGACTTCCAATGTGCCTAGCAATTATGCCTTGGAAGAATTGTAAACAATAAAGGATAAACTTGGTTTAAGAATCTGACTTTCCAAATAGACAAATGAGCATACGGAATGGCATGCTATGTAATTCATAAACATGAAACTATTTTTTGTACAGTTACAAGTTACAATTGCAATTGTGCAATTCGTTTTTGAGATTGTTGCTTGGCGAATCAAATTGTATTGTTTATAATTGTTTTATGTTCTTTCTATAATTGCAATTTAAGTACATATTTTTTATGTTTGAAAATTATGTTTTTTTTGTTTTTCTATTGCTTGGAACATGACTACTATTCATTTTTCTTTAAGTGAATTAGTTAAATGGGGGGACATTATAAATACTGCAAAATATTTGATCTTCAAGTAGTCAATAAATGTTTAATCCATTAAATGCAAATTGTCTATGATATGCTAGATAGTTGGTGGGCATGGAACCAGTAAATACATAATTGATTCAAGAAATCTCAGGGACATGTTGGGATTTATTTGTGCTTATACTCGTCTGTCTATTCTTCATTCAAAAACTTGTCTATTTTAAGCTTTCCATGTTCTTCATTGTACAAAAAATGCAATAAGAGGACATGAAGCTTTGCTTACTATTAGAAGTGCGAAGAGGACATGTTGTTGCAGTAAATGACATATGATATGTAGTTGATAGACATGTATCACTTGAGGCCAAGGACTGGGTAGTTGATAAAGCGTTGTTGTGCACATGAAATTGGTCGACATGTTTGCTACTATAAGAGCTAACAATGTATTTAATAACATATAACAAAGTCTTGGTAAGTTTTCATAATCGATTTGCAAAATCTTGTTCTTAGGGTTCACAAATTAAAGTCGTTACTGTCACATGTTCACATGTAACAGTTGTACAATACTCACTATCAATGCAACTAGTCCACCTATACAATGTGTACACGACCTCAAAGCATACACAAGTATTTCCCTTTAGGGATGTTTGCTTTGATCAATAGAAACATATCATCTTTGGCAACAAAATTTTCGGTCTTGTTGCCCTCGACATATTGCATACATTGATTAAATATTTTCCAATATTTAATGTTCCCCTATTTTCCTAATTAACTTAAAGGAAAATGAAAATGGACCTACTCAAACCAATTGTAGAAAAAGAGATAAAGTGTAATTTCCAAGCAAAAAAATATGCACTTAATTCCTGACTATAGGAAAAAGAAAAAAATATTTTAAACAAAACAATCTCATTAGTCAAGCGACTAGTTCAAAAGAAAATGCAATGAATGAAAAAGTAAACATGCTTACTAGATTCAGTTTCTTTTGTTACAAAGTACATGCTCTGGCGAATATTTAATCGAGGAATGCATATGGTGCGAGTTTTGGCGGTGCACTGGTCGGTTCTAGAGCAATGAATGCATGTTCAATGCATCAAATGAAAAACTCGCGATATGTGTTGGACAGTTGGTGAAACATAGGCAGAGAATGCTTGGTTAATTTGCTTCTTGTTTGCTTATTGTTCGTTGAGAATCTTGTGTGTTTTTGGCTATGGGTTGGTTTCTATGACGTTTGTCATTTTGTACAGTGTATACGATGTGCAACTCGTAAGTGGCTCGTCTATTTTTTTTTCATACTTGATGTGCAACTGGTCAGTGGCTCATCTATTTGTTTTGTATACTTGATGGCTAGAAGCGTTATAGGGAAAAATGAACGCATTGAGCAATGTCTTGTGGACCGTGGGCACACATGGAGTGAACTCATAGCTAATTCATGGAAACTCAGTCAAGTGTTTGGTTTTGTTTGTGCTTATTCTTGTTTCATTATCATTTATTGAAAATCTTGTGGGTTTTTTAGCTCTTCATTGTGTTTTTGCATGTGAGTACACGTGCATTGAATGCATAGCCAATTCATGAAATCTTAGGAAAGTGCTATATTTTGTTTATGCTTATTCTTGTTTGTGTGTCATTTGTTAAAAATCTTATAGGTTTTTTAGCTCCTGGTTGCATTTTTGCATATTCGTTATTATGTAAAAGTGCACTGCTAGTGAATGGTTGGGCTGTGTGTTTATGATACTTGATAACTTTGTGAGTGCACATGCAGTAAACGCATAACTAATTCATGGAATCTTAGGTGAGTGCTAAGTTTTCTTTATGCTTATTCTCGTTTGTTGAAAACCTTGCAGGTTTTGTAGCTCTTCATTGCATTTTTGCATGTGGATACATGTGCAACAAATGCATAGTAATTCATGAAATCTTAGGCGAGTGCTGGGGTTTTTTTGCACTTATTCTTGTTTGTTTATCGTTTGTTGAAAAGCTTGTGATTTTTTTAGCTCTTAGTTGCACTTTTGCATGTTCGACTTATATTGTTGAAAACTCGCGCCTAAAACAATAAGATGAGGCCAGTGGTATGGAACAATCACAATACCTTGTAATATGTTAATAGTGAACATGTATAAATGGGAATTTTTTTCTATGCCTTCGTGCATTCCATACATTCCACACGTTGATTGAATGGATAAATAGTGAGAATGGCAAGAATGTTACATGTAAACATGTGAGAGTAGAGAATGCACAAACATTTGTCCTTTGATTATTGCACAAGAATATCATTTGCATAATCTATGTACAACGTTGAGATAGAGAGAAGTATTTTATTGTTTTCAAGACAAATGAATTTTGCAAAAGAAATATTGGTTTAGTACTAACGTGAACAGTTCAATAATCCAATGATTAAATTTTTGCAAAATATATAATTCCCTCCTCTTCTCCTAATTTTCTTTAACAAACATGAATAATAGGCCTAATCCGACCAATAGAAAAATAAACAAATAGTTTATTATCTATCAATTGCAAATGAAACCATTGCAATAGTAACTTGCTCCTTGCCTTGAACTACTCCATGTGATATGTCACTTTATATTTCCTGTGTACAGATGTCTATGTTTCTAAGATTACATGTAGACAATGTTCATATGTTTGATAGGCTATATATTAAGTGTAATATTAAACACTGATCTCAGCACTGATTATAGTGCTAAACAATTTATGTTCTTGATTGGGGGTTTTCCCAGAGCCCTCAAGGCTCCATGATGCAATATAGTGTAGTAGAGAACAAGTCTTCTCTTAGTGTGTTCTTGATCTCGTTGCTTTGCTACTTATAGAACTAGTTATACATTGAGATAGTGTGATCCATTTTTTTTAATCTTTGACCACATAAAAATTATATGTGGACATGTATCTATGTGAAATTACTTACAAACAACATTAAAAGCGAAGAACCCAGTCAAATAAAGAACCTGGTTCAAGTGAAATGCATATATAGATTTGAGCTTAGAGCATATTCATGCTTTCCTAAAAATTTGTTAGTATCTAATCAAGGTGTAACAACAATTCCTTCACTTGAACTGGGTTCTTCATTTGTATTGGATATATTTATTGCTCACATATCCACTAGCCTTTTAGCAAAATTTGCAAACTTTGTATTTAATGTCTGAATGTTTTCAAAAAATTATCACTTTTGTCTATTTTTTGCAAATTTTATCATATGTTTTTGTGTTTCATTTTTATGAATAACGTGTTATATGTTAGTTTTGTCAATTGTTCGGACCTATAATGCATTAACTATGTATTCATTGCTTGGGCAGCCATCACTCTATAAGCAAAGATTGCAAAATTTGTATTTAATGTCTAAATGTTTGCAAAATTTATTGCATAACTCTTTTTTTGCTTGCAAATTTTATCATGTGCTTCTATGTTTCCTGTTTATGAATAACATATTATGTGTTATGCACTATGCTCATTTGTTTAATTTGTCCCACTGATAGGCACCATTGCTTTCAATTGAAGCCAGATACAAAGATCTATCTGACTGCGAATATTTCTCACTCTTGAACAACAAACTAGAAGGTCAAATTCTTGTATCATTCTTTTCCTTCCCCCCATGAATTTTAAGCCTTGCAATGTGTCTATAACACAAAACTATTTTTTGAGCAAAAAAAAGTTACTTTTGCAATCAAAATAATGCATAATTGCAAACATGTCATATGCAATCCATATCCAATGTTTCACCATGAACACTGACTAGACTGTGTAATTTGAATATATTTTCTCCTGTCTATTTTTCCATTTATTGCAGTGGCTTTAATATTTATTTGCTTATAAGCAAATTAGTATAGTTGAAACACATAATAAATTTTCAAAAATAGTTGTAACTCATTGCAAAGTAGCAAATGATCATGCCTAGCATGTTCAATGTCATGGCCTGTACTGATTTTTTTGCATTCTACTTGTGATAGGAACCATTTCTTACAATTGAAGTGTAGGACAAAGATCTTTTCCACTACAAATTGACCTGGTTCCTTAACAACATACTTTAAGGTCAGATTCTTGTACCATTCTCCTACCTTGTTTTCAATGAAATTTAATTCTTCCAATGTATCTGAGAATTATGTATTGGAAGAATTATGAACAATAAAGGAGAATGCTTGTTCAAGAATCTGACTTCCCAAAGAGACAGATAAGCATAATGTATGACATGTCTTGTAATTCATAGACATGAAACTATTTTTGCTTTCTACCAAGTTACTTTTAAGGAACATAATATGTGGGTGTTACTGATAGGAACCAATCCCAATATATAGTAAACTATGGTTGCTACAAAAATCAAAACTCTTTTACATTGTTCACTGGGTACTTCTCCGCTGCACACAAACATAATTCATTCATTCTGGATTTATTATTTTAATAGGTAGTAGCATGCAAGCAAAATCTATGAAATTTGGATTCTATGTCTAAATGTTTCCAAAAATTTATTGTAGTGGTCTATTTGGCTTATTTGCTTAGAGAAAAATGACTTCAGGGGCACTCAATACATCAACTATGTGTTCATTGCCTATGTCATGGAATTTTCTCATATGTCTACTTTCTACCTTTAACAAGAACCACCACCTACATTCAACAAACAACTGTAAGATCATACTGTTCTATCGTTGTTCCCGTTTCTTTGGAATAAATTACAAACGCTCCAATTTTCCTAAAAAATAATGTATTTGTAGAGTTATAAAGAACAAAGCATAAGCGACTTTCAAGAATTTTAGTCGCCAAATGAATAGATGATCATACTAAATGAATTCCATGTCATCTAATCCATAGACATGGAACTATTTTTTTCCTAGAAGCAACTTACTATTGCAGTTGTTGATTTCACTTTTCAAAATAACTGCTCATAGGTCACTGGTCAGTCAAGAAATATAATGCATTCAATGGAACCCACTTGCGTCAATTTTCCCCCTTTGGCCTTGTAACAACAACAAATAATTTTATTTACAAAGTATCATAAACCAACAACGAAGCCATTTACCATAAATGCACTTCTACAGAATTACGAACATACAAAAGCACAACCATCAGCTAAAAATGCATAAGCCTTTCCACAAACAATAAACAAACAAGAATAAACATAAATAAAACCCAACACTTGCCTAATATTTCATAAACTAACTATCCATTCAATGTATGTGTACCCACAAATCCTCCAACACATCTTGCATAGATTGCTTTACAAGCTTTGCTCACAAACCAATAGCCACTCAAGCAATCAAAATTTACAGTTAATGCTTCCAATGCATCCACGGTCCAGAAGACCTTGTTCAAACCATTCACTTTCACCTTTAATGCTTTTACTTATCAAGTATCAAAAACAAAAAGACAAGCCACTCACCAATTGCACATTGTTCCTACGGTTCTTCTCTCATTCAAGCATTCCACAGAATCCCAGATATCAAAGACAACACCATGCGGCCAAAAACAAGCAAGCTTTTCAACAAATAATAAGCAAAAACCAACACTTTCTTCATATTTCATGAATTGACTATGCATTCTCTACTTGTATTCACCCCAGCTGTCCAACACATATCACGAGGCTTACATTTAATGCATTAAACATGCATTCACTGCTTTAGTACCAACCAACCCACCACCAAAACTTGCATTGTATGCATTCCTTGATTAAATATTTGCCACTACATATAATGTCCCCCTATTTTCCTAATTTACTTAAAGGAAAATGAAAAAGCAAGCACAATGTTATGCATTAATAAATGAAAATATTTGTTTCAAGTCCTTATTTGTTACAATCTCCTTATTTGCAATTGAAATATAACAAACAAAGTGTTGCTTTGATAAAAATGTGTATTGCTCTAGCACTTACAATGTTCACTAAGCATTGATTGATTTATGTCTATGAATTGCATTTAACATGTCATCCACTATGCTTATATGTCTGAAATGTCTCTGTAATAGGACCTATTGTTTACAATTTTAGTGGGAGACAAATATCTACACTACCACAAATATAGTCAACTGTTAAACAAGAAAATTGTAGGTCAGATTCTTTGATCACTATCCTTTTCTTTCTGCAATGAAACATTTTCATGTTTACACAAAATATCAACTTCACTCTGCTATACATATGTGCAAAGTACTAAATATTTCACCTTCGGAATGAAGACAAGATATAACAATATAGAAATAATAGACATTAATAATTATGAATATGCAAGCTATTCACTTGTATACAATATAGATAAATTCCTTAGAAATAACGATCATACTACAACATGCACATTCAAATTAAATGTTCAAAACTGTTTCTTTGATTCTTTACAAGTGTTGTTGACCAATCAGTTATAGGTTCTTATATACATAATTTTTTATAACTATATATACAAGGGTATGTGCAAGATCACCATGGAAAAAACAGGCCCTTAAGTGGCGAAAAATTTAGAAAAATTAGAGTTAGGCAACTTGACGTAAAAATTTGAATAAGTTATCTATATTATTTCAAAAATATGTAAGAATAGAATATGTAGCAAATTGAATGTAGTTTCTAAACTACTAGGTTTTTTTAAAAAATCTATTTGGTGAAAATTTGAAATTTCAATGCAGTAGTACTTAAATTTAGGGAAAAATAAGTAGGTGTCGTCGACCACCTAACCACAATAAAATGATAATATTTTTTATAAGATTTTAGATATAAGTAGAGGACTCATGTCCCAATGTGATGCATATTTTTTTGTAATTTTTTTCCAAGTAAATAATTAATTATGATTTTTATTGCAACTTTTAAAAACATAAAACTTTTATGTCGACCACCTTAACTTGGTCAAAACTTCATGAAATTGGGCATGCAGATCATCATGGAAAAATAGGCCCTTAAGTGGCAAAAATTTAGAAAAATTAGAGTTAGGCAACTTGAGTAAAATTTGAATAAGTTATCTATATTATTTCAAAAATATGTAAGAATAGAATTTGTAGCAAATTGAATGTAGTTTCTAAACTACTAGGTTTTTTTAAATCTATTTGGTGAAAATTCAAAATTTCAATGCAATAGTACTTAAATTTAGGGAAAAAAAAGAAGGTGTCTATCGACCACCCTAACCACAATAAAATGATAATATAAAATATTTTAGATATAAGTAGAGGACTCATGTCAGATGTGATGCATATTTTTTTGTAATTTTTTTCCAATTAAATAATTAATTATGATTTTTTATTACAACTTTTAAAAAATATAAAAACTCGTATGTCTAACCACTTTAACTTGGTTAAAACTTCATGAAATTCAATTTTTTTTAATCCTATAGTATATGAAGCATAGAATGTGACACATGTTTGATTCAAAAAATGTGATACCGTTTGAAAGTTATAGATGTTTTTCAATCAACCTATCAATTAGGACTTTAGTGGTAATTCACATAGAAAATGAATAATAATTATTTATTAAATTCAAAGTAAATCATAATTTATATTGGTGGAAAGTTGAGAATATCCTTTAAAACCCTTTTCATTTCATTAATTTTGGGTTAAAAAAAAGCCCACCACATACCCTACAAATACCCATCATATCGCCACTTTTTGGCCCATCATGATCCTGCACATACCCAATTCAATTTATTTATTTATAATCTTATAATATGCGAAGCATAGAATGTGACACATGTTTTGGATTCAAAAAATGTGATATCGTTTGAAAGCTATATATTTTTTTCAATCAGCCTATCAATCATGACTTTAGTCATAATTCAAATAGAAAATGAATAATAATTATTTATTAAATTCAAAGTAAAGCATAATTTATATTGGTTGAAAGCTGAGAATTTCCTTTGAAAACCCTTTTCGTTTAATCAATTTTGGGTAAAGAAAAAGTCGTCAGCCACATACCCTACAAATACCCATCATATCGCCACTTTTTGGCCCATCATGATCCTGCACATACCCACAATGTAATATGTATGTGCATATATATGTATAAATATAGAAATGTCCATTATGTCTATATAATAACATTCTTGTTTCAGGGAAGTGTTGCGTGCAACTAATCGGTACAAGCATCGAGAAAACAAGGACTGTTGTAGCAACACATAAAATGCAATTGAAGAAAAGTAATGCACTGAGCCTGAATGAGCTAAACCAAACAAAAACCAAGAATTCATATTGGGTTCTGCATTCAGTTTAAAACCCTTCATTGTATTCATGCTTTTCGTTTGGTTTCCATTCATTCAAACTGGTGTATTTCACTTTTGGAAAAACATGTTTTGTACTCAATGTCTATCAAACTCCTTCTACAAAAGCACATGTATTTAGACAACAACATTAGGAAGAAAGTTGTTGCACTTTAACAAACTAGCCAAATTCCTACCATACTTTATGTTGTTCCATCATGCAAACCCTAGGAAAATTCATTTTCAACATCTTGTATAGTACTATAGACAAACATAAGCATATATGACTGACACATGCTCCAATGTACTCTCTAATGCTGTATAATTTCTTTGTAGAAAAATGATGGAACAAACAAAAAGACCAACACAACAAATGCAACACATGGAAAAAGACTCAAGAAAACGGTAAACAACTTGTTTTATTAACCTATCATATACATGTCTCCATCAACCACATAAGATTTACGTTTTCCTTTGTTCTTTCAGAACAAAAGTGAACAAGTCGATATCAATCGAAGACTTAAATGCAAAAAATAGTTGGCAACACATTCAAAGGTGACATTCTTGTCGTCTACAATTCAACATTGGACAAAGACAACGAAACAAATGAGGTACTACGTGCAAATCTCACAGACCTTAAAGAAGAAATGAAAATTACAATAATATCAGTGGAAACCTTGTAAAACAACATCAACACAAGATAATTCCAGGAATAGGAGTTTCAATACCGGGTTTCCAAATTGCACGTAAAATAGTTGATGACAAAGGGGACTATGGTTGCATATTGGTACTGACAGAAACTACCACAGTTGAAAGCACACCTTTCATTTTCTAAAAACTATTACTTTATTCTAGATACAACTATAAGCCAGTTACTAGGAGTCACAAATCAAAATCCAAGTGGAACAATAGGTGCTTTGGTTGTTGGTGCTAGCAGAGTTGGTAGCCAATATGCTATTGATATCAAGGATGGCAAACCAAAATTCGATAGAGCACAGGTACAAATCTCTACATACCATATGCCACTAATCCATTTTAACCCATTCCTATACCATTTTTTCCTGTAGTAAAATTTCTTTCTAACAATAACTAAGTTTCTCTTTGCCATGCAGCTGCGACTGCATTCATCTCATGAACAACAATACTTGCAAATAACGTAGCAGATTTTTCATGAACAAAACTCCAACAATTCTTTTCAAAAATATCCTAAAAACTAGAGATGAAAAGAACATGTTCCATACAGGCCATTCAACATTTATTTGCAAATTGAATAACAAAAGAACAATGGAAAAGCTAATTGCATTGATGCAATCAACATTTACGGTAACTTTAGAAATATCTTGTCGCTTTCTCAATCTATCTCTTTCATACTGACGCTTATAACAATATACATTTACATGTTTCAAGTTTCGGGGACATTAAGGGAAGCAAACACACTTTCAAATCCATTCGAAGCTTTCTGCCTAATATGCAACTATAGATTCTACAGTTATGGAATGTTGCAATAGAACGTTGCTCACTACAACCAATGTGACATACAAGTCAGTTACATAACAAATGGCAATAAAAAAATCCATTGTTCAGTTAAAAACCATGACATGCAACAACTCTTGTCTGCCTTCCAAAACATGAAATACGAAGACTACGTCAAGGAAAAATCAATAGTTATATTTGCACTATAGGACTTTGTTGTCAAAGGCCATTTCAAGCTCAATCAAAACAATGTCATTACAAAAGCTATTTACCTAACTGAATGAACATCATATGCTACAACAAGGTACAAAACAATATTGATACAAATACTTGTTTCTGTTTTCAATTTTCCAAAAATGTTTAATATTACATAGGACAATGGTTCCCCTACTAATTCTATCAATGCCATTGCAGATGATGAACAAACACAAGCACCTGCAAACTTACCTGATATTGCACCAACTGGCACCTCGATTTTATCTTACGCTTATGTTCCTATCTGTTTGGCCTATATGACTATATTTCATGTTATATGGATTAAAACTTTTAGTATCACTCACTTTACACTCATCATGTTTTCCTTTATATATTAGACAATGCTCATTTTTCTCATTTCTCACTTCAGATAGCTTAAAATCCAGTAACATGGCTTCTAAATATACTATATTTACTATTGCAATTATTGCATTTTAATTTCACATAGTTTATTATGCAATCAATTTCAAAAGTTTATAATATTTTTTTACCTTCCTAAACTTGTAAATTCAAGTATGTTTTTCTCATAACGATCGGAATTCACTTTATAACAAAGTATAGAAGAAAAACTAATGGTTCATTTTATATTTACATTATTCAACATTCTATATTTTCTACTTCTCATTCTTGATATGTACAAGTTTTGCTCATTGTTACAACAAAAATTCAATAGTTCATTTGATTAAGTAAATTAGGAAAATAGGACATTGTGTATCATGGACAATATTTAATCAGTGGATGCAAATTGTGGGGACTTGGGCGGTGGGGTAATGGGTACTGAAGTAGTGAATGCATGTTTAATCCATTAAATGCAAATTGTGCCAGATGTGTTTGAGAGCTATTGGGTATGGAAGTAGTGAATGCATAGTTAATTCATGAAATCTTAGGCCAGTGTTGGGTTTTGTTTGTGCTCATTATCGTATGTTTCTCGTTTGTTGAAAAGCTTCTCAATTTTTTAACTCTTGGTTGCGCTAATTATAACTAGAAGTATTGCTTGTTGTTAAAAGTGCTAATGGAGCAAGTGGGTACAGTAAATTGCATATGCTTTGAACAAGGTCATGTGGATTGTGGGAGCAATGAATGTGTTAATTATATGTTTATTGCTTCACTGGCTACCACCGTATCAAAAAAGCTCAGAAAGAAAATTGTTTGAGATGTGTTGAAGGGCTAGTGCGTACAGAAGCAGTCAATGCATAGTTAATTCATGAAATGCGAAGCGAGTATTGGGTTTTATTTGTGCTTTATCTTGTATGTTTCTTCCTTGTTAAAAAACTTATGTGTTTTTAGCTTTAGGTTTCATTCTTGGATGTTTTTTATTCTATAATAGTGCACTATGGGCAAGTGAGTAGTTGCTATGTTTTTCATACTTGCTTGTTGTTACAATGGTTAACGAGGAATGCTTGCAAAAATTTATCATGTTCGTCTATTTTTTTGCAAATTTTAAAGTTGTTTCCATGGTTCAGGTCTATGAATAGCGTATTATTTGTCATGGTTTGTGCTCATTTGTTTAATTCTCTCGTATGCCCCTATAATCCATTTCCTTATAAGCAAAGTAGAAAAAATAGAAATAGATGATAAATTTTGCAAATAACTATGATGCATTGTAGAACAGTTAATGCATAATTAATGCATTAAATACTATGTCAATAGTGGCATAATTATTATGTTTTCTAAGCCTAGGGTTATGTTGCACAATTCTTATGTTATGTAAGCTATGATGTGCACTAGCTAATTTTCTTAAACAAAAAATGAGGGGTAGACCTACTCACATTTAATGCATTAGCTATAGATTGATTGACAAGCCTGCCATTTCCAATCTACATTATACAATTGCAACAATAAACTGCTTTCATCGTAGCAGTCACTTTCCTTTCAGCAAAATGACATGCACATCAATTGCATGATGACAGTAAAGTCGATACAATTTGTAGTAAATAACTAGTTTTAGCACTTTCATTTGTAATACTTGCTTTGCCAATGAAATTTGATTATCTTGCAACAAGTTTACTATTGATTTTACTTTCACTAAATTAGAAAAATATGGGAACATTAAATACTTGGCATTTATGAACATATTTTGATATTTTAAAAGCATTATTTATCTTTTTTCTATTGATATTTTGAATTCTTTTCGATCTTGTTCACTGTAAAAGCTTAGAATGCATTAGTTGTGGCTTGATTGCTTCAATAGGAACTAGCCTAATAGAAAAGCCTCTAAAATTTGGATTTCATGACCACATATTTGATTTTGTTGTTTTGTTTCGCTTCAGTGTCTATTGTTTTGTTGCCAAAGCTAGCACAAAAAAAATTAATTAATATTTAAACCTCTAGTTAACTGACATGCCTGTCATTTGTATCAATATTCATAATTAGTTTATTAAACTAAATTCATACCAACTTTACTTCCTATGAACTTTTTTCCAATTGCATATACTTTTTCTAAATTCATGGTAAATAGAAACATTTATAATTAGTTTATTTTTTGTCTTACATATCTTTTCAAAACGCTTACTATGTTAACAAATAAAAAAGTCTAAATTAATTGGGTTTACAAATATTAAAAAATACACATGGTTAAAAAATTCAAAAATATTACTATTAACTGAACATAATAATGTACTAGTTAAAAAGATAATATACTACTCACATTTTAGCTTATTGCTATTATTTATATTTTATATGTCTTCTATATTAAACAAAATAAAATACTTTTATATTTTTAATATCTTCATTTCGTCGAACACTTCTCAATTGTTAGTCTATTACTAATATATTTATTTTACATATCTTCAATAATAAATAATATAAAATACTTTCATTTTTTTAATATGTCCATTCTCCAAAATGCTTTCAAACTTTAAACTTATCACTAATATTTTGATCTTTTATGTCTTACAATTCCACTCAAAACATTATTATGTTTACAAATAAATATGTTTACCAAATACTTTTGTACAAAAATTTATTCATATTCTTTAACAAGCACATAAAAAATATGAACTTTAATATACAACTACTTGAACAAGTTCTATTCAGTATGAAACTCTACCCTTTGCATTTTGCTTCTCAAATGATATTCTTTCCAATTCCATTCTTTCTCCATTTATGCATTCAATACAAGAATCTAACAAATCTAATTACAAATCTTCAAACAAATTAACCCTTCTACTACCAACCTAAAAACTCTTTTCCATTGATTAATATTAGTCAAATTTTAAGTTACAAAAAATATAGTATTTGCAAAGGAAATTTAGTTTTAATCGTTTTGAAATAGTTTAACTTACAATTTATTTCAGAAAACTAATTCAATGTGTAATTATAAAAAATAATTAATATTGTTTATTCATGCAAACTCAAATTTGTACTTATGTACAAAAATTATCAAGTTCTACCTTGTTTTCTTAAATAATTAGTAATAATTTAATTTATACTCACAAGAAAATTGGTATTATTTAAAATGTCTTTGCACATTAACAAGTACTTATTTTCTAAATTATTTAGTACTAGTTAATATATTTTCAAATAATTGGCTAATTTTCAAAATGCATGTAATAATTCTCCAATGGTCTATAAATTATTTTACCAAACACAACGTTCATTTACTAATTCTACTAATTAGTACTACAAATGATTTAATTTATATTCAAAAGAAAATTGATATTAATTAATAGATTTCGACAAAGTAATGAGCACTTATTTTCTAAATTCTTTAATTGTACTTACTATTTCTTCAAACAATAAGTTGATTTCATTTAATTTCAAAAATTAGTTTCCTACAACTACTTTAATAATTTCCTAATTTTAGAATGCATCTAATATTTAGCCATTCAATCTTCTTCTCCACATTCAATACAAAACTCCAAAAATCTCTTTGCTAGCGGCAAGAACACGACACACCGTGTCACTTGTTTTATACTAAATTTGTAAATGCACATTGATTTATAAGATTAGCTCTTCCCCTTGCAAGGAAGGTACTTACGTTTGACATAAATTCAACTTGATTTAAAAATCAAGGCAATCCTAAACCGTAAATGGCAAATGTATTCAATACAATTAATTAAATTTGTTTTCCTTTTTAATTCTTCAATGCATATCGTACTGATATTTGATGGGTATTTGATATAGTTTTTTTAGAATCTAGATTGTCTAACAGCTTTGAATTTTGAAACAATTATTTGACCTCCTTTATAATTGATATATGATTTTGTTACGTGGAGAATAGATTGTGGGTGCATTTATCCCATTCTATTTGATCTCCTTGGAAAGAACAATAAAAATTTGGAAAAATGCAAGGCATTAGAGCTAGACTAGGAGTCATCGGCAGCAAAGTGTGACTTAAGGGGAAGGAAGGAGGGGATGTTGGAGAAACAAGTTATCAAAAAAATCAGAAAAAAAAATTAAAAAACAAATTGTAGTCACAAAGAGAGTTGGAATTCTAATGGTAGAGTACGCAACATGTATTTTGCACATACAAGTGAAACAAATGTAACCAACAAATTCTATAATAAATTCAATTACATAAAAAAGTATTATCTAAATTTGATATTTAATTTATAACACCTTATGAATATCAACTTTGTGAACATTGATCACTACATTAAAACCCTTTTTAGAAATTTCAATTTTAGGAAGTAATAGAGTTATAGCCAATCCATCTTAAAGTTCATTCCTAGTGGGGAATAATATCCTCTTTTTGTATCTTTTCTTTGACATAATGACAATAATCTTCTATGTGTTTTGATCATTAATGCATCATTAGTTTATTTACCATCTCTCAATCATTTTAATTATCACAAAATAAATTTATTGATTAATCAATTGTATGTTCATACCACTCATGATTTTATGAAGCCATATCACTTTGCATATAGCTCTATATGTTGTTTTGTACTATGTTAAACTATAGAAGAAATAGTGAAAGCCATGTTTCTTTAACCATTTAGACAGCTCCTAAGATCATATGGAAAATGCATCCATATAATGACTTGTGACCACCAATCTAGATCTTGCTTGTCTGCATCCATGATCTTATAAAAAATAAATTATCATTAAGTAGATACTTGATGACATAATGCAAAGTATCATGCACATACCTCAATATCCTCTTAGTGGCATTCCAATGTGAAACTCTAGGTTTTTTCATGAACCAAGTTATGTGCACAAAGAGGGGGGACCAAAAAGTGGCCAAAACCAATTTTTGGTCCATTTTTCCTATAATAAGTTCACATTTTTCTTCCATAAAAGCCAAAAAATAATATTTTCTAAAATGTGAGGGTTTTATAACACTAATGTGTTTTAATTTTCTTTCAAAACTACCAACATTTAGTGTTGGAGTTACCTTGGGAATCCAACCCAAAGAGATGGACTTGCATGTAAATGCCCAAAGACATGTTTTTTGCAAAATATATAAATACAACTAATTGTTGAGTGTGCTCTCTATTAGTTTTGCATATTTTCTTATGTTAATCTAAAAAAATACACAATAACTTTGATCTCTCTCTTACATTTCTAACTATGTAATTTTTTCTACGTTTTAAATACATTAAGGTTTTTATCTTCAGTTTATTTTGCTAGTATTTTTTGTCAAAAACCTATGTATAATACTTTTGGTGTCATTTTTTATCCTTTCTTCAAAATTTGAAACAAATTATATTTTTGCATTCTAGAATCTATTCTATACCCATTCAAAAAAAGAAAAATTGACTTTCAACGAGTTTTCAAAAATCAAGGGGGGTTACACTCAAATTTTTATTTTTAGGATGTTTCCACTTTGAAAATTAGTAAAAATTTATTAAAAAATTAAAAATTAGCAAACAAATCATCCATAAAAATACATAATATTAGCTAATTTTTCACTTAAGTGATTTGTGAAACTTAAAATATAATATTTTAGGGGGGGTACACCAAATGCTATGTTAAATATTTTTCTAACAAAAAAAGAGCACTTTGTGTGCTCCCCCTATTTGAAACTCTTAATCTCCATCATTTTCTTAAAAAAAAAAAAAGTAATTTAAAAGATAGATTTTGAGCACTACAAATCTTGTTCTCGTTACATCTTCAAATTTTGAATGTGACTATCTTCAATTTCTCATCCAAGATCATTTTTTATTGATTTAAAAAATGGCCACTTTTGACTTACATTTCATGCCTGATTTTCATGTAGATATCCACCTAAAAGATAGTTAACTAAAAAACCTAGATGTATTCTAGTGTTGGTAAGATAAATGGGACTTCCTAGGTCAATTTTCTATGAAGAGTGTCATTTACCTTTTTTGATACATCAAATAAAAAATATTAAGTTATGCTTTCATGGGTGTGTCACTAGATGTGTAACGCCCCGCTGTGCGAACCCCAAAGGACAATTAAACAATAATTACTGCACAATTTTTTATTTTTTTTTAAAGTTAACAAAACATACATGTAATACTCATTAAGTCATGACGTGAGTTTCATTTAAGTAGATTCATTAGCACATACATCCCTTGGGGTACACAAGGAGTCATTACGCAACTGATATAAACATTAACAAATGTAACACATACATGATATATCATTGATAAGAACCATTGGTGTACATAAATACAACATATGCATGATTAACTTAACACATTGAATAACAATTGCCATGGCCAATATCCACATCAAGTTTAACATTTCATCACAGTACAATGTTCTAGAGGTACAATGATACAAAAGTGTTTCCAAACATAAATGGAAACCATACGCAAGATAACATGATACAAATAAACAGATGAATACAAAGTATCATAACTGGCTCCAAGACAAATACAACTCTGGAATCACTGCAACAATACTAATCTGCACCTCTCGATCCTCGACTGGGGACCCAATGGGGTGCTTAGCATGTTCCACCCGACCACGTAGGTCCGAAGACCCACCCCCTATGCTAAGGAGCTAACAAGAAAGAGACCTCAACCAAGAACATCCAACCAGGAATCCACAAGACTCAACATCATACAAAAGTATCATAAAACTCAAGGATTACATTGACATAATCAACAACATCCAAGAGTCAACATAATAACTTAAAGTCATAAATCTAAGTAACTAAAGGATGATCATGAAACACTTCCAAATCAAACTGAATTAATAAATATAATACAATTTCCAAATTGCAATTACACAATACAATAACATCATATCATAGTAATATAAGAGTACAAGGTCATAAGTCAAATATCAATGAGATCATACAAGACCACAAAGTACACCAAAGATGCATCAAGGCAATACTCCATAAATCAATATAATTCCATTCAACAACAACCTAAACCAACTCCCATAACATACTTCCAAACATAGACATATGACCAACTCAAGAGAAAAATACAAACACATAAGATCACTCAAACTTAAACAATAATAAATCATCAATTCAAGACAAAGGACCACTTCCAGAGGATTTCCAAAGAAGCAACATAATAAGGAGTGTTAGAGGAGAGTGTCATCGCATGGCTTAACATGGATTCTCCAGACTACCTATTGCAAGGTACCGCCTCCATCTATGGTTATCCAGGCTACCTATCTCAAGGAACCACCCCATAGGGTTGCTCATGCGGAACCGTTACCTTTCGCGAAGAAAAGGCAACGATCATGCCAACCACGGCCTTCTCAATCCCCTTTAGTCTGTGGTAGCACTAAAAGGCGGATGAGGCAACAATTATCTTTTTAGTGTGATTCTACCCACCCCCTAGTTAATTACTTAGGTTTTCACTTATTAATCACACTCTAACGAGGGCTATCCTGGCGCCCCTTTGTGCATCGACCACCCACTTAGAGCCACTCTCTCTCTCTAGACACTCAAAACATAAAAACCAAAATCCAAGGGTTGTACAACATAACAAGAACATTAGATCACAATAGAGAAACATGCGAGGCATTACCCATCTCGCTATAAATACATAATCAAAATCTCAACGATTCCCGTACAACCCTTTCAAAATCATGAAACCAAAACACTTGCCACCTCAAGGGCACATAAAAGGAGAGACATTGACCAACAATAAAACAAACAAGCCTCTGGAAGACTCTCAAAAGTTTTACACTAGGGTTTCCCAATCAAAGAACTGACAACAAAAATTTGCAAGGCCACAAGAACTATTTTCAATTTAAATATAATGAGTGAATACACCAAAATAAGACCAAAAACTCCATTCAAACATAATCAACTTCGATACGAACTAAAACAGAAATCCAAGGGAAACCTTTATTTTCTCCTCTTGGAATACCCATAACTCAAAGAACTTTTCAATTTGACTCATTAACAACTCAAGCAGAATCATTAATAATGACAACATTAACCGATTTACCTCTTAGGGTAAAGAACCAAAAGAAAACATGTGGGTTCCCAACGAATAGCAACATACATTAATTGAGAGAAAATCCCCAACTCAAAGTCAACTCACGAAAAGTCACTTCGAGAGGATCTATAAAACAATCCATAAAACCACACATTCAAATACAATATATCCATTCCTTCAATAAGAAGTAACTTGAAACAATCTAAAAAGAACATTATTTTAAAGATCAATCATTTCCAACAGTTAAGGATATCACAATATTGCGAAGTGAAAATATAATCTGATGTTTTTAAGCCATAAGACACTAATCACAAGTATACTCTTCCAAACACAAATTAAAACAAATATATTCCAATTTACACATTATACTGTTACTCTTAAATAACAACAATCCCCATTCCTAATTCTATCACTTTCTTATTTGTCAAGATTACTTAATTCCTTTATATAAAACAAGTTAATAACTTTACGACGATATAATTCAAGAACTTCCTTAATATTACTCAATTAATCATCTAATCCATTTAATCATTCTCTTTCTTCTAACCTACAAAAAGTGATAACATTAAACTAGCATTTAAGGCTTCCTTTATATCCTATCTCTTCAATTATTGAGACATCATTTAAGTCAATTTAAAGAAAACGAAGAGACATATTTTAATATCTATCTCACTACACATTTATCACAATAGTGACTCCATTCCCCTGTAGCTATATGCATAAAACATTTAACCTCTAATTCTACGAACACACAACTTCCACATATTTCACCTAAAGCCACGAGACACCATGATTCTAAGAACTACCAAAGTGACATTTAAACCAAAATAATTCACATTAAGATTTACCAAAGTAACCTTAACCTCCTTATTTAATCAATTTTAAAACAAAGTGAGAACACAATAACCTAACCCACTAAATACATCAATTATCACGAAAGAATGACTTACATCCGTTAAATGGCTTAAAGGATTTCAACAATAATGGAAATTATCTAATTGAAGAAAGAGTCCTCCAACTACCTAACGAAATAGAATCAACTCGTAACTGAATCTACTTGTCTAAAATAAAATAAAATAAACCATTTGAACTCTAAATAATATAAATTAGTAAGACTATCCTTCATTTAAATTTTAAAACAAATAAGTGAATACATTTCTTTCTCAATTATTTCTACGCTTTAAATATGTCTTTATAAAGGATAATAAAACAAAGGTTTATTTTAGATAATGGAGTATTATCATAAACTTATTTATTCAAGCAAATTGCCTTACAACCTAGATACTTCACCTATCAGACATTACTTCCATTTATGTTCAGCCGCCACAGCTCAGACAGGTTGACAATGAAATTAGAGAGGCTATTTAATTTACTACAACTTTGTAAATTTAAAATTTGCAGCTGTGAAAGGTGATCAATGGTTTCAGGGAGGCTATTTAATTCTGTACAGCGCCTCAACTCTAACTGCTGTAACTAAGGCAGGTTGCCAAGCATATTAGAAAGTGAATATTGGAATTTGGAAATATCGCCATCTACTTGCATTATTACCAAATCTCACATGATATCCACAAGACGAAGGAGAAGGAGAAAGGTGAGGTGCAATTATGTGACTTAAGAGCGGGATAAATAATATTTTCAAGTACAGCAATTGCGATAGATTGACAGCAGAACCAAGCAGGTTATTTAAATCTATAAACTTCCTATTAAGTTTGGGTGCCAAATTTGATATATAACTTAACTCAAGGTCTAAATTACAACGACTAGAATTGATAACCTTTCCTTGATTTCAAGGTTAAATATTAACCATAAGATATATGTATACATAAAAAGGCTGATTCGATATTAAGGGTCTTGAATAAGAGATCATAGTCTTTCAGTTTACAGAAATGAGGAAAAAGATCAATCGGTTCAACCAAAAATTTCTCTCAAGGAATCATAAGCTATTATTTTTTTTATAAAAATAAGGAAGAACTCTTATTCTGTTCACCGTACAAGTTTTATCAAATGATACATCCTTTGAAACTCAGGAAAATGCAATAATACAGGTTAGAACGGTTTCCAAGTAAGGTTCGCAAGTTTAAGAAAATATGAAGAGGAATAATGAAGTCGGGTCCTCTTAGGTTGTCAAAAGACAATTTGAAAGAAGAGGGAAAAAGTTCATAGACTTGGTAGAGAGGATACAGAGTTGAGCAACAAAAGAAACTAGACTGATAAGACTCTCAGCCAAGGAATGCTGAAGGCTTAGGCTTTACATAGAACCCCAAAAAATTAAATCTCACCAGAAATTGAAACTATCTCCATATCTACAGGTTCGGATTTTCATTATATCAAATCATATGCATATAAATTTCATTTCGTTTTTAAAAGAAAAAGTTATGCAACAGGATAATGCTTAAGACTCATTCGTGCCTGAGTTGATTAGTCGACTTGAAGACTTCAAAACTATTTCCTTTGGAGAATTCGTTTGCAAGCTGCCACCCAAAGAGATGCAGTTCCTAGAACTTGATTCCGCCATCTCCCAAAAGATTGAGATGCACATTATTTCCCAGACTCCAACGCGTACAATATCCACAAAGATTCTTCAAGAATGAAATCTAAAGTAGACACTAGCAATAATGGAAATGAGGCAGAAGAATGGAGCAAGCCCGAGTTGAGAAGAAATAAACGATTACAGAGAGGGCTTTCCAATTATGGGAAACTTGAAATCATGAGCAAGATGGATGGAAATTCAAAGAACATAGCTAAACTATAATAAGGTTTGTGAAACTCCTTGATGTCGATACAGAGAATTCCTCAAACAAGTAACTCAGGAAAACGTGAGAATCCCCAGAATAGCAGAAGAATAGAGAAACGAATTAGGAGGTTGAGACTCAATGATATTTTCCTGGAAATAATCATCTATGAACCACCATGGATGTCGATGGTGTTTGCAGATATTATGAGCCCCAAACAGAGTGCCCCTCCCTCCAAAACAACTCCCCTCAAAAGCTAAATATAGCTATTTTTTTTTTTTTCATATTCTACAGTTCTCTTCGACTTCCAATTGCTCTATAGGTGTAGTTTCTTTCCATCTTTTCTTGTTTTAAAACACTTCAGCTTCATATCCCCTTAACCATTTAAATTCCTTATTAAAATAATTATCTTTTCAAGATTATTTTGTTCATAATTATTATTAACTTCAATTTAACACAACAATTTAAATTAATTTATCCAATAATATCACTTTTACGTTTAACGAATTAGTTTAATTTAATCATTTATTCTAAATCATTTGATTTAATTTAATTGATTATTATTTTAATTTCTAATTATATTTTAAATAACTTTGCAAATCACTTATGGTTTAATTAATTATTTAAACATGATTACTAACATATTATATTTTTTTCACACAATCAAATAACACAGTAAACAATGAAGCACACACAAATACTCACACAAAAGTCTAGAACAACTGACCCGGAGGAGCACTACAAGATGAAAATATATCTTAATTTTCTTAAAGAACTTATTGGCATTCTTTATTTGAGAGACAAAAACACATATTTCCTCTACATCCAATTTAGGGAAATAATAATCTAAGATTATACATCTCAAATAACTTATTTAAATCTTTCTTCAATTGAGAAATTTACTAAATTCGCTTCTTTGATTGATGATAAGATCAAAAATATATACCCCTGTTTATGGGAAGTGTCAAGATAATCCCTCTGTAAATCCAAGATTTTACTTAAAGTGACAACCACTAGATGAAGGATGGGTGAAAGTCAATTTTGATGGAGCATCTAGGGGTAACCTAGAACCCTCTAGAGTGGGGCGCATACTAAGAGATCAAATAGCTTCAATCCTTGCGGAAAGGAAAGAAAGTTACTAGAAGGAATGAATAATAAGTTGAGATGCAGGTGGCATGGATAGGGGTAAATTTATGTAGAAGAATGGGATTTTAAAAGCTTCATTTAGATGGTGATCCTTTGATCACATTAAATGATATACTGAGAAAAGATACTCCCAACTGGAAGATCGAGAAAATCATTCCACAAATTAGGGAATGCTTCACCCATTGGGAAGATTTTAAAATAACACACATTCACTGTGAAGGAAATGAGGAGGCATCTGGAATGTCCAAAGTAGCTATCATATGATTGCAAATCATGATGGGATAATCTAAGGAGATCCAAATGACCTACCACACACAAAGGACATACATGCTGGCATGTGGGAGGACAAGGGAATTAAGGTGATCACAAACATGAATTAATGAAGGGGAGAGGTGGGTGGCAGAGTGACTATATGAGCATGAGGAGCATAGTTTCTCTAGCAGTTCAAGCGATGGAAACCACCATATGCCTCGACACTAAGGAAAGAAAACTGGCCTTCAAGGGAGGAGTCTCAGACCAAAGGTTGAGAATTTCTTTTAGTGTTACAAATATAGATGCATAGGATGTCATCGAAGCAATATAGGGAGTAGAATTTTTTCCTCCAACTTTGGTTACCATGTCAATAGTGACAAATCATCCATATTTATGGCCTAGTTGTTATGGGTGAGGGAGGATATATGGTGTTGGAAAATGTGTAGAAAGTGTGTTATCATTGATGTCAATCTTTTTTGATACCATATTTACTTGTGTTGAAGTACAGTTCATGGTTGTATGTCAAAATGTTGTCATTGGTACATTGTTGTATAGTATAATTTGAAGTTCATGGTTGGATGTCAAAATTCTTTGATTGATAAGTTTCCAAATAGTCTATGTCACAAGACTGGCTTCACAGGAGCTCTATCAAATGCTTTGCACTTCTTAGTAGATGAAGATATGGTCTTGCAGTTCAAAGGGAAGCTCTACAAAACTGTGAGGTATGCATATTCCAATTTTCTATGCATAAGTTTTACCATAGAGTTTTTCAGTGTTATTAGAGTATGCACATGTTAAGTTCTAGTGAATTATTGCTAAGGAAGAACTGAATGTCTTTACACTTCATCACATCGCATTGTATTGCCTTGCGGTTCTAGATTTACGGTTTTGAATGTTGTATGTCTAATTAGTCCAATTCTCAGATGATTTAGTTGACCACCAGTGTTTTTGTAGATGACAGTGTGTTATCTATGTTTCAAAAACCTGGTAGGTTGTTCCGTTGGTGTTTAAATGATCTACATTAGTAAGTACTCGATCAAATTTGTGTATAGAGGTTATGTAATGCATGATAGAATCTCATTGGGCTCTTTGAATGCTCCACAAGCTGGTCTATTATCCTCCCTTGTACAATGGTATGTTCAGAATCATTATTTTTGGGTATGAAGTGCTTTACACCAAGAGAAAATGATCTAAAATATCAAAAAGGGTGCAAAGAAGTGTTCTTACAAGCCATAATATCTTATTGAAATGATTTACACAAAGTTTCTTGGTCTCTTTATTATTGTCTTGGTCTGGAGTTGATGCATGATAGTTTAAATGATTTTCAGGCTGACTTGTCATGTTGAGTTACTTGTACCAAGTGTTTAGATGTGTGCACTAATTTTGAAGATGTTTTCTATGGAGAATAGGTCTTGAATATCTTTTAGCTTCATCCGCTTGAGATTTCCTTCTATTGCAAATGTTTTTGAAGCTGACTTCTTGTGATTATTGTATATCTCATCTTGTATGTTTGTAGCTGACAAGGAGAAACCTTTTTGAAGGTTGTAGAGGTTATAAATAGAAGATCAAAGCTTGTGTGAATGTGTGTGAGAATGGTATATATGTTTTGAGCATAAAAAGTGTGAATAGGAGTCCACAAAATATTTCTTGATAATGAAATGTGGTAAAGATCAGTTTCGAGAGATCAACAATGAATGTAAATGAGACTACAAAGGAGAATGTTTGAATGTAAATGAGACTATGAAGGAGAATTCTTGAATGTAAATGAGAAAGTGTGTTGAAGAAAGTGAGTTGAAGGCAACAAAGCTTATTGAATTTGATGTATGTTTGAATTTACCAAAAGCAATGAGTTGGAGTTAACAAAAGTGTTGATATATTCTAATTGTATGTTGTGGTTGTAAACCTCTGTTGTAAGTGTTGTATTGAGCAAGCAATAGTGAAATTCCTTTGGTTAAGGACCATAAAAATCTATTGTAAATTCTATTTTATTTGTGAGGTTGGGTTTGGACAGTAGATCCAAGAAGCTTTCTCACCATGGTTTTTTCCTTGTAGGCTTTTCCACGTAAATCTAGTGTTATGGTTGTATGCATTTGTTCTCTTCTTCTTGTCATGATTTAATTGGTTAATTGCTAATGAATGGAATTTTTTTTATTAAGTACTGATTCACCCCCCTCTCAATACTTTTGTGTGTTCAAAAATTGGTATCAGAGCCAACTGCTTTGATATAGCCTAACAACTAAGGTAGATCTTGAGTGGTACACATGAGAACTGAAGCATTGTTAAATGAGAATAATCCTTTAGAGGTTAAGAAGCATGAAGATATGGTAGATTTTAATGAAGAATATTGTGAAGTTGACTTTGAAGGAGAACTTATTTTAGCATTGGATAATCTGAATACCACAAGAAGAGAAAGTGGTGAATTGAAGATCAAACTCAAAGGATCAAAAGAGACAATAATCAATTTGAAAGTTCAAGTTGAAGAAGGTAAAAGGGTTGTAGATTATCTGAACAATAAGTTGAATGACAAAATAGTTGAATTCTCCAAACTTGAAGAATTTTTTTCTTGAGGAAAGAATTGGAAAAATCAAACAATCAGATAGACAAAGGTATGAAACTCAAGAAAATCTCTAACATTCTTGATGAGATAATCAATTGTCAAAGATATGTAAAGGATAAGGGTGGTCTTGGATTTAGGGTCAAAACTCAAAGGCTAATATTCTTGAAATGAAAAAGGAAAAGGACTCTACTGAAGATTCTAAAAAGATCAAAGATGAAAGACAAAAATTAGATGATGGCTTCATAAAGGTCAACAATCAAAATAAGGGATTCAAGAGATCTCCTAAATAGACTACTACTCCTAGGTCCTATCAATCCTTTCATGGTTATTGTTATTCTTGCAATAATTTTGGTCAAAATCCCATCAATAATAGAACTAAGGAAAGAAGGGATGATTATAAGAAGAAGAACTATTTTGTGCATTCAAGAGATAGTGTTATGGTGTCTCATAATTTTTATGGCTATTTCTATGCATGCAATAATTTTAGTCATATGGTTGTTGATTGTAAACATAAAATAAGGAGAAATAGTTTAGCCCCTGAATATAGTATTGTTTGCTATAATTGTAATAACTTTTGACACAAAGCAAGATTCTGCAAAAGTGGTTCTGTGAAACCACATGTTCAACAAAAGAAGAAAAAAAATGAGAAGAAAGATGCCACAAAATTTTGGAGAAAGAAACAAGGGCGGGTACAAAAAGATGGAGGGCCAAAAAATGGCCAAATTTTCAAAAAAAAATTGATAGGCTCTAATGCGAGTGTGATATAATGCGAGTGCGGTATAATGCGAGCATGCTATAACGCGAGTGCGCTATAATGCAAGCACACTATAACGTGAGCGCGCTATAATGCGAGCACACTATAACATGAGCGCGCTATAATGCAATCATGCTATAACACAACCACGCTATAATGTTCTCATGTTATGGCTTGGTGTGGCTGAGCCAAAGGTTGGGTCACATCGAGCCTATAATGCACTCGCGTTATAACGTGAGCACGTTATAGCGCATTAAAAAAAAAAGAGCAAACAAGTTCATTTCTTTCTCACTATGCTTTTTCAAGCCCATGGCCAAAAAACCCTGCATTTGTGTGCTCACATTTTGGAAGGAGATAAACTTGCAATTTCTTCACCAATTTGTTGCAATTTCATCGCCAGGATGCCACCATGTCGATGGGGAGGTCAAACAAGTAAGCATTATTTGTTTTTTTGTGATTTTTTTTCTAAATACCTAATTTTAGGTTGTTTTTTTATATTCATTTGTTTAATTTGTAGGAGATGTTAATGAACTTGAAAACCTTCCTAAAAATCCTCAACAACCAAAGCAACATGAAAATGAAAAAAATCCTCAACAACCACAACAACAATCTCCTCCACCAATTCCTCAACAACCTCCTGGCACTCAACAAAATTTAATGGGGGTAATTGAAAATAGTAAAAAATAGATTGAGGAGTTAATCACGAGGTTGAACGATCTAATAAGTTCAACCATGGAAAGAAGAACACTTTCCAGTTCACTTCAAGAAATGTTAAAACATGTAGATGCAATCAACAAACAATTAAGTGGTTTTTAGGAGGTTGCAGGTGTTGAGGGGTGGCTCTTGTTGGTGTTTCCTGCACTTGAGGATGGTGGTTTTGTTGCAGGAGAAGAAGACATTGGCTGTTGTTGGTTGGGGATCCGATGGCACCAGACTTCTTCGGTAAAAATGGGAAAAAAATGTCAAGCAGAGCAAAGGGTGGAAATGGGTGCGCTTCCCATTTTTTAAAATTTGAAGGCATTGACGAAGGAGAAGATGCATATCCTGATGGCGATGGTGGAGATGGTGGCTTTTGAGAGGCTGCAGGTTCTGAGTGGTGGCTCTTGTTGGTGTTTCTTGAGCTTGAGGATGGTGGTTTTGTTACGGGACCAGAAGACCTTGACTGCTATTGGTTGGGGATCCGGTGGCGCCATACTTTTGCGGTGGTCTCTTGGAATGTTTCCTCTTGGCTTTGGCCAAGTTTGGTGGAGGTCTTCGCTACCCCTAGTGATCGGATGGCTTGGATTCTCACCTTGGCGGGTGTTGAAGACAATGTTTTCCTTATTTTGTTTGTCTAGAGGTTGCGGCTGGACGCTTGTGTTCAGGTGGTGTTTGGGTCTCCCAACTTGGGGTTGTATTTACTCGATTCTATTTCTTGAGTGCCTAAAGGTGGAGGTTGCCTCCTGAGTTCTACTATGTGGGAAGTGTGTTTTTCTTTCTTCCTTGCAGTGTTGCTTGGTCGGGGGAAGTGGAAAGTGTAGACACATAAAAATGACCTAGGCCTGCAAGCTTCATTTTTACCACTTTCGTCCTAGCATAATTGCAACATTTAATTATGTCCTTGGTCCACATTCGACTATTGATTAAATAATTCGCAATTATTTAATTAATTCATGTCTATGATATTCTTCATGATTATTAAATAAATAATTTTTTTTATTTATTAAATACATCATTAATTGTCTAAGTCTTCCCTTAATTAAATAAATTTCTGAATTTATTTAATTACCCTTCTTCATTTATTCTTCCTAATTATTAAATAAATGAATTTTATTTATTTATTTAATATGTCACTAATTCTCATAATTAAATGAATTTATTAATTTATTTAATTATCGGTCATTATCCTCTAAATTAAATAATTATCTTTAATTATTTAATTGTCAAAATTAATATTCCTCTCATTTTAAATAAATAAATAATTTAAAATTTCATCACAATCTTAACTGACAGTCCACTTTGGTAAATAATTGAAAAATCAATTATTTATTGTCTCATAAAATCCGTATTTTGAATTAATTTAATTCAAAATGGTAACTAATCTTCTAAAAATCAAGTAATCAGGCAGATTCTTGATTTTCCAAATCGAATCTTTAGTTCAACTCTTATCTTCTTGATTTTTCGAATCTCACAAATCAGGCAGTCTTTATCTTCTTGATTTTCGAATATCTTTATTTTTCTAATTAATTATCTCATTTATTCTCCACCGTCGATTCGATCTTCTTGGATGAAATCTTGATCGCTCACTTAAGGATTTTTCCCTAACCCTGATTAGGGATTGTCAAATGTAATCTGGGCCTTTGATTTTAGGCTTTTGTCAACAATCGATCTCGTTCACCCATTCAAAATGGGATTTTCTATAAAATGCCATTTTCCTCCCATTTTTGGATGATGCACTGAAATACTTAGCTTTTTTTCATAGAAATTATAGCATTTCTTGTCATATTTCATTAAGTTCTAGTCATATTGTCATAGGCTTAGTCATTCTAGAAGAAAATCCTTCAAAGCTTGTGTAGGTCTTTGTCAAAGATTGCTCGCACGTTGAATCTGAGGGCAACATGTCAACCAGCAAATAAGAAGGTACTATGGAGGTAATCATGGAGAATTCAACTTATAGGTATAACTATTTTATTGTTTAATTTCCTTTGTACTCGATAGGTCTTTGGGTTTCTCTATCTTTATTGATTTACTGCTAACACCTCTAATCTAAAACCTAAAAGAAAGGACCTTAGTTACATTGGTGAACCCGACTCTATTTTCTATTATTTTTCCATACGGTTTCATGTGTTTTATGTCGATTTTGCAGGTATAGGTATGGAGTGACGCATTCGCAGACTCAAACGCCGCAATCGCCAAATCGTGCCGCAATTGTGGACTCAAACGTTGCAATTGCCAAATTGTGCCGCAATCGCAGGCTCAAATGCCGCAATCGCCAAACCGTGCCACAATCGCAGACTCAAGCGCCGCAATTGCAGACTCAAATGCCGCAATCGCCAAATTGCGCCACAATTGCAGGCTCAAGCGCCGCAATTGCCAAATCGCGCCGCAATTGACTGGTAACATTTTTTGTTTATTTGCATTCGGGTTTTTGATGTTGTTCTATTCTTTCTGGTCTTTTAAGCATTCTGGTTTTACTTTCTACATTCTGGGTAGAGGTTTTTTGTTACTAATCAAGATTTGCAGCTTTTGGTGGTTACTATTCGAGGGTTGAAGGAAAAAATTCAAACTCCTAACGTGTGGTCTTGCAGGTTCGAATGTCGAAGACTAAAACATCAAAAAAATGTGCCTATCTTTTTTAGATTAGTACATATTTTCTTTTGGTGCAATTAAAACGAACTTGTGTGTCTATTTTATTTGAGTGTTTTTGCAAAATGGTAGGAAAGTATGCTCTCACCTTGTGAAAACTCAGTGATCAGAAAACCAGACCCATTCTTTTTTTTTGTTACCCTCATGGCTTAGTAATCGAAGTATCCTCTCCCCTTGTGCTTTCGAGCGATCCTGGGTGTAAGAGAAATGGTAACTAACTCTAGAAATTGGGCCTGTTCTGGTGGGAAAAAGTACTCACCCCAGGACGACTTAGACTGGTAGCACCCTGACATCGAGGGACATCCAGCTGGTATATAAAAGTGGGTTCTTGGGGAAAGCCTAAGAATCACGAGTGTGGTTCCGATGAGATGGATCCGAAAGGGGACTCTCGTCGCATGGATCATGCCCCACGAATGGAATGCCCAAATTAAAAACCTCTTGTTTTAATGTCCAACCGCTCTATTGGCCATTGCTTGATATAGTGCAGGGTACAGTATCATGCCCGAAGACACTCACTACTGATCCCCTTGAGTAGAGATAGCAATTCTTGGGAATTCATTAACCAAAGAATCTAAATTTGGTGTGCTCGAATGGCGTTAATGAGTCGTGGAGGGGAGCCAATGCCACCAAAATTCTAAGCTATCCACTCTTGAGAAGGAAAGGTGTTTATCACCAATCTGGGGTATATCGGTGGGCTATATCAAGTATACAAACCCTTGGCCTATTGGCCTTTTAGGATTGTACTTGTCTTATGTGTGCTTGCTTACATTCAAAACATCGTGCTTGTCAAGTGTTTTCTAGATTTCCAAACAATATACACAACATTCACAAATCTGGACACAAACAATCGACCTTAAACAACTCAGAATTTTCAGCAAAACATCAGAAAACAATCTCAATCCTCATTTTGAACTTAGACTTTTCATTGTTCATCTTGGTCATCATTTTGAACCTAGACCTTGCATTTATAACGTTAAGTCCTTAGTCAAACATCATCATCTTAGTCCTCAGTTGACATTTTTGCTTTGATCAACCTTGTCATCTTGCATTAATCATTTCCTTAGGAAAATGCCATCATCATCTTACATTGTCATCCTTTATTCCAAAAATACAAAAAAAAAAATTAGTGACATAACTTGTCATCTTAGTCTTCATTGTCCTTTGGCATTAGTCATTTTCTTTAGACAACATTGTCATATTGCATCCCTTACTGTCAAAAATCCAAAAACATATTCTTGCATTGTCATCCTTTATCCAAAAAATCCAAAAAACATAGGTTGTCATCATCCTCACATTTAGTTGTCATTCTCGTCATCCTTATATGAGCAATCCCTTTTTATTGTTGAGACTAGGCTTCAAAGACAACAACGACAAATGGAAAACTTTAGACAAGATTCCAATCCCAACATCGATAATAACACTTATGACACGAACAAACATTGGACCTTTTTTGACCCATTTCACAACATGAACATGCAATCTTCCATGAACATGCCATCTTCATCACAAAACATTATTGAGCCATTAATAAAAAGAGACCAGAATGGACGAGTATATGTAGAAGACTTAGAAGCTGCAGCGCAAAATTTTGATATAGTCTCCTTCGCAGAAAACTCAATCTTATGCGACCCTCAAAAGTATCTAGCCATGCTTTTGGACCAAGGGGCTAAGTTACCACAAGACTTTGACATAAATACTTTGCCACCTCCATCTATCTACCATCACTACCAAAAGTCACTTAACACCATCCATGACATTAGTCCACAACAAACATCCATTAATCAACCTTATCCTAACTTTGACAAGGGAAGTCAATTGTCCGCTAGTCCATTCCATGTCTCCACATCATATGCTAGTCCTTCACCTATTAATCCCATCCAAGTCTGCATCCCTTATCAACCATCTACCAACTCATGTCAAGTCCTCACATCATACCATATTGATCCCGCCCAAGTATCCACATCCTATTTTAGTCGACCTTACACCAATCTAGTCCAAGTCCCCATGTCATATCCTAGTCCTTCACATACTAGTCCAGTCCAAGTCCCCATGTCCTATCCTAGTCCTTCACATACTAGTCCAGTCCAAGTCCCCACGTCTTCTCCTAATCCTTTTCAAGGCACTCCCTCACAAGCCACATTTAGTCATGAAAATGCTATCATTGTCCAAAGTCAAATCCCATTTAATAAACTTGAGGATACATGTCAAAACGAAATCCCAAAGCATGACCTTATAATGTCACCCTCATGTCAAGAACAAGGTAGTCCATCCCATGACCCTATCTTTCAGTCCATCCATGAAGTCCTTCAAGAAAATCATGACATCCAAAACACGCCTCTCCTCGACAACGACTCTATTTCTGACTGTATCATCCATGACAAACCCATCTTTGACCAAGACCCCATCATTGACCAAGAATTCCAAATCCACGACAACCCCATCTTCGACCAACACCCTACCATTGACCAAGAATTCCAAAACGATCCACTCTTTGACCTTTACACCATTCATGATCAAACACTTTCCAACCTTGTAAAGGCCTCGACTATTGACACTTCCCACGATGAGACACTTGCCTCCATGGGACACATAGACGATATTCCTCCAGAACAAGAATCTCCCATTAGGGACATGCTTGCATATGATCAAGTTATAGCTAAAATCATTGGACTCTATGACACTAAACATAATGATGGCTTCGACATTTCCTTGGAAGCACCAACATAATCATCTGAACCTGACATGTCACAAGATCAGACCAAAGATATCAGTCAGGAATATGTCCAACATGACAATGAAGCTAAGAAAATTTATCAAATAGGGTCATCTATCTTTGTCAGAGCAGGATTTCTTGCAGATGAAAATATTACAAGTGACAGTATCCACATACCTAATGATGGGTTAGCATCTTGCTTTCAAAACAAAAAATACCCCATCACAAATAGAATATGTCAAAGCATGCAATATCAAGGCAAAGGACTAGGCATACACAAGCAAGGAATTCTAGAACCAATACAGCTTCAGACAAATTACAGACATCAAGGTCTTGGCTATTCCTCAGTTAGTAAATCAAACAATATCAGTGGTACCTCCTCGATACTGGGGGCAACTTTTTCAGATACAAACGTCAAAATGGAGTCCATGAGAAATCCTTGTCATAAGATTGCTGCCAACACCCCCTCCACCCACATTATGAACCATCATTCCATCATAACTAAACCTTCCCTTTGGAACCAACAAAAACAAAAATCTTACAAGTCAAAAGATCAAAATAAAATGTCAAAGGCCATTGAATCAAACAAAAGGACAAGTGGAAAAATGAAATTAAAATGGATCCCAAAGAAAGATGGATCAAATAAAGACACCAAGTCAAATACAAAAGTCAATCACAATGTGGAGCCATAAGAAAAGAGGACTCCCACATACAACAAATGTCCACCTCCTTCAAAATGGTCATCAAGCAAGACATCTAAAGGTGTTGGTTCCAAACACCATCCCTCCAAAATCCATCATCCACCATCCCAAGTTTGGAAAATAAAAAGTGATTCATCCAAACGTCCAAACAATCTTTCCACATCTACCATCATCTGTCGTAATCCTACATCTCGCCTAAAGTCCAAAAATCCCACGTCACAAATTCGTCACATCTTGGCAGCAACTCTTTACCGCAAGGACTCTCATGGTACTCTATTGCGATGTGTGTATTTTGATAAGGCCAACTCTAGTATTAGAAAATATCACAATGACACCAATCAGTTGTATACAAGCGCTACGATCCTGACAAGACAACTCCTTCAGCAAGGTCATTATTGGAATATCATGGCACCAGTCTCTACATTGGCACCATCAGTGGATTCAGAATAGTCAGTGGTCATCTAAAGCATCCAGGCTATCTGCAAAATCAGAAATACAAAAAAAAAAAATTGAAAAATTAAAAATCGTCACCTTGATGAAAACTTGGCAACAGGCGTCTTGGTGACACCAAAAAAATAAAAAAGTCAAGAAAATAGTAAGAGAAAAATTTCATCCAATGGTGAAAACCTGGCAAACAGGTGCCCTGGATAAGTACCATGTGATGAAAACCTGGCAAACGTCATGTGTAAAATAAATGTCTATGTGGAATTTTATACTTGGGGGCAAGTCATCTCATTTTCCCATGCCTTCCTCATGACATTGACATCCATCTAAGCCCTATCATTTCCATTCAATTTCCCACTTACCTCGGTCTTGACATAAAACTGGCACACATAAATCATGCTTTGGGAAAACTCTTGACATGTCTATCCTTCGGTCATACACGATTCATGAAACATCATGTCATTGACCGTCATAGTCTTATTGTCTTTATACGACATAGTCCTTGAAAATCATATGACAATTCCATTAGTCTCATGTCTCTCGTCTTTTACCAAGGCCACCCCCTATCCTTTCATGCCTCTCACCTATCTTGGCTTTCCCTTGTCAAACGGTATAAGGATAATCATCATCCCATCTAGTCCTAACAAAGTCATTCCAAATGCAACGAGTCTAATCCATACAAGCACATTATCCAAAATTTTACTTGACTGCGTTCTTGGCCTGGTTGTAGACCTCCATACTTTCGTCACATTATCGTCATCGTCCTCACGTTGTTTCGGGATGCGTCCTTCCCACGTCAAACGTTGTCATCACCGTCAATTGGTATTCAGCTTGACTAGGGCACAATCATGTTTGTCCTTGGATTCTCATGTGTAGGCATCAGTCATATGCATTTGTCATGATCCTCTTAAATGTCAAAATCCAAAATAATCATAAAATGACAAAAAGACAAAAACATCATAAAATGCCTGAAAAAGGATAAAAACATCATAAAATGTCCTGAAGAAAGACAAAAACATCATAAAATGTCCTGAAGAAAGACAAAAACATCATAAAATGTCCTGAAGAAAGACCTAAAAATCATAAAACATCTTGAAGAAAAACACAAAAACATCCAAATCAATGTCAAAATCCTAAAAATGGAGTCAAAGTCAATCATATCAATCAGTCCTTGTCATTTTTCGAACTACGTTGTCTCTACGCATTTGCTACATAGGAAAGGCCATCAGTCGATGAGTCCCTGAGACATTAGGTCAGTCCTTTTAGGTTGGTCCAAATAAAATCATGGCATTTGTCACAATCGTCACATCAGTCAAATAAGTCAAACATAGTCAAACTCAGACACAAGGCAGTCATTCAAAATGTTAATGTCAAAGTTGGTCAAAATCAGACAACATAGTCCAATCAATCATACAATCAACATCAATCAACTTTCCAAAACATATTAGTCAAAACAATGTCAATCTCGTCACTCTTTGGTCCTCTTCAAGATGTATCCTTCTTGGAGTTAGACCTCGTCAAAATGTCCTTTGCTTTTTCAGGATGTGTCCTTCCTGATAATAGGCCCTGTCAAACCGTCAACATCGTCAAATTAGCAAAGCTCTTAAACTGTCAAAACTGTCAAACCGACAAGAAATCAATCTTTGGCAAACAAAATAAAATGGTTGTTAATCTTTCTGGTCTATCTTGTCTTATCTTTTGACTATCTTGGCTATTTTGTCTTATATTTTTACTGTCTTGTCTTTTTGGTCATGTTACTAGCTACCTCAAGGATGTCCCATGAAGGATTTAGAGGTGTGATGACGTCTCCTGGCCTATTTTATTTTCTTTGATTGTTGTCTGTGGATTGTCTTGACAAAAAGACTGGGGCAACTTCGCCCTTAGTATGAGTTAGGACATTCCTTGTCTGTGACTGTCTATTTTTCAAATGGATGACCTTGCACACCTTGGTCTACGTCATATCATGGTGTTTGTTGTCCATTTGTGTCATTTTACCACCCATTGATGATTAAGAGCAATAAATATTAAAGTCCCACAATAAGGTTTTGAAGGATTTGGTCTAGCAACTAACATGCATCTCCTTTAGTCATGTTATATTCTCTCGCTCATCTCATATAGACATTGCATCCATATCATCATCCATATCTTTTGCACTAACATTTTTTTGGTCTCTTCATATTCTAGTCTTCTCGTCCATTTTGAGAGCACACCCGTGATCTTGGAACCTGTTTGTCCTCTCGAGGGGGCATACTGCTACCCTCCTCGTCATTCTTCCTCATCTTATTTTGCACTGGGCAATATTTTTGACTTATTTTCTTTGTCACAATGTGACATGCTACATTATGACAAAGAGGGGCAAAATGTAGACACATAAAAATGACCTAGGCCTGCAAGCTTCATTTTTACCACTTTCGTCCTAGCATAATTGCGACATTTAATTATGTCCTTGCTCCACATTCGACTATTGATTAAATAATTCGCAATTATTTAATTAATTCATGTCTATGATATTCTTCATGATTATTAAATAAATAATTTTTAATTAATTTATTAAATACGTCATTAATTGTCTAAGTCTTCCCTTAATTAAATAAATTTCTGAATTTATTTAATTATCCTTCTTCATTTATTCTTCCTAATTATAAAATAAATGAATTTTATTTATTTATTTAATATGTCACTAATTCTCATAATTAAATGAATTTATTAATTTATTTAATTATCGGTCATTATCCTCTAAATTAAATAATTATCTTTAATTATTTAATTGTCAAAATTAATATTCCTCTCATTTTAAATAAATAAATTATTTAAAATGTCATCACAATCTTAACTGACAGTCCACTTTGGTAAATAATTGAAAAATCAATTATTTATTGTCTCATAAAATCCGTATTTTGAATTAATTTAATTCAAAATGGTAACTAATCTTCTAAAAATCAAGTAATCGGGCAGATTCTTGATTTTCCAAATCGAATCTTTAGTTCAACTCTTATCTTCTTGATTTTTCGAATCTCACAAATCATGCAGTCTTTATCTTCTTGATTTTTGAATATCTTTATTTTTCTAATTAATTATCTCATTTATTCTCCATCGCCGATTCGATCTTCTTGGATGAAATCTTGATTGCTCACTTAGGATTTTTCCCTAACCCTGATTAGGGATTGTCAAATGTAATCTGGGCCTTTGGTTTTAGGCTGTTGTCAACAATCGATCTCGTTCGTCCATTCAAAATGGGATTTTCTATAAAATGCCATATTCCTCTCATTTTTGGATGACACACTGACATACTTAGATTTTTTTCATAACAATTATAGCATTTCTTGTCATATTTCATTAAGTTCTAGTCATATTGTCATAGGCTTAGTCATTCTAGAAGAAAATCCTTCAAAGCTTGTGTAGGTCTTCATCAAAGATTGCTCTCACGTCGAATCTGAGGGCAACACAAATCAGCAAGTTAGAAGGTACTATCAAGGTGAATCATGGAAACTCCTACAAACGAAAGGTATAATTGTTCTTATTTTTAGTTTTCATTGTTCTTGATAGGTCTTTGGGTTTATTTTATATGCATAATTGGTTGATAATCTAACCTAAATTTACCCTTAGTTACAGAAAGTTCTTTTCTTTTGGTGTCTCTACAACGGTTCTCCTTGTTTGATGACTTTGGTTGGAGGAATCTGTGGGTGTTTTTTGTGCTTGATGTGCCATTTTTGGTGCGTTTATTTGTGAAGAATGTCCTTGGTGGCCTACTTGTTTCACATTTTTTTGGTGGTTGGGTCTAGTGTTGTTCTTTTGACTCCCCTACTCTTGCCTTTGTTGTGCGACTAGGGGATATTTTGTTCTTTCACAAGTCTCTATGGGTGTGTGGTGTTGGTATGCCCTGGTTTGTGCTTGCTTTTTGTGAGCTGCTCTATTGCTCGTGGGACTTGGAGTTTTTTGCTCCCTTGGGTTCCACTGACTTTTTGGTGGTTCTGAGATTGTTCTTGGGAGTTCCTTTGGAGCTATTTGCTATTATTGGAGGTGTTTCCAAACCAGTTTCTATCCTGGCGTGGGTGGTTTGGGATCTATTGTTGTCTTGGGTTACCCTACTTGATGTGAGGGTTGTGGTGGATCCTTTCAGGACTGTTGTTGTTGTTGGTTTTATGCAAGATGATGACCTTCTTCTGCAGGAGTGTATTGTGGGAACTTCCTTGAAAGATTCTTTGTTCTTTGGTGGTTTTGGAAACCCTGCCTTGTTCTGTTGTGGGCAGGTACGTGCTTCAGGAAGGTTTCCTGGTTAGTGGAAGTGGTTGTTTCAGTGCTTGGGTTTGGTTGGGGGAGGGGGCTCTGGCTTTTTGGTGTGTTGGTTGCCTCTCTTGGAAGGATCCCTTTGTGGCTTGTGATGGGTCTTTTGTTTATGGAGATACACTTGGTTTGTTGGTTGCCCCTGGTGGTGGATGGCACTTTTGCTGAGGAAAGAGTTTATGGTTTTACTGTGTTGTGGACAGATTATGTTATTGGTTAGGAGGTTGGTTTTTTCCTTTCTTTTTCTCCTCTAGTTTGGATGACTTGGGAGGAGGTGGTCACCTATTCTGCTAGAGCTCTTGCTTGCTACCTTTTTCTACAATCGTTGTATTCTATAGAGGTGAATATTGCTCCTATTGAGATGGTGTTGGTGGTTATAGAGATGGTGGGAAGTGCTTCTCTCCTTGGTTGGTCCCTATTGAGGTGGTGTGTGCATGCTCTGGAGGGAGGTTTCTTTGTTGGTTTTGGTCCCCACTTCTTCTTCTCCTATAGAGGGGAGCCCCTTCCTTTTGAAGTGGTTTTGGGGTTGGTGTTTGGCTGTTTGGTGCAATTTAAAGATCATGCCTCAACAACATTTAGTGATTCTTACCTCTCTTTTGGAGGAATTTTGTTAGGCTCATTTTCGACTAAATTGAGTGGAAGGTCTACTGCGGTCCAGCTGCTGCAGGTGGTTTGCGGCCTGGTTGTCTCAGGAAGTATTTTAAGTCTTACTGTGTTATGGGTTGTTTCTAGGCTCAAGGCCTTTATTGTTCTAGACTTCAGACCTTTTCTTGTCCTAAGGGTTCTGTCACTCCTAGTTTTGGTGCCTGGAATGAGTTTTTTTGTTGGTCATAGACTTAAGACTGTTGTTGGTTCTGAGTGTGTTGTCACTCCTAGTTATCTAGTGAATAGGTGTTGTTAGTCTCTATTGTTTTTCTACAGTGCTTTTGCTGGTGCTTTCTTAGCTTTGTAAAAGGTTCTTGGTCCTTTCAAAACCTTGTTGTTCCTCTTTGGCCCCTGTGGCTATGTTGTGTAAAGGGTACGAAACCCTTTAAATGTTGCTTATCTTATAAAAAACAATTAAGTGGTTGGGTAGATAGGATGTAGGTAGCTAGGAATTTTTACGCAAATAAATTATCATATAAAGAAGTAAAAGATGAAAAATTAAAAAATATGATTTGTGCTCACTATTCATTGACCCACGCATAAATCAAAATCTTGAACTTAAGGCCAAGAGGTTTCCTATCCATTGGTTCCACCACTAAGGGATTAGGAACTATTTTTGGGATAGGTGGTACATGGTTTTTGACTATCCACCATGCAACAATTGTGAAGTCCCCCAATATTTCTTGAGGAAACTCTACTGTGAGTTCATCTTCAACAAAATCCCCAATTATTTTGATATGAGGGACTTGTAGGGGAGAGGTGGGGGGTCAGCACGGGATATACCTAGTGTATGAATGGATCCTCAGCGGAAAGCAAGATGAGATCTTGCTAGGCCATCTCATGAGCACATCATTATCCCTTTCATCATGAAGGAGAGTGTTGAGGTGGACACTTTGTAGGACATTAGCTCTTTGACCTAGAGTATCATCCAACATGCCAGTCTTGTAGTACAACGCCATCCAAGGGAGTCTTCTAGGGGTAGGATTCCACCCCATTCTTGTCAGGTTTGCAAGTCGGCTTGTACATATGACCCCACAAACACTTAGGAGGTTGGTGCATATGATACATATGCAGCTATGAAGATGATGATGTAAATTGATATTTTGAATCAAGCTTTCGACATTGATACTCAGGTAAATTTTAGCATGTTCATTGAATTTAATTTATTAAATTTCATTTTTGAAATGGAATATTAACTAATTGAGTTTTATGATTGCAATTAAATTTCACGGTCACAGTGTTGATACTGGATACACCGGCCCTCCACCTCTATATTACTCCACTGCATCTACTACTGAGGTATGTAACTAGAAAACAATTATAAATTTATTACATGTGAATAACATTGTTATATGAATGGTATTCTAGTATCTGATTTTGGATGTTGAATAGGCTAATATTGGAGGTTTCGTGGGAACACCTCCCAATGCAAGTGGAGTTAGAAAAACCTTCATGTAAGTAATAGAATAAATATTTTAACTAATGAATTGTACTTAATATATTTGTGTAGTTTATATTCATATCATTGATTACATTGCATTGCACATCTTTCAAACTCAAAGCATTACTTCACATTGCATAACTAATAACTAGATGTTCATAGATGACAAAATTTCAATTACAATATAGTTGTTTATAAAGTCAACATAACTAGTGATGCAATTACTTCACATAGCATAAGTAATAACTAGGAGCAGTTGCCAAATGCATTTGCTTGTCATGGCATTCCATGAGACCACTTTTTATTGAGGCATTTTTTCAAACAGTTCACTACCTTGTCTATGCTATGGATGCTTGGAAGAAACATATGAAAGAATAATAGTGAGCAATAGCATAGACAAGGAAATGAGTTGTTTGAAAAAATGCCTCAAAGAAATGTGATCTCATGGTGATGTCCATCACCATGAGACCCAATTTCTTTGAGGCATTTTTGTAAAGAAAGAATACAGAAACAAACTTTCCTAATGTGAAAACTCAGAGAAGAATGCAGATATGACTTTAAATTTTATATTTACATACCATTAAGATGCACATGAAGGAAATAACAGAATAGAGAAATAAACTCAAACACAATTGACACCAGATTTATGTGGGAAAACCCTTACGAGAGAAAAACCCACGACACCAAAGAAAATCACTTGTATTATAGTAATAAAATTACATACAAGTTACAGACTCTCCTTTCATATGTGAATATTACAACAAAAATATTTCCCTAATCAATCTCGTATAGAATATCACAGTTACAATGCTTTCTTACAACATATAATGAAACTCACTAATAGATCAATCGATCATCCAACCATAGAATTTTCTAACCTCTGAACCTTTCAACCTCAAATTCTCTTTGTACATGCTAAACCACATCATGGTTAGAGATGTTACAATATATATTAACACCCATGAACAATTCATTCAACTTCCTCCATAGAGCAACTGTTGAACTTCTCAAGAATTCAAACAGCCTCCTTCCAAGTCAGCAAACTCCTCCACTTGACGACTTACAACTCAGCAAACCAACAAGTTTTTTCTCTTCACCTTACACCACACTACCGCTACACAGTCAACAGGTTCCCATGGGGTGGTGATTTATCGTGCTACCTCCAAAAAATTCAATGGCTTCTAAGGTATGGTGGTAATCGCTCTACCGCTAGACTGTTTATAAGCATCCACGGTATGGCAGTTTACACTGCACTACCACTACACATCCGGTGAACTCCTACAGTATGGCAGTAACCACCGTACTACCGCTCGATAGATGAGAGGCTCATGCGGTATGGCGATAACCGTGCCACCGTAGCCCAGTGTAAAGACACCCACGGTATCTACCACACTACCGCTCAGCAGCTGAGAGACTCCCGCGGTATGGTAGTAACCGTGCTACCACTCCTCTCTCTCAAATACCTGGTAGTATAGAGGTAAAAGCATAAACAAAACACTTAAGAAACTTTGTTGCTTGGTGAAAGTATCAGGGTTTCTACCAGTGAGTTTGAGACAACTATTCTCAACAATCTCCCACTTGACAAAGAACTCACTGAACCCTTTTCAATACCTAAAGTCATTGAATATTCTAGATCCCAAGGCCCATCCAATTTGCATACCATTTGAACTTGTCTATGCTCACTGGCTTTGTCAATGCATCGACAACATTCTTCAGAGTATCCACCTTTTCCAAACAGACCTTTCCATCCTCCACCATATCTCGTACAAAATGATACTACACATCAATATGTTTCGTCCTAGCATGGAAAGTAGGATTCTTTTCCAAACAAATGGCACTCTGACTGTCACAACAAATAATAATCTTCCATGCATCAAAACAAATATCAGAACACAATATTTTAAGCCAAATGGCTTCCTTACAGGCATGAGTTGCTACCGTGTACTCAACCTCTATAGTAGATAAAGTGACTACAGTCTGCCGCTTACTCATCCAACTAACTGCACCACCATTCATCATGAAACAATATCCATTGGTGGATCTTTTGCTATCAATGTCCCCTGCCCAATCAGAATCCACATACCCACAAATGTTGAGAGTCATCTATGATTCAATTGAATTACCATGGTAACACAAAGCATATTCTGAAGTTCCCTTCAAATATCTAAAAAATATTTTCCCAGCATCCCAATGTGTCCTTCTAGAATTAGCCATAAACCGACTAAGTACTCCCATTGCTTGGGAAATGTTTGGCCTTGTACAGACCATTGCATACATTAAACTTCCAACTACACTAGCATAAGGCACTCTGGTCATGTCCTCTATCTCAGTAGGAGATTTTGGACAATCTTCAACAAATAGCTTCGTTCCCTGCAAAACTGGAACAACTAGCTGCTTGCAATCAGTCATACAAAATCTCTCTAGAACAGTGTTAATATACTTACTCTGGCTGAGCCAAAGTTTTCTATTCTTCCTATCCCTAGTTATTTCCATTCCCAGAATATACCTAGCTACACCAAGATCTTTCATTTTGAACTTTGCAGACAACTAATATTTTAGATTGGAAATCATAAACTTACTATTGCCTATGAACAACATATCATCAACATAGAGTGCAATAACAAGAACCCGATCATTTTCAATTTGAAGTACACACAATGATCTGATTTTGATCTTACAAAACCTAGTGGAAAAACAAACATGTCAAATTTCTGGTACCATATTATAGGTGACTGTTTTAAACCATACAAAGATTTCTTTAACTTGCAAACCAGATTTTCTTTACCTTTTACTACAAAGTGCTTAGGCTGGGACATGTAAATTTCATCTGCAAGATCACCATGAAAAAATGTTTTCTTCACATCCATCTACTCAATCTCCAAGTCATAAGCTACTGCAAGTGACAAAAGAAATCTTATAGATGTAAGCTTTGCTACCGGAGAAAAGATTTCCCCATAATCAATTCCCTCTACCTGGGAATAACCCTTTGCAACCAACCTCACTTTGTACTTTTCAATACTACCATCCAAAAAAAATTCCTTTTAAAAAACCATTTACAACCCACAAGCTTTCTACCTTTAGGCAATGGAACTAGATCCCAAGTGTCATTCTTCTTTAATGATGCCATTTCTTCATTCATGGCTTCCAACCAGGAATCTAAATCAGCCATCTCAACTACCTCTTTTACAATCCTAGGCTCATCAGTATTAGTAATCAAAGCATAGGCACAACTAGAATCCAACATAGAGAATCCATACCTATCAGGTTGCTTCTTTTCATGTGTAGACCTCCTCACAGGCTGAGGCTAAGGTTGTGATTCTTCTTCAGAACTCTTAGAGCTACTTGAACTCTCCTCAGTTTCAAGTACACTATCAATGTGTTGTTCCTCTTTTTCTGGGGTTATGGGTATTTCAACAACATCATTTTCCTCTTTATTTTCTTTTATCTCTAACTGCAGCTCCATTGAAGGTTTCAGCTTTCGAAAGATTATGCTTCTGTTGTATACAACCTTTTCAGTCACAGGATTCCAAAGCTTGTATCCTTTCACACCAATGTCATAGCCAATGAAGATACATTTAACAACTTTGTTATCCAATTTATATCTCTTCACATCTGGCACATAAACATATGCTTCACAACTAAATACCTGGTATGTGCATTACGCCATCAATTCTCTTAATTCTACCATCAGGAAACTGAATTATGGCTCTTCCATAACCAACAATTTCTAGAGATGAATTGCTTTCCAAGTACACCTTTCCACCATCATATTTTTCATTCTTAGTAAACCAATCTCTATGAGATGTCATGTGGAAAGATTCTCCAGAATCAATCAGCCAGACATCATTAGATGTCTAAGTTTCCAAGGCTGCAATGAAGGAATGTGCATTGCTTTGAGAAGAATCATTGTTGGAAGAGTTCTTCTTCTTCTTTTTCTCCTCTTTGCAATAATTTCGGACATGAACAAGTTGCCCACAATTCTAGCACTTCACCTTGGACTTCTTACCATGAGACTTTTATCTCCCTTCTGATTTCGATTTGGACTTCTTGTCCTTCTTCTTGCATTTATCTTTCGATCTTCCTCGAACAGCAAGAGCCTCCTTCACCATCTCAGAAGATTTCCTTCTCATTTCTTTAGACAACAAAGAAGCAACCACATCTTCCATCTTGAAATTGGTTGTCATGGTCCCAATCACCATCACCAAGTGATCCCAATAATCTGGCAAAAAACATAACAATAGCATACAACGATCTTCATCATCAATTTTTACGCTCACAAATGTTAACTAAGAAATCAATGTGTTAAATGTATTCAGATGATCACCACAGATGCCCCTTCCTCCATTTTCAAAGAGTATAAATTCTTCCTTAAGAATAGATTATTCACCAAGGACTTTCCCTAATAAATGTCTCCAATCTTCTTCCATAAAGAAGATGCAGTCTTCTCTTCATGAACATTTAGGAGAACAGAGTTTTCCAAAAAGAGTCTTATCAACCCTTTTGCTTTTATTTTTGCAAGATCCCAATCTTCTTGATTCATGCCAGAAGGTTTTGTTCCAAACACAACAAGCCAAAGATCTCAATCCACCAACAGGTCTTCCATTTTGAGTTTCCACGACTCAAAATTGTTGTCATTGAATTTCTCAATTTCAATCCTTCTTGATGTGCTTGTCATCTTAATCTGTAATTTAAATTACCAGACTTCTACAAGACTCTCATTGAAACAGAATTGACACAAAAAACCGAACCTACCCACAAGGATAACACAATTGGCCAAGCTCTGATACCACTTGTAAGGAAAGAATATGGATGCAGAAAAAACTTTCCTAATGTCAAAGCTCAGAGAAGAATGTAGCTATGACTTTAAATTTTACAATTACATACCATTAAGATGCACATGAAGGAAATAACATAATAGAGAAATAAACTCAAACTCAATTGACACCAGATTTACATGGGAAAACCCTTATGGGAGAAAAACCCACCACACCAAAGAAAATCACTTGTATTACAGTAATAAAATTACATACAAGTTATAGACTCTCCTTTCAGATGTCAATATTACAACAACAATATTTCCCTGATCAATCTCGTACATAATTTCATAGTTACAATGCTTTCTTACAGCATACAATGAAACTCACTAACAGATCAATTGATCATCCAACCATAGAATTTTATAACCTCTGAACCTTCAAACCTCAAATTCTCTCTGTACATGTTGAACCACATCATGGTTATAGATGTTACAATATATAGCAACAACTATGAATAGTTCATTCAACTTCCTCCATAGAGAAAATGTCAAACTTCTCAAGAATTCAAATGGCCTCCTTCCAAGTCAGCAAACTCCTCCACTTGACGGTTTACAACTCAAAAAACCAACAAGTCTGTGCTCTTCACCTTACACTGCACTACCGCTGTGTAGTCAACAGGTTCCCGTGGGGTGGCAGTTTATCATGCTACCTCTAGAAAAGTCAAGGGCTTCCGAGGTATGGCGGTAACCACTCTACCGCTAGACTATTTACAAGCATCCACGGTATGGTGGTTTACACCACACTACCGCTACACATCTAGTGAACTCCTGTGGTATGGCGGTAACCACTACACTACCGCTCGATAGATGAGAGGCTCCCATGGTCTGGCGATAACCATGCCACCGTAGCCCAGTGTAAAGACACTCGTGGTATGGAGGTAGTGTGCAAGAGGTATCATAGGGAACCAACTCTTTATTTGGAGATTCATCTTCACTAGGAGCATACCCACAGGCTCGAAGATGTTCCCTATTTCACAAGATTTCTAAGCTCCCATCTTTGCATTCCGGGTGCAATCTATGTGACAACAGTTTTTGGCACACCCGGTGGGACTGTTTGGACTCTCCTAGTCCAAAAAATTTCCACATAATTCTGATTTTTGGTTTGAAAATCAATATTTACAGCCTTTGGAGGTAGGATCTACACACACACCTAGTGACTTGGGTTATAAATCTACTAGTTTTAATAGATAAAGTGTTGGTATGTTTCAAAAATCAAGCTTTTATTCTTATTTCCAACTCTTCATATGAATAAAAATGTCAAATTTTCATAGTCAATATGTATATCCACCCCCATACTATGAAAATACTGTCAACGAACCTTCTTATCAACCATACCCAAATAGGTATGCTGCTAGTTTTATCCCAAACAACCATGCAACAACAATATATCAACATGCTCAACATACTTACCTCCCACCCATCCCTGCTCAACCTTCATATCAACATTTATATGTCCAAAATCAGCCTTAAGAAACATCTCTAATGTCAAATCAGTTCAAACACTCTCTTGATCACCTCCAAGATTTGGAGGTGAGGGATATGAAGAATAGCATGAATGCCATCAAGGACACATTGTTAGACTTCACAAAGAAGATAGAAGAGATTAGGAGGAAACAAGAGCTTGATTTGCAGGAACATGAGTTAGATTATCAGGCCTACCTTCATGAGTAGGAGTTGGAGACACAAAGAATACAGTTTGAAGAAAAGCTCTAGAGGGAGTTAGCCGCAAAAGAGGAGCAGATGAAGTTTTTTTTTGCTCAAACACAAAAGCATGAGGTCCAAACAAATCCTTTCATTCTAGATCAGCCCTTTCAAGATGAGGTTAGTAAGTATGAAATTCCAAGTTATAAGGAAAATGAGCCTCTTAACTCTGCAAATCATCCTTTTCAGCTTGAAATTCCAAATTTCATAAGCTTTCATCCTTTGCAAGTTGAGGAAAGTAATCAGGTACAACCTAGTATAGTTACAGAGCAACCCATTGATAGGGATATCACATTGACCATGGAGAATATTAGAAGTATAAATCCACTATATTTAGCTGTAGAGTATTACTGATTAGAGCAACAAAAGATTGATTTGGAGCAAGGGGTTGTAGAGTCCAAACCAATCAAAATTCTATGTTTTAGGAGTTCTTCAATACAACAGCAAATTCATAGCCAAGAGCAGTCCCGAACACCTTATAATAAAATTATCAATCCTACTTCAACAGCTAAAGGTTCTTGTAGTCCCTTTTGTGCCACCAAATCAGAAAAAACACATGTGGAGAAAAAGGTTGTTGTTGTTTATAGTGTATTCCCAATTGAAAATGAACATAACGCGTGTGTAGAGGAGGTTGGTTCAAGCTTGAAATTGAGTCCTTTTCACTTTGATTGGTTTGAGAAGTTTTTTAATGTTGTTTATGAGATGAATGAAAGTAGAATGGAAAGGCTACAAGGTGAAAGTATTTTGTTACAAAGACAAGTTGTGAAGGTTTCATTGTAGAAGGCACCACATGAGGAGGAAGATTCAATTTATTTGTTTGATCAGCTACTTGGATTTCTTGACAATGAGGAAGAGAGCATACAGGTGCTCAACTTACCAGCTGATTTGGAACAATAAGAACATGTTTAAAAAAATTATGAGTTGTCGTTCCATGAAAGAAAGGATGAGGATAGAATCTCAATCCATATAGAGAAGCAAAAGTACAGTTTTGTTTTGGAGTCTAGCAAGCTTGTTTTGCATGAAGATAGAATTGACTACTAGGATGAAAATGAAACCAAATCAGATTAGGTTCTAAGCCATGAAGATGAAGCATATAATTTTTTTTTAGAACTCCCTTTGTACTATAATGAAGAGGCTAACATGGATGAAACTAAGGCAGCTTGCCTTGAAGAGGAATCAAGTGAACTAACTAAAGATGATCAACCTTTTCAAGACAGCTATATGCTTAATTTTAAAGATCCTAACTATTCATCTTGTAGAGAGCTTGCCACTCTGCTATGACCAAGACCTCAAATCAGTAAGTGGTGAGGACAACAAGGTAAAACAAGTTTTTGAAATTGTTCTTTTTTCATTTAATCAATATGAAGCTAATCAATTCGAGGACAACAAGGAAAGTATGAAGCTAAATCCTTTAGAAGAAGAGGCCAAATGTCAAGAAGAGCAGTAGGAATTAGACAACTCCAGTTTGGGTAAGTTTTTAGACCCCCCTAATCAGTCCATAATTCATATTCAAATTGCAAGTGGCAACAGGAAAGTAAATAACCAACAAGAAACCAACAGTATGACTAGAAAGTTCATCCTTTCAAGAGGATGTACAATCAAAGATTTAGCTGGAAAAGAGCTAAATAAGGATACCCATGTTACTATTGTATCTAATGAGGAGGTTACAACCTTAGAACAATTGAATCAAATCACTTATTTACCCCATAACAACAGTATCCATGATCAGGTTCAGATGGTGAGTGAGTTTTTTTTGTTCTTCAGATAGTTTTGCAAAATTCTTTAGGGTATGTTCATATGGATCATATCTTATCAGTAATAAATCACCTTGCAAAACATCCTATGTTGATTAGAAGGGGAAGTTATTTCCCAATATCATTTAATGGTTATGTCTGAGCACTACCATTGCTGGGTAGTGTAGGTAGGGTAGTTTTCAAGTTAATAAGTTCTTAAGGAACATTTATTTTAAGTTTGGTTTTATTTTCCAATAAGTGCAAATGCACTATTTGTTGGCCCTATCTTAAATAGTGCCATCATAGTTTGTTTTTTGTTTTGTTCTGTTGTTGTATAGTTCCAAACAACTGAGTTATAGTGGCTTTCTGAGTAAGAGGAGGGAAAATTTTGATTCCATTCCCAATGGATTTTTTAGAAAACTGGTTTGGCATGCTTAGCAGGCAAGCATTCAGTAGAAATTGCCAGAAATGTTACCAAAAATTCACCTACAACTCAATTTGATAGAGCTAAAATAGTTGATTACATCTAAGGTGAAAGGTACTCCAATAAATTTTTGTTAATCCTAATCATTTGCATGTGAAATTTTCAAATGAAATTCAATTTTTATTATGCAATGTTTTACAACAGAAGGAGATTATACAAATTGCATGATATTGTTGTATTTCATTCATTTTGAAATGAAAATGTATACAATGTTGATGTTTCATACATTGAGATCAAAATAATGCTTAAATGTCCCACACAAGCCATGGGAATGACTGAATTGAATTAATACAACGTGGAAAGCAAGTTATACATCTGAAGATAAAGTAAAGAAAAAAAAAATGAAAAGAGATCATATCCTTAATTGCCTTAATGGCCGATGCTGGTGTTGATCCTTCTATCTTCAACTTGATCCTCCTATCTTCAACTCCTCTCGTTCTTGATTTCCAGATGTACCTACAGATGATCACAAGATTTGATTAGAGCTTAGGACATGAAATCTCATCATATGTTTCATCAACAGACATATAACCTACATCTATGATGCATTAAATCAATTGAGCCATTATTAGATAAATGCAAAAGATCCAAATTAGATCATCAAATGAAAGTCGAATCATCAGGAAGAGCATTGGACTTCACTATTTTATCTAACTAGTTTTCTCATTGTGCAGGTATATGTTCATTTTTCATTTTATAGTCCATCTCTTTTTTACATTTCAGCATGTGGAGAAAATGGGCTCCCATAAGGGTTGAGCCCAGCGTGCTGCCCTCTTGGATTTTAAAAGGGATTTGAAGTACATTTTAGTTTTCATGCAGGTGCAGTGAAGAAGGCACGTCAATCATATCACCAAGTTACCATGTGCATAATGAATATAGGACTACTCATTCATAGGAGCAAAGCTTTTGAGGTAGATACAATTAAAAGAATAAAGACAATCATTACAAAATGATTATGCCAAAATAATAGATGTTGTTAGAATTTTGTTAAGAAAATACCAAGTTTGTGAAGGAATAAAAAGGACAGTCCTCATAACTTCAAGGACAGCCTACAAAAATCCATTTAAGATAGGTTCACAACCTTCAGTTATAGCATCATCAAAAGCTAATACATGCCAAGAACAACAAGAACAACCATGACAAGGAAAGTTGGACAATGAAAGCTTAAACAATCACTAATAATTATGTTGAAGACAAAGTCCATACAAAGATACATAGTGATAGCGATTTTCCTTCCTCAAGATTCATTAAGACTCCATTATCCTACACTTATATAATCTTGGGCAGCAGGGTATAGTATCAGTGCAAGGTGTGACATTAACATTCACTAAATGCAAAGGAAGATGGAAGGACATCAAATCATGCATAAGAAGCAACTTAGAAGAAATGGCATTCTTAGAGTAGCATGGAATTGGCCAAGTAGCACTAATGTTTGATGATCCAACAATAGAGATTTAAGAATTTACTTTAATCATTAAACAAGATATTAGTGCTTTATGTTTTTCCATTGCAGGCCTACAGGTTCTCCATCATTCTCAAAACATAAGTGGCAAACAATAATCACTTTCAAGAAGGACAAAGTAATTTTTTGCATATTCAACATAATGAAGCTTCCAGTGATGATAAAGCATCAAGCAAATGAGGCCACAACCTAAGGTTATGAAAAAGAATGAAATGAAACATGGCCTGAATGCCCATATGGCTCAAATCCTGCAGCCTACATGAAAATAATCAAACCCTCGACATTACGGAGCATAGAAAGACACCAAGTTTCCTTACAAGAAAGAAATCCACGGCCTGAGAAGAAGAAAGAAACCATAATGGAAGCAACAGAGACAAATCCCGTGGCCTACACAATTTGAAAACCTTGAATACATCCATAAGAAATAAAGGAGGCTACAAAGAAATGAAAACCTAGAGGTAGTACATCATAGAAATACAACAAAGGCCACAACTTCTTCTTTTTGTAACAATCCAAATCATAAAAAAAGATGTGGATTTTCATTTTCTTTCACAGAGAATGCAAGAGACTGCATGTTTCAATAATAGAAGTGACTTACCAATAGAGAAGTCAGAGTTCAACAATGCTAGGAGGATCTTTGAACCCCATATTGAATGCAATCAAAGTCCAAATTCTCCATACAAACTCCAAGCTTAAGGATCTCCAGTTTGGCTCATGTTAGCTATCAGAACTCACAGTGCTCAAGAAAACCCTAAACAGTGGTGGTGTATCAAGCAGAGGAATGAATTTTCCAGAGGATAGAATGAAGTGAAATGGAAGAGATCCCGTGGGTATACTTAGGGTTTCTTTTACCCTAAGTATGTTGACCAAGTTTAAGGCATTTTTTCCCTTAATTTTATGTTATTTCTTTTGAACTAATACCCCATGCTAAGTATTTTTTAGGATTTGTTCACCTTCATTTCCTTTTGCTATGCCTTGTCACTTTAAAATACAACCTACCTTTAATCTTGCATATCCACAAAACACATATTGATTTATCTTAACATTTATTAAAAGGAATGTATTTTCCTTAATAAACTTGTTAATGATATTGTAATATTGGTTTTATAAACACTTATTAAGGTAAATAAATTTAATGCATTACCATTAATATTTGTTAATACAAACCAATACATGCTTCCTAAATGTGCAAGGAGTAAAGATGATTCATGCAAGTAAATTGGAGTGTTGTGCTCATACTTTAAATTCATTCTTTGACTTGGAGTCAAAGTTGAGTCTTTTTGGAGATCTTGTTGAATGATGCCATCATTCATGGAGGATTTTGAGGCATGAGCCTCAATTTTACATCATTTTTGGAGTTCTTTTGGTCGTGCACATTGAGAGGGGGAGTTAGCAACTATTTGACCTCAGTTTATATTAGTTGTGGACCCCCTTTTTTGTGGCTTTTCTCTTTTTCTTGTGGGAGGGATATGGTGTAGGAGCACCTGGTGAATTTCATTCCTCCATGAGACGATTTTGTAAAATTTGATTTAGTTTTATGTTTGAAGCATTTAATAAGGTCATTTAGACTATATTGAACATGTTTGAGTTAGTAAATAGGTTATTAGGTGGGTCATGAGTTCATTTTACAAATGTTGTCAAAAGTGTAAAATGTTGTCATGTTACAAAATGCAAAATGGGAAGATGAAGGGTCAAGGTTAGTTAGAAGTTGAAAGGTTCATTTGTAATTATTGAAACAAGTTGTAAAAGTCATAAAATACCTTGTATGGTTGAACCAAGGGTTAGAGGCCGTTTGGTGATAATTTGAAACAATGAAGTTCACTAATTTTGCAAAATCTAAACATTACTTTGTTGTTGCAATGAATTGTACGTAATGTACAAACTTCATGATGTGATTACAGTGATTGCATGTCATATTTTTTTTTTTTATAGAGCATTTTTGTTTTTGTCTCACATGATTTCATGAAGAATTGAGCAAGTTATGGTGTTTTTAGTGAAAATTGTTGAAAACCCCAACTAGGGCAAGCAGTGAGTTGAAAAAATGCATAACTTTTCATCCCACCAATAGAAAATCTTCAAAATTGTTAAAATGGAATTTTTTTAGGTGTAATTTGATTCTCCAAAGTGGAAGGAACAAAAGATAATTTTTGGTGTCGTTTGTGTGATGCCCTAGGCTGGAAAAGCATGATTTTTTAGCAAATATGAAGCATGGGTGTTAGAGTTTGATGAAAGACTTAGGGAAATGGATTTGTGATGGTTTGGTGAGAATTTTAATGTCATATTTGATATGTTTTAGGTGATAGATCAAGTGGGTAAAACCTGGAATTGATAGAACCAATAAGCACCTATGCCTACAAGCTTAATTAGGCCTTAAAGAAGCGAGACAGTCAAAATTTGAGGTATTTGTTACAAATTAACCTATACCCATTTCAAGATATGTTTTAAAGTGGAAAAAAGGGTATCTAAATATGTAATTATAGTCTTGGAAAAATTTCTGCATCAAAATATCTGAATGATTGTTCTTTTTGAAGGTTTACTAAAATATGAGGTTGTTTGATAGGAAGGAACTCATAGAAAGAGTCTAGGACTTCTTGGGTGGATTAGTTGAGTTTATTAGGTCATAGATACCCTATTAAAGGTTTCCCAAGATTTGGTTGAGTCTTTGAGTCATAGAATCCATTTTGGAGCTTGTAGTCTTGAGTGAACAAAAGGGGTAATTTGGGATAGTCAAAAGAAAACTTTATATTTTGTGAAATTTGAGTTCTTGTGAGTTATTTTTCTGTTTTTTATGTCACTACAACATATTCTAAAGTGTTCCTAGAGTTTAGTGAATAATTCCAAGTGTTGGTGACCCTTTGAGAGTTGTAGCCTTATTTGAACCATGCCATGTTAAAAGAGAGTGGTGCCATTATGATGAACCCATTGTTGTGAAATATGCCTCTATTTTGTTGAAGTGAACCCATACTCTGCATCAGGATATTTAAGAGATATTTTCACTTGCAATTGACTGCGAGTGCCACCTCTTGGCACTTTAGAGCTATCTATTGTATATATAGGAAAATTTTTATCTTTTTTCATAGTTCTTGCCTTTTTGCTCTCTTTTGTATTGCAGAGAGTCTAAGAAGTTTTGTAACTCAAATTGATCCACTTGTAGCAGAAAATTCCTTTCATTTTCAATAATAAGCAACATTTCCTTCTCAATTATACTTTGTTCAAGTGTTGTTTGAGTAGATTTGATACAAATATTGTGGTTTACTTGAAACCCTTCATTTTTATCTTATTCCTTCAATGTTTGGTACAAGTACAATATGTTATAGTACAGGTCTATGATTGTGTATCTCATTTGTTGAATGTGAGTTATGAGAACAACATTGTTTTCTTTCAAACAAACTTCAAATATTGAAACCTTTCACATGAAACACTTTTACAAAATATGTCAATTTGAGTTGTGAATAAACAAGGCTTCATGTTTGGAATATATTGTGAATATGACTAGCAAGTAGATCTAGAACTTCCGGTGCATCATCTCCTAGGATAAGTTTCAATTCCAAGTTTCTTTCTATCCCCTTTCCTTTCAAATAAGGTAGTTTGAATGAGGTATCATAGGGAACCAACCCTTTATCTGGAGATTCATCTTCACTATGAACATACCCATAGGCCCGAAGATGTTTTCATGTGTCACGAGATCGCTAAGCTCCCAACTTTGCATTTCGGGTGCAATCTCCATGACAACAACTGCTATGGCTAAAATCCTAAAAAAGGTGCTTTCCAACAAACTATGGATACTTGTAAAAAAATCTATCAAAGAATAATAGTAAGCAATAGCATAGAAAAGGCAATGAGCAGTTTGAAAAAATGCCTGAAAGAAATGTAGTCTCATGGTGATGGAATTCCATTCCATCACCATGAGACCGCATTTCTTTGAGGAATTTTTTCAAACTGCTCACTACCTTTTCTATGCTACCACATTTTCCATACATTTCTACCAAATAATTTTATCAAACTACTCACTTCTTTGCCGCTATGGCTAAAAGCCTAAAATAGGTGCTTTCCAACAAACTATGGATGGTTGGAAAAAATATATCAAAGCATAATAGTAAGCAATATCATAGTCAAGGCAGTGAGTAGTTTGATAAAATGCCTTGAAGAAATGTGATCTCATGGTGATGGAATTCCATTCCATCACCATGAGACCACATTTCTTTGAGGCATCTTTTCAAACAACTCACTGCCTGAAGAATAGAAACCAAGCTTTTAGCCAAAATTTATGTCCAAATTCTTTTCAAGGTCCTCATCCTCATCCAAAATTTACCAATCCATGGAACCTTTCACCTTTTATTTCACTTTTTCATATCCCCACCCTTCCCTCTTCATGTCATGATCGCCCTCCATCTCATAACCAAGACCACACTATACCATCCACCCCATCCCGACATAATACAGTAGAGAAGGCAATGAACTATTTGAAAAAATGCCTCAAAGAAATGTGCTCTCATGGTGATGGAATTCCATGACACATTTTTTTGTAATGACATTCCATCACCATGAGACCACATTTCTTTGAGGCATTTTTTCAAACAGTTCAATGTCTTCTCTATGTTTCTGTAGTTTTCGTACATGTCTACCAAATCATTTTATCAAACGGTTCACCGCCTTGCTGCTATGGATAAAAGCCTAAAACAGGTGCTTTCGAACAAGCTATGGATAGGGAAAATAGTAAACATGATAGTCAGAAATATATAGTTTAATAAGTTCTCAAAATTTTGTTCATTATCTCATACATTATAAGCCATGGCACGCATCACTATTGTAGTTTTCATGATTGAATAATTTATTGTTTTATTTTCAGATGTTGGAAGCAGATACACCTCCACATGTTCATAGGGAAATGGAGCTTGGTGTTTCTTCTACTATAGAGTCCTTGATGCCTCTCACGGAGGTATGAGGCAAATTACTAAATTTCAATTTCCATTCATTGTTATAGCTGTTAGTTAATGAAAAGTCAAACCATTATTGATTCATAGTTTAATTTCTCTTTGGATGGTTTCTATAGGGCTTCAACATGCCACAACATGGGCATGAAAATATTTCCCTCGAGGAGAGTGATCGTCTAGTGGTGGTAAGTGATTATTTTTTTAAATATATCATTTTTTCTAATGTAATTTCTATATATTAGTGTCTTTACTTGTTATTAAAGCTTGACCAAGAACTAAACACTAGGCAGATCACCAGGAGCACTCCTCGATCTCAAAATAAATGAGTGATAGACTTATCACCATCCGACCGAAAAGCAAAGGGAAAGATTTTATTTTGAGAGCATGGAGAGAAATGACTTTTGATTCTAGATCCCTTTGTTGTATGCCTATATGGCTATTTTGTATATAATTTATACTTATATCAACATATATTGATCTATGTCTACATGGCTATTTTTTTAATACAAATATTTCTTATCGATGTTGTCCATATTTGCATTATAAATCCATGGTTCAATAGATATGAGTTACATCTATTCAAGTGTATGCTTTACAACTTACGTGTATACTTTGTGACTTACGTGTATTCCAATGTATACTTTTCTACTTACATGTTTTCATGCATATACCTTTTATTCATGATATACTTTGTATTAATTTGCGTATACTATGTATTTATGTGTATAATTCAAGGCTTATGTGTATTTGAGTTTGTGAGCTTCACTTATTCACATGTATGCTTGACTTATTCACGTGTATACTTATTAATTGGTTAGCCCTAGAATTGCTCATTGTTTTCCTTCATGGTTTGTCTTGAATATTTATTGATTGATGCTAAAAAACTTCAATATTTCCAAGAATACTAACTTAGAGTTATGAATTATAAAATTGCACAAATTGAAAATAAAAGATTAACTGCAAATAAATGCACTAATTATTAACTTGATAATTGCTTAAGAATGAGTATAATATATATATCAAGAGATGGGCCTTCTAGAATGGCAACTGACAACTAGAAAATAGGCATGCAACTCCATGCAAGATTACATAATTAAGAAATCATTATCCTAAAAATATAACAACTAGCAAACTTATCTAAAGGAATATTTTAGGCAGAATATTCTACACTAACATTTTCATTATCAATGGCTTGTTTCCATGCTCGCTCCCCAACTATCAACCAAAATTTGTCAAGAAACCCCTTTGATATATTTATATGTCCATCAGATCAATGGATATAAATCTACCCAAAGCATTCCCAATACTTTGAAAGTAGTAATCCACCCAAAATTGTAACGAGAGATAAGGCAAATGAACCCACATAGGTATAACTGAATAAAGAACAGTTCACCTTTCATTTCTTGGTGAAACCATTGCCAAAGTTAGAATATCTTAAAGTTGAAGAAGAATTATGATCTATATAATATAGAATTAGTACCCATTTGATCAATACAAAATTTTCAACCATGGGCTTATCATGCTTTTTCAAATTTGGTAAGAAGGCTTATTTAAGATCCTTGAGCAATGTATTTCCTAGTGCTCCCTTGTTCTTACATATCTCAACTCAGTTTAATTCAAAGAGTTCCATCAAATTCTTTATCTAAAAGAAAAAAAACATTTTCAATTGGTATTTCATGAGATGTTTCATAAAAAGATTCTAGTATATTTAATCTTTTGATTGGAACAACTCAATTAAGCAAATGATACACAATCTTCACAACACTTGCAAAACATAATATTCATAGTAGATGACGAGTAGTTAACTTCTTGACAGATTATCATACAAACATTTATCTTGAATAGTATTTAAACATTTTCACAACATAATCCTCATAGTACAGAATGAATTGTTATGTTCTTTATCCATCACCATATAAACACGTTGAAAGATGTATATGCCAACTTTTTGCAATATTATTTCCTGTATAGGAAATGGACTTGGGAGAAAGTTTTATAATTTATAATAAAAGTAAGAAATGGACTTAGGTAAGAAAATTATTTATCACACCAAATAATAAATGTACGTGAGGCATCACTTGTTTCTCTTATAATCCAATTTTCAAGCATAGCAAATCATTTCAAATGAAAATGACAAAATGCTTCACAATCAAAGTTGTTAATTAAGGAAAAAAATGTTTCCAAGTTCCACCATTGTATGCATTTTCAATTGGTTGTATATTATTGTAAGGGAAAGGAGGATAATAAAAAAATGTCTTTCCCTTGCTAGAATTGAGGATGATCATATGATTTTGGTGTGGAAAACTCAGACTTCACAACTGTCATGTGAATGTTTCTGTTTTTGATTGTTTTGCATGCCATCATAAAGGATCAAGCCAGTTGAATGTAGTTCAGATTTTTTTGGGTGCGAAAGAGGACCATGCCTAGCGTAAACGTACCTATCCAAACACATTGGAATAGTTTGTTTGGTCACACGAGTTGCAAAACGAAAGTTGCACCACTTTGCAACTTTACACTGCTTGCATTTGACGCTTTTTCCATCAACTGAAAATTCATCACCATGGGAAAATGACTCCGAGATAACAAAAACTGAGAAAATTTATTGTATAGGGGCAGTAGGCTCATACAAAGAGTTTGTAAGCATCACAGTTTCTGAGTAATAGTCTGTCAAAGATTGCAGCCATTTTGCACTCTGGACCCTTAAGGGATCGAGCCAGTTGAATGTAGCTCAGAGTGATTCGATGTGTTTGGGTACAAAAGAGGACCATGCCTAGCGTAAATTTACCCATCTAGATGTGTTGGAACAGTTTGTTTGGTCACACGAGTTGCAAAATGAAAGTTGTACTTTACAACTTTACGCTGCTTACATTTGACACTTTTTCCATCAAGTGAAAACCAAAAACCACAAGAAAATGACTCCGAGGTAGAAAAAAACCAAGAGATTTTATTGTAGAGGGGCCCAACGCAATCTCATAGGATTAGACGAAGAGTTCGTAAGCATCACAGTTTTTGAGTAATAGCCTGTCAAAGATTGCAGCGATTTTGCACTTTGGACCCTTAAGAGATCGAGCCGGTTGAATGTATCTCGAAGTGATTCAACATGTTTGGGTGAAAAATAAGACCATTCCTAGTGTAAACGTACCCATCCAGATGTGTTGGAATAGTTCATTTGGTCACACGAGTTGCAGAACAAAAATTGCACCACTTTGCAACTTTACACTACTTGCATTTGACACTTTTTCCATCAAGTGAAAACTAGAAACTGTGGGAAAATGACTTTGATATAAAAAAATCGAGAGAGGTTATTTTAGAGGGGCCAACGTGATCTTGTAGGCTTAGACAGAGAGTTCATAAGTGCATGGTTTCTGAGTAATAGCTAGTCAAAAATTGCAGCCATTTTGCACTTTGGACTCTTAAGGGATCAAGTCGGTTGAACATAGCTTAGAGTGATTGCACATGTTTGGGTGAAAAAGAGGACCAAGATTAGTGTAAATATACCCATCTAGACATGTTGGAACAGTCTGCTTGGTCACACGAGTTGTAGAACGAAAGTTGCACCACTTTGCAATTTTACACTGCTTGTATTTGACACTTTTTCCATTAAGTGAAAACTAGACACCATGGGAAAATGACTTTGAGATAACAAAAACCAAGAGAGGTTATTGTAGAGGAGTCCAATACGATACTGTAGGCTTAGACGAAAATTTTGTAAGCATCATGGTTTTCGAGTAATAGCTCGTCAAAGATTACAACCATTTTGCACTTTGGACCCTTAAGGGATTGAGTCGGTTGAACGTAGCTCAGAGTGAATCAGCATGTTTGGGTGCAAAAGAGGACCATGCCTAGATTAAACGTACCCATCTGGACATGTTCTAATAGTTTTTTTGGTCACACGAGTTGCAGAAAAAAAGTTGCATCACTTTGCAACTTTACACTACTTGCATTTGACACTCTTTCCATCAAGTGAAAACTAGACACCATGAGAAAATGACTTTGAGATAACAAAAATAAAGAGACATTATTGTAGAGGGTCCCAACGTGATCATGTAGGCTCAGAAGAAGAGTTTGTGTCAAAGTTTCCGAGTAATAGCCAGTCAAAGATTGCAACCATTTTGCACTTTGGACCCTTAAGGGATCGAGCCAGTTGAATGTAGCTCAGAGTGATTCAGCATGTTTGGGTGTGAAAGAGGACCATGCATAGCATAAATGTACCCATATGGATGTGTTGGAATAGTCCATTTGGTCACACGAGTTGCAGAATGAAAGTTGCACCACTTTGCAACTTTACATTGCTTGCATTTGACATTTTGTCCATTAAGTGAAAATTGGACACCACGAGAAAATGACTCTAAGATAACTAAACCCGAGAGAGGTTATTGTAGAGGTTCCCTACATGTTCCTGATGCCTCAAATGGAATTCCCGTAACTGACACAGTCTCCAGGTAACAGGCCATCAAATATTTTTTCCCTTTTGCAATTTGGACTGTTAAGGGATTACACTGCATGAATTACAAATGTTTGAGGGAAGCAATAAATTTCAAAATTTGAGTAAATATCATTAAAAATGTTTGAGGGCAGCAATAAATAGGCACTAGGGGATTAGATCCCAAACCCAATTATAAATGTTTGAGATCAGACATGAATTTTTAGTTGGAAAACATGTGTGAGGAACTTGTGGGGTACTTTAGTTAATTCATGTTACTTGAACGACATCTAGCAAGTCATACATGTTTCTATTACTTGTAAATTTGGTTATTTTTATGACATGTTGACATTATTTTATGACATTATGCATAAAAAATGTTTACAAATTGAAATTCTTAAATTTTTATGTGAATAGATGGTATGCTATATTGATATTGATATATAATCATTAGGTTGATTTGTTTTAATAAATTAAGTTTTTATAATAAGTTAGTCAATTGGTGCTAGTTATAATAGGGACAAAATAAAATAAGAAAATGAATGATTGGTAACCATCAATGGTTATTACAATCACTATATTAATAATATGATGTTTACAATAAAATGAGATTTGTTTAGCAGTCATAATTATTATCTTTGTGCTACAATTTTCTAATATGCTTCATACACCAATATGAAACCAAAGTGCTTGTACTTGTAGGCACAATTCTTTCTCAAAACTATCAAGTGGTAATACAAAATCATGAGAAAAAAATAAACCTATGTGAATTCCAACACCCTACATAAATCAAATATTGAATCAATGTGCCCGATTTTCATGCACACAAACTCAACTTATAAGATTCTCTCATAATAACCAAAAATAGGATTCAAGGATTCCTTAGGTACTCCGTTCTCATAGATCTTTTACAATGTCACTCATACATTCGAGATGATCTTATAATGTCTACATCATAGGTGCTCATAATGAGATTAACTTCAAATGAATAACTTGAAATTCCCTCACTAAGCTTCACACACACTTTTATAATGTCTACACCATAGGTGGTCATGATGACATTAACTTCAAATGAATAATTTAGTACCATTTGCTAGTCTTGGATTTGGCATATACTTTATAACTTTATTTGGGTTTACTAGCTCCCACCTAAACAAAGAAAAAAGATTGTAAATATTAATAGTCACATAATCACAATCAATTCAAATAAACATGTGATATGTCAATAATCTAAAACTTGTGTGCTCAATTATGCAATATCTTAAAACTTATCACTAGTCGATCTAGTCCATTGAATATCTTAAAAAGTAATTTTTATATGAATATCAAGCATACCTCCCATCTATCAAGATTAAACTTTAGAGGGTCCTTGAAGTAATGAGGATGAACATGAATAAAACATAACCAAACTATTACTTTCCAACCTTTTGGAAACTTGTAACCTGTTATAAAAACAACACAATTTAATCTTCCACTTAGTTTACTATTTTATTGAGAATATCCTACATCATTTTTTTTTGCATATTTTTAAGAAAAAATAAAATACCATTGAACTTAGTATCCTTTTGCACAGTTCTAAACATAAAACATGTGTGAGATGAACATGAACTGTGTACTTAGTAGTTATACTCTTTATTGTGTCAAGTATCAAACTCACGAATTTTGATCTAGGTTCAAGATGCATGTCAAAGTCTTGAAATAGTTAACACTCTACCTTCTAATTCCAGTAACAACAACTGAGCATGTAGGGTATTCGATGTTTTCTCTGTCTATAACTGGGGCCTCCAATTTCTTTTTGGCCTCTACACTACGACACAAGTAATAATCTGTTTCCTCTTCGTCGTCTTCATTTGCAATGACTGAATAAACATTCCTTACATTGATATGTGCAGAAAATTAGATGAAATTGTCAACTTTACAAATACACTACAAAGTAAGATAATAATAAGAATCAAAAACTATGTAAGTAGATATATTACTTGGTTACTAGAAATGTGGTCAAAGTCAACCGATGATTCCATCTATGTTAGTTCCAATTCCGTCAGAGGACGATACATGTAAAGTGGGATAAGATAACTTAACCACCATTTCTCAACCCACTCCTTTGACTCGCACTCATCCTAGGCTTGCATTGTACATGAAGAACAAAAGTGTTCCATCTTCCACTACTATGAACCTGCATTTGAGCTATGATAGCTCATCGATCCTGTCAGTGTACAATAATCATATGGTGCAATGTTAGTATCATCCATCAACCAAAAAAATCTATGAACCGAAGACTTACCTTCATTACCTAGACCCATCAAAGCATTACACCACTGGATGATTGATTTTGCAGTCAACTTTTCATTTTCTTTATACTTTAACTTTCTCATAATGCTCTTTTGAAACATGCTACTGCACCATCATACTCCCCCTTTCCATTCCCTGCCTCACAAAAGTTCCACATATGTTGAACACCTGTAATGACATGCATCCTGCTCAACTAGTAGAACATGTGTGAGTTCTTGAACTGTGTTGCACAGTTATCTGACCATATGATATTTTGACCGTATGCTATGCCCTTCTGAGCCAAATCATTGTAGAACAAAGAAGCAACCTTGCACAAACTTTGGAGAATGTGTGTATCATCACTAATATAAAAGTGGTACTCCCAATGGTCCTTTGTACTATTAGCTGCATGAATGAATGCTATGTGCACAAATATAAAAACTTGTGTGGAGTTGTAATATTGTGACTGCACCTCACGTTGTGGTTGTAGAGTGTAGTTCTCTACAAATTTGACCACTAAAACTATGCTACCAATTGGAAAGGTGTCCTTGCATAACTTGAATTGCAAGTACAACCATCGAGCTCTATGGGTATCATCATACACTATATTGTCACGAAATATAGACATAAATTGATACACTAGAATCTTCTAAATAACCAAATCACACCTTTTTGCTTGATTACCATCTTTTGTAACATATGCCACTATTTTGTACTTCTCAAACTCTACTAGTTGCTTTCCCACCGCATGTGTGCTTTCCATATGTTGACATACTGGCATACGTTGCAAGCCACTGCAATGCTGGCATGAACCATCCAAGCATAGTTTCCTGTAGAATATTTGGTCATCCTCTCTTTCACATAAATTTTTTGATAAGAACTCTCTTGAAGATGTTGGTGGGGCATGTATGCCACAATCCTGCAAAACATTGTTAGTATGCAAATCTAAACATATAGAAAAAAAAACATCATAATGGTTAGATAATTCAATATGTAATCTACAACAAGTAGTGCGTGTGTGATTTATCTTGACATAAAAATATTTAAGCATTTCAAAATATCTTTGAGAAATTTGAATTTGAGGATAATCCTCTTGAAATTTATGAAAAAATTGGGTTTGAGTCGTATCAAAAAAATGTTTTGGATGTGGCTCACGGTTCTGAATACCGATTCTTTTTCTTACCACATCCCTTTGATTCAGAGATGGCCTTGTGTTATTCTTCCAATAGTCTTCAATTATTGTTCTCAATGCTTGAACAACTGGTTTATCTTTTCGTGGGAGTCTCCCTAAGAATGCCCATAATTTATTTGAATCGATGCCCTCAATTCTTTGGTGCCTTTGAATCGCTCTTGATAAATTTTTTCTATTAATTCTCAATTGTTGACTCATCTTTCTAATGATACGAGATCTCCTTGTTTGACTACTTACCAAAGTCGATGTAATGACATGTCAGGTGGCATTACTATCCTTTGAGCATGAGGTCTTACCCACACTCTCATAAGCATCCATTAGATTCTTCACAATAGTATTTTCACTTGAAGCATTCGATGTTCTCAACCCAAGAATCTTCATGATGTTTGTATACTTTATACCTCGCATCATTTCAACAAATAGTTGACATCTTGTAGTCTCATTTAGCCTTTCAAAGAACAATTTCCAAATCTTATCAACATATCTGCTACAAGTGCATTTTGGAATCTTACCTTCCATTGGCTGCAAAATATTCTCATCAATATTAATCAAATACTTTGTCTTTCTATGCAAAATTTTAGGTGGTGTTCTCCTATGTACATACATCTCAACATTAGGAATTTCAACAATATTTAAGTGAGATGGGATAGATCGCGTACCTTCTATCGAGGGTGGAATAGATGACATACCTTGAGGTTGACATGGCAACGATGGCATACCTACTTTTTCAAATGCGAGTGATGATGTACTCTCAACTTGAGATGTGGTGGATGGTGTCCCTCCATATTCACTTACGGTAGATGGTGTCCCTTCGTATTCACTTGTGATAGAGGGTGTGTCTCCAACTACGGTATTCAAATCTATCTTAACATGATTCTTTTGCATTCATTTCCTTTGTGCCACCAATTCCTTTCCTCTTTTTTATGGTTGAGGGTCCTCTTCAATTGGCCTTTTTTCATCAATCATATCCAATTTCTTCTTCTGAAAATATTCCCTCATCCATTCTTTTTTAGTTGCTTTATAAGTTTTGTACTCTTCCTCTGTTAGTTTATTCCTTCTTCGTTTCCTCAGCATGGCAGATAATCTTACCTATAGCATGATAATGAGACAAGTATTAGTTCCTAAAAAAATGAATCCATACAAATAAATGAAATATGTCATTCAAGGCTTCCTAAAAAATACTTATAGTCATCTTGTAGAAGAGTATTTCTAGCATAGACAAAGGTCACATGAATTTTTGGATGGAATGCCTTAAAGAAATGTGGTCATGTGGCATGCCATGATTGCAAGATAGGCTAAAAATGGATTCATGGACAAGGCATGCAAATTGTTTGAAAATAATGTTTTGGTAGAAATGTATGCAAAATGTGGTACCCATGACAAGCTAGGAGCTCACTAGCTTGTTAATGTGGTAGGGTTGACAAGGTAGGGGCTGCATGAAGAAATGCCTCATAGAAATGGGGTGTCATGGTGATGTACATAGGGGCTGCATCAAGAAATACCTCATAGAAATGGGGTGTCACAGTGATGTAGGGGCTGCATCAAGAAATACCTCATAGAAATGGGGTGTCACAGTGATGTACGTGACATATATCACCATGACACCCCATTTCTATGAGGCATTTCTTCATGCAGCCCCTACCTTGTCAACCCTACCGCATTGACAAGCTAGTGAGCTCAGTAGCTTGTCATGGGTATTGTTATGCCTTGAATACACGCCCCAAATTTTGCTTGGAAAAGTTGGGGACCCCCCTTTTTCTTTTCTTCTTTTCATTTTCTTTGTCTTTGTCGGATTCGGATATCGGACTGGAACTGGAACAAAAAAAATTCCAAGGTTCTTGTTCCTGGTTCCATCCCGATCCCATTTCCCCGCTTCGCCTTCGAGTGTCATTCGGGTTCACATCCTGTCTCATCCCCGTCTCGTTCTTCGGCCCGTTCTTTCTTTGTCTCATTTTTTTCCGTTGCATTGTTCGTTTCTTTTCATTTTCTTTTTTGTTTGTCCTTTGTCACGTTGTTTTCTTTTCATCTTCTTGTTTGTTCATTTGTCCATCTTCACCCTCATGTCGCTTGTTTATGGTTTCGTGTTGTTTATTTTTGATCTTTGTGTCATCGTCTCATCATTAAATTCTCAAAAATACAAAAAAAATAAGAGAACTTTGAAAAATACAAAAAAAAAATTCAAAAATTCAAAAAAACACAAAAAATTGTAAAAAAAGAAATATTTAAATATTTAAAAAATTATTATTATAAATTTATTATTTTGAAATTTAAATAATATAAATCTTTTATGATTTTAAAAGATTTATAAAGTTTAAATATAATAATAATAATAAGAATAATAATAATAATAATAAGGATTTAAATATTTAAAGAGTTTCAAATAGACAAATTAGAAATAAATTTTCCTTTTTTAAAAAAATAAAAAATAATATAAATCTTTTTAACTTTTAAAAAGATTTATAAAATTTAAATTAAAAAGGAATATAAAATAATAAATAAATAATTAAAAAAAAATTAAATGAACAATTTAAATAAATAAGGTTTCAAAAGTTTTTAATGAAATATTTTATTTTTATTTATTTTTTTAAATCTTTATAAAATCATAAAAATCATAAAAGAGAATTTTTTTTTTAAAAAGTAAATAATAAAAATCTTTTTGTTTTAGAGTAAAGATTTCGAAAATCTAAAAAATACAAACAAATTAAATAAGAAATCTTTAAAAAAGCTTCATAAAGGGTAAAAGGCAAGTTCCCGAGCCCAACCCCACTAGGTAATAAAGGAAAAAAAATGTGTGTTGAGCGGAGCGAGAATGAATCAATAACTTGGCACATTGATCTTTTTTTCAAGTGTTTGGTGCCACTCCAGCTCCTACCCCGCCTTTGTAAAAATTATTTTGATTTGCGGAACCAGAACGAGATTAGAAACTTGCCCCAAAACAAAAAAAGTGGTTCACATCCAGAATTGGTTTCGATTCTGCATGGAAATGGCTCCACCCCGCATGTGACATGATCTCGTTCTGAGTCTGCTCAGAGATGGTTTTGAACCCGCCATTTGCAAAATGGGGCGAATGAAAATAAATGGTCAGAGTTGGGTTTATCTTTGGTCTTATGCCAGGAAAATGAACTGTTCGACAAAATGCATCAAAGAAAACCACCATTTCATACGATGCCATGGGATGCCATTGGAGGTCATCCACAAAACAGATCTGTTGAAGAAACTTTGGAAACTCAAAATGCAACTGCCTTGGCGGACATGAACACAAGATGTGGAAGCACAGAGACGGCTGTGAACTCCTTGACCGAATGCCTCAAACGAAGCGCACCAGGGAATGAATGGAAAACATGAACCCGATATGTGAAAGCATAGACCCAACACATCAAAGGTTTGAAAGAGTTCCTAGCAGAACATGCATACAAAATGTGGAAGCGTGCATAGAGAGCAAGGGCGTGAGAACCATTTAACAAAATGCCTGAGGGGTCGCACCTCACTGAAACACCATGATTGAAGAAATGGTCAAAGCACTTGGACTACTCGACAAAATGTTCAAATAAATGTGATCTCATCAAATGCCATGATTGAGGGCTTGAACAAAATGAATTTGTAGAGCATAGGCCACAGGGATGTGGTCTCCAAATGAGTTTTATGAAATGAAATCATCACAGAGGATTTGCACAAAATGAATTGTTTGATTGAATCTCTCAAGGAAGGGTGCCTCAAGAAGTGGTCTCACGTCACCCCATGATTGCAAGTTGAACAAAAAAAATGTGCAGAGGATAGATTTTGCAAGAGACTGTCTCATTTCACCGAAGGATTTTGTTACATGTTGCAGTTGCAAACTGCCCCTGAGAACATGCACCAAATATAGAGGGGAAGATGTGAAGGAATTGTTGCAGTGAAGTCACAACCATATTTGATGGGAGATTCAATGATAATTTGAGTTGGATACTAATGCCTTATGGTTTGCACACAATGTTTAATCAAAACAGAAAATTATATTAGAAAACCTTCTAATAACGGATCTAGTGAATATTATGCACATTTGAAAATAGGTTGTTGGATGAACATACAGTTTTTCAATCACATTGTATGGACAAATGACATGAGTTCCATAGTTCCTTAGAACTTGTTAATCTCGAAGCTGAATTTGGTGAAAAGCTTTTGTGTGCAAAATTGATTAATTAATTATGTTCTTTTGGTGATTTCCAGGTATTTTCCAGGTTTGAGAAGCAGAGTTGTGAGAATATTGATTTTAAAATTTGCATATTCAACATGCATATGAAACATCAAGACATTGAAACCGGGCACAAATTAATGTTATTTTATTTTAATGACATTAATTTAAAAGGAAGTATTTAATTATTATTTCAGATTATAGGGATAAAGAGTTTTATCCAATGCATTTTATTGAAATAATTAATTAAGGTTCAAAATTGGTTAATTTGTGGTGATAATTAAATTATATTAATTGATTAATTTTACAAATTAATTAAATGTGTTTGATGTCTTACAGATACTTTGAAAATACAAACGATAGTGATTTGCAAAACAAACGTGCAAAGGGAAGGATTTTCTGAAAGACTATCAAACTAGAAGAAAGTTGAAAGTATGGTGGGCCTGTTTACCGTGATCTCCAGAAAAGGATGTTGATTTACATCACAACAAGAAGTGAACTCAAAATGGAGAACTTGAGTTGAAAGTGCAAATTGAAAATTGCCAACTGAAACTAACTGGAATTAACTGAGGTCAACAGAAGCCTAAACAAAACTTATCTTTTTGAGGAATTGTGTGCACAAAAGCTACAACTTTTTGATGTCTTGGTTTTGAGAGGAAATTATGGGATTTTGAGCTATTAATTTTAATATCTGCTTATTGTATAGGGTTAGACACTTAGGAAAAGAGTTAGAAGTTTTACAGTTTAGCTGATTAGAGTTAACAATAGGATAGTTAATGGAGTTTTCTGCAATTCTTAGCTTAGCTGAGGTAATTTGAAGACATAGGTTTCTGTACACTAGTGATCTTGCCAGATTTGCAAATGTTGCTTATCTGTTTCATTGACAGTAGAAAAAACCAGACTTAAACCTGCTTTAAATTATGCTCTAGAATGATGTTTGTTTTATTAATCATTTAATTTGGAAAGCTTTCAAGGAATGGAGTTCTATCTTTTCTTTTGTTTGAATTATGGTTTGAAATCTACTGATGAAGTTTGCACTGTGAATGAATGGATTTGTATTGATTACAAGTTGATTTGTTTTGTAGTTTTAGTTTAGGAATTCCTTGGAAGGTAACACATCTAATTAGTTGAATGAATCAACATTCTTTTCACTCTTATGTCCCTAATCTATATTTTTCCTTTTTTTTATACCCCCTGATTAAGGTAGGTTTAGATAGAAGTTTGATCTTGCAGCAACCAAGAAACTCAATAACCAGCAGGCCCCTTGCATATTATAGCTATATTGACCACTTTGCAAAATAGTAATGTTGTGAACCAACATCAAGGACCTTGGGAGGTGATCAGTTTAACCATTGATTGTCCTTTTCAGGAGAGGTGAGGTGTTTATATCTTACCTGCATGTTATGTGTCAATTTGGCATATCAACAGAACTGGCGCTAGAAGGAGGGCGACTTGAGAAATTTTGGCTTGTTGTGATTTGGAGTGGGTTGGATCTTGGAAAACCTAGCTTTGATGGGTAGCCCTTTATGTATACCTAGATTTATTCATGAAATCCCTGATCACATGTATGATAGGCTTCCTTTATTTTTCCCTAACGGTGGACAAAATGCTTCTAAACATGTCAATATTTGCAGGGATTTAGTCTTTTTTCTCCATATTCAGCATGAGGACATTGTCTGTCAATTGTTTGTCGAAACACTTCAAGGTACAGCGAGGCAATGGTATGTTAATCTACCACCAGATTCTATTTGTTCATGGATAGAATTAGAAATCTTATTCCTAGATTAGTTTGATCCTCATGCACGTGCACCACATCCATCACATGAATTTGCAGCTCCAAAAAGGATACCACTTGAACCCATTTATCAATTCAATCACATGTTCTTGTTTATGTATCAAAGGGTTCAAGCTTTAAATTTAGTTATTGATGATCATATCCTGATAGAACATTATTATTGGGGTTTGAACCCTCCATTTGAAACAAAAATTAGACGTTGTGGTGAGGCTACATCCCTACATTATGCATTGAAAAAATCTCTCTTATTGGCAGAATCTAGACATGACCCGAGAAATTCGGGTAGCCAAAATCAGGTTTATAATCCTCTTGTGCTTACAAATTTCCATCCTTTGCAGCCTTGCATAGGTTTACCTACCATCCCTACCCAGATGCAATCATTCTCCCCAAGCAACTATAACCTTCCGAATCTTCCAAGCACCACATTTTTCAACGCTTCATACCAAGTCAATCCCATGCAAGGCCACTGGAAGAACCTATCTCTACAAAATCCAACCATAGAGGTAAGTATGCCACTTGTCAGTGAAGTTGTCACTATATCGTCTCTTTTTGGTCAGATTCCTATACATAATGCATTGGATCATGATGAAGTTGCAAATGAAACGTTTGATGAGAAAGTATATCATTTTTTATGTTTTGTTCAACAAAGAGTATGAAACAGATATAAATTTAGAGCATAATGGAAATCTCATATTAGAATCTAGTTTCATTGGAAATGTCAATACTATAGATGGTATTGAAAGAGATGAGATATTAACACAAGATTGTTGTCATGAAAAAATAGCAACTAAAGAATCTCTTTCCAAAGCTTTGAATATTTCTTCTGAGCAAGAGGAACAACAAGATGAGGGATGGACAAAGGAGCATGGTTCATGTTGGATAGATATCCCACATATGGAAAATCAAATAAGGAAGAAATTGGAAGAATTAGGAGATCTGAAACTATCAGAACTTGTTAAACCAACTAGATGTAGGATACATTGAACAAATCAGCATTCCTAGATGGATTTCCATGTTTTCTTGGGTAGGATGGAATCGTATTTCAGACAACTGATCATTGTTGAAGGAATACTCATGGAGGATCCTTGGAGTACATATTCCCTCAATGAGGAAGATGAAACAACTAGCATACCTAAAAATGATAATGACTCCATTTGAAATTATGAGAGCAACTGTGAGAACATGTTGAGGTCTTCCCTATCATCTGATGAACTTGATCCTTGTAGTAGGATGGATTCAGCAACTACTAAAGCTTCTCTACCTTGTGTAGATCCACTCGATGTGGAAAACAAGTTTATTGATGCATTCTTAGGCTCTTTCATTAACATTCATAATGACGAAACATCTATTGACGATTTAACACAAGAAGATGACTCTGCTGATTTGAATAATGAATACATGGAAACTGAGGATGTCATGACCACAAATGAGGATGCAAATGGATCTTGTGGTGAAGGACACAAAGTTGAATGCCAAATTGATTCTTCAAAGGAGGAAGATCAAATGGATGTTCAATTCATTCAAGGGCTGCTTGATAATCATTTAGATCAAACTTACCCTTGTCAAGAAAATAAATTGGATCTCAATGCTAATCAAAATACTAACATTGATGAAATTAGTGGTTGGTTATAGCAAGGAGTGAACAAGTGGTGACTCTGAATAACATCAAAGGAATATCAAGCAGACTGTCAAGAGACTGCTCCAAAGATTGAATCCCTTCATCACGACGAAGAGAATAAATTGAAGAAATGTTTTCCTGAATTTGATTTTGTTTATTCAAATGTGATTTTTGAAGAAAGTCCTTGCTTACCATGCACTAGTGAATTTTATCTTAACAGTGATAATCTTGACACTGACTTGCACATTCTAGTTGACGATAGGTGGAAACATGAATTGAAGAAATGTTTTCCCAAATTTGATTCTATTTATTCAAATGAGTTGTTCGAAGACAATACTTTTTCACCTTGTATCAGTATTTCTGACATCAATGGTGGTGATCTCAATGCTAGTTTTCAAACTCTTTTGGGTGACATGTTTGAAGAGAGTGCTAACAAGAATGCTTCAACTTAGGAGGAGGTAGGTTTGCAAAACTTGCAAGCTGACAACATGGGTGATTTGTTGCTTAGTCCTTCTGAGGAGACCCAGATAGTTTATGACTTTGTGCCCAAGATGAAAGCAACAATGTTGGCACATGACTGTTCTAGTTTCATAGTGAACCTTGTTGTTGATGACTCATGTAAGATTCATCCTCCTAGTTCACATTCTAAGGTAAGTGGTTCTGACTTCTTGCTATCCGAAAGGAGTGTCATGTGAGGTAAGGAAAATGTTGAGCAAATTGATTTAAAGGTTGAGGAAGTTGATCCTTTAGTTGATGATGTATGTACTTTAGGAAACATGATTGAGATTGATAATCCCTGTGAAGTCAAATATACTAGTTTGTTGTTTGAGCCTAGTATTGATTGTGATAGGGATATGCATGAAATTTTTGAACAAAGTTTAGGTGTCTTGAATGCTAATGGAAAATCGCTAACAGATGTTCTTTATGTTGACATGCATGATTCAAAGTGAAACAGAGTGGTGTTCCATGAGCTGAGACCTTGTAAAGAGGAGATCATACAACATGAGCACGCCACAACAACTAGAGATCTTCTAAATCAGGTGGTGTCTTTCCATTATCCTCTATGTTTTAATGCAAATTTTTAGTTTGATTATGATGTTGGGGATGATAAAATGTGTTTGTGGGTAAATGATGACAAGGCTGAGAGCCCACAACTATTAATATATCAAACTTTATACTCTCAGAATGAATATATTACACATAAACTTTAAATTTTTGAGTATAAAGATAAGTTTGCTAGATTCAGAACTATACCTAGCAAGTTAAGATTGCTACACATTATGGAAAATCAGTCAAGTCAATGTACAAATTTTTACAATTTTATGTTTGTAGAGCTCAGTTTTAGAGTTAGTTTAGGATTAGGATTGGTTAGTGTTAGTTTTTGGATTAGTTAGTTTTCTTTTTGTTTTGGTTTATGTTGTTTGTTTTGGTTTGTTTTCTTTTTTTCTGTTGTTTTCTTTTTCCTGTGTCCTCTTGTTTTTGTTTTGTTTATGGGTTTGTTTGTTTCTCTTTTGTTGTTTGTTTGTTTTTTTTGTTCTTGTTTTCTGTTTTGGTTTTGTTGGTTCGTCATGTCTGTTTGTGTGTTCTTTTCTTCTACTCTTCTCTTTTTGTTTGTTTCTTTTGTCTTTCTTTTTGGGGGTTCCTCTCATTAACAGTGGAAGCTAAGTTATTGTATGCAAGTTATGCCAAAGGTGAATTTGTTGAGAATTTGCTATCTATATTTTTGAACACTTGATCAGTCAGTAGCTTTGAAAACTTTGATTTACCTTCATCCATTTCAAACTGGGGAATGTTAGCATGAATTAGGATTGGGTACATTATGCAGTTTTGGGGAGTTTTTGAAAGTCTATCACGATCTACACACCTTAAGAAATCCATCTGTTAGTTTATATCGAGCGAGGTAGCTCTATTCCAAGTGAAAAATCTAAAGGGTTATATTTATTTTACGATGTCCACTGTGGTTCTCAACCTGCTACTTAGGCTTCACTGCTTAAGGATTGAGGGAAAATGAAAAATTATACTTCAAAAAGAATCAACATTTGAGAAAAGAGAAAAGAGAAAAGAAAGAAATCTGAAAATGAAATCAATCAGCAAGGGCGACTCGAGTATCTCTATCGAGGCTATGGATGCCTAACTGCTAGTAGAGAAATGCTTAGAAAGAACCAAAGGTATCTTTGTCAGGGTTATAGACGCCTATTTGGCAGCAGAGCTATCCCAAGGATATTATTGCACGTTGGAAATGTAACTCAAAACTACGTAGCTTGGGTAGAGTTTATTTCACTTTGATCTCAACAACGCTTATGGAAGGGAATGAATCATTTGCACACACAAAGAGATTTAGTTTCGTCTCATAACTCTATCGTTTCTTAGTTTTGATTGTGTTTGCACTTCTTAGATTATCTTGAATGAGCATAAACCAGAGATTTTGGGTATTTGGAGGGTTGCGTGTTTTAAAATGCTTAGAGCATTTTCCCAGCTGAGTCGCCATTTGTTATGCCTTGCATACATGCCCCAACTTTTGCTTGGAAAAGTTGGGGACCCCCTTTTTATTTTTCTTTTTTTTGTTTTATTTGTCTTTGTCGGATTCAAATATCGGACTAGAACCGGAACATAAACTTTTCCAAGGTTCCTGTTCTTGGTTCTGTCTTGATCCTAGTTCCCCGCTTCGCCTTCGGGTGTCGTTCGGGTTTGCGTCCCGTCTCATCCCCGTCTTCTTCTTTGACCCGTTTTTGCTTCATCTCGTTTTTCGTCGTTGCATTGTTCGTTTCTTTTCATCTTCTTTTTCAATCATCCTTTGTCGCATTGTTTTCTTTTCGTCTTCTTGTTCGTTCATTTGTCTGTCTACGCCCTCATGTCACTTGTTTCTGGTTTCACGTCATTTATTTTTGATCTTTGTCTCATCATCTCATCGTTAAAGTCTCAAAAATACAAAAAAGAATAAGAAAAATTTGAAAAATACAAAAAAAAAAGATTGAAAAATTCAAAAAAACACAAAAAATTGTAAAATATGAAAATTTAAATATTTAAAAAATTATTATTATAAATTTATTATTTTGAAATTTAAATAATATAAATCTTTTATGATTTTAAAAGATTTATAAAGTTTAAATATAATAATAATAATAAGGATTTAAATATTTAAAGAGTTTCAAATACACAAATTAGAAATAAATTTTCCTTTTTAAAAAAATAAAATAAAATAATATAAATCTTTTTAACTTTTTAAAAGATTTATAAAATTTAAATTAAAAGGGAATATAAAATAATAAATAAATAATTAAAAGTTTTAAAAAAAAAATTAAATAAATAAGGTTTCAAAAGTTTTTAATAAGGAAATCTTTTTATTTATTTTTTTTAAATCTTTATAAAATCATAAAAAATCAAAAGAGAAAATAAAAAGTAAATAAAATAAAATAATAAAAATCTTTTTGTTTTAGAGAAAAGATTTTGAAAATCTAAAAAATACAAACAAATTAAATAAGAAATCTTTAAAAAAGCTTCGTAAAGGGTAAAAGGAAAGTTCTCGAGCCCGACCCCGCCAGGTAATAAAGGAAAGAAAATGTGTGTTGAGCGGAGCGGGAATGAATCAATAACTTGGCACATTGATCTTTTTTTCAAGTGTTTAGTGCCACTCCAGCTGTGACCCCGCCTTCGTAAAAATTGTTTTGATATGCGGAACCGAAACGAGATTAGAAACTTACCCCAAAACAAAAAAAAGGGTTCACATCTGGAATTGGTTTTGGTTCCGAATGGAAATGGCTATGCCCTGCACATGACCTGATCTCGTTTCGACTCCGCTTAGAGATGGTTCTGAACCCGCCATTTGCAAAATGGGGCGAATGAAAATAAATGGTCAGAGTTGGGTTTATCTCTGGTCTTGTGCTAGGAAAATGAACTGTTTGACAGAATGCATCAAAGAAAACCACCATTTCATGCAACACCATGGGACTCCATTGGAGGTCATGCACAAAATAGAACTGTTGAAGAAACTTTGGAAACTCAAAATGTAGCTGCCTTGGCAGACATGAATGCAAGATGTGGAAGCACAGAGACAACTGTGAACTCCTTGACCGAATACCTCAAAGGAAGTGCACCAGGGAATGAATGGAAAACATGAACCTGATATGTGAAAGAATAGACCTGACACATCAAATGTTTGACAAAGTGCCTAGCAGAACAAGTATACAAAATGTGGAAGCGTGCATATAGAGCAAGGGCGCGTGAACCATTTGACAAAATTCCTGAGGGGTTTCACCTCATGAAACACCATGATTGAAGAAATGGCCAAAGCACTTGGATTGATCGACAAAATGTTCAAATAAAAGTGATCTCATTGAATGCCATGATTGAGGGTTTGAACAAAATGAATTTGTAGAGCATAGGCCATAGGGATGTGGTCTCCAAATGAGTTTTATGAAATGAAATCATCACAGAGGATTTGCACAAAATGAATTGTTTGATCAAATCTCTCAAGGAAGGGCGCCTCAAGAAGTGGTCTCACGTCACCCCATGATTGCAAGTTGAACAAAACAAATGTGCAGAGGATAGATTTTGCAAGAGGCGGTCTCATTTCACCGAAAGGATTTTGGTAGATGTTGTAGTTGCAAACTGCCCTTGAGAACATGCACCAAATATAGAGGGGAAGGCGCGAAGGAATTGTTGCAATGAAGTCACAACCATATTTTATGGGAGATTCAATGATAATCTGAGTTGGAGACTAATGCCTTATGGTTTGCACACAATGTTTAATTAGAACATAAAATTATATTAGAAAACCTTCTAATAATGGATCTAGTGAATATGATGCACATTTGAAAATAGGTTGTTGGATGAACATACAGTTTTTCAATCACATTGTATGGACAAATGACATGAGTTCCATAGTTCCTTAGAACTTGTTAATCTCGAAGCTGAATTTGGTGAAAAGCTTTTGTGTGCAAAATTGATTAATTAATTATGTTCTTTTAGTGATTTGTAGGTACTATCCAGGTTTGAGAAGCAGAGTTGTGAGGATATTGATTTAAAAATTTGCATATTCAATATGCATATGAAACATCAAGACATTGAAACCAGGCACAAATTAATGTTATTTTATTTTAATGACATTAATTTAAAAGGAAGTATTTAATTATTATTTTAGGTCATAGGGATAAAGAGTTTTATCCAATGCATTTTATTGAAATAATTAATTAAGGTTCAAAATTGGTTAATTTGTGGTGATAATTAAGTTATATTAATTGATTAATTTTACAAATTAATTAAATGTGTTTGATGTCTTGCAGATACTTTGAAAATACAAATGATAGTGATTTGCAAAATAAACGTGCAAAGGGAAGGATTTTCTGAAAGACTATCAAACTAGAAGAAAGCTGAAAGTATGGTGGGCCCGTTTAGCGTGATCTCTAGAAAAGGATGTTGATTTACATCACAACAAGAAGTGAACTCAAAATGGAGAACTTGAGTTGAAACTGCAAACTGCAAATTGTCAACTGAAACTAACTTGAGTTAACTGAGGTCAACAGAAGCCTAAACAAAAAGTTATGTTTTTGAGGAATTGTGTGCACAAAAGCTACAACTTTTTGATGTATTGGTTTTGAGAGGAAATTATGGGATTTTGAGCTATTAATTGCAATATCTGCTCATTGTAAAGGGTTAAAAACTTAGGAAAAGAGTTAGAAGTTTTATAGTTTAGCTGATTAGAGTTAACAATAGGATAGTTAATGGAGTTTTCTGCAATCCTTAGCTTAGCTGAGGTAATTTGAAGACATAGGTTTATGTACACTAGTGATCTTGCCAGATTTGTAAATGTTGCTTATTTGTTTCATTGACAGTAGAAACAACTAGACTTAAAACTACTTTAAGTTATTCTCTGGAATGATGTTTTAATTATTAATCATTTGATTTGGAAAGCTTTCAAGGAATGGAGTTCTATCTTTTATTTTGTTTGAATTATGGTTTGAAATCCGCTAATGAAGTTTGCACTATGAATGAGTGGCTTTGTATTGATTACAGGTTGATTTTTTTTGCAGTTTTAGTTTAGGAATTCCTTGGAAGCTAACAGGTTTGATTAGGTGAATGAATCAACATTCTTTTCACTCTTGTGTCCCTGATCTATCTTTTTCCTTTTTTTTATACCCCTAGTTAGAGTAGGTTTAGATAGAAGTTCGATCTTGCAGCAACCAAGAAGCTCAATAACCAGCAGGCCCCTTGCATATTACAACTATATTGACCACTTTGCAAAATAGTAACGTTGTGAACCAACATCAAGGACCTTGGGAGGTGATCAGTTTAACCATTGATTGTCATTTTCAAGAGAGGTGAAGTGTTTATATCTTACCTGCATGCTATGTGTCATTTTAGCATATCAACAGGTACCACATTTGCATGCATGTCTACCAAAACATTATTGTCAAAAAATTTGCATGCCTTGTCCATGGTTCCATTTTGAGCCTATTGTTATCTGTCAGAAATGCACCCTTGCTAAGTTGTAGAACTTAGCTTTCTGGAGGAACATGGAAACACCCCTATGGCATGGGATAACCTAAAGATTGGAGTGAATCTCTGGATTAAGGTTGGCTTCTAGCTTGTATATCACCTAAACTACTGATTTTGAAGGAAAAGGGAAAGCTTTAAAATGAAAACTAATATAAATACTATTCCTATGGTGATACACCTAACTAGTAAAGACTTGAAAACTTCAGAGGACAGACACTTCTTTTCAATGACAGAGAACAAAACACTTACACAACTTATTTCTATAAGTTTATGCATAAATATTTTGAAAAAAGGCTTGAATTCACTTATCTTTTAGAAGGGAAAGGTCACTTTAACAATCTAAAAGCTATGTGCAACTTCTAAACATAATTTCCAACCTGCATAAACATAACTTTGTAGAAAAGGCATAATAATGTGAGACAAAATTACAAGGAAGTTAGAATACCTCACATGTGATTTGATCAATCACTTTGACAACACATAACACTGCAAGAATAAGAAGGAAAAAGAACTTAAAGTATTGATATTCAAAGTCCTTTCTGAATTCATGTCCAAAATGAGTTACAAAAACTTGCAAAAATCTGACTATGGACTCCAAAAGTCACTAAGTAGGAAAACAACAAGTAAGAACTAACTCTTGAAAAGAGTCAAAATAAAATATATGCATCAATTTTCCATTTCCCACTAAAAAAGGCTCTGGAAGCACTTGGGGTTGGATGCAACAATAATCCCCAAATTTAGCATGCAAATCTATCTGCAAAAGTGATCAATAAGGTTGAAATGGTCAATCTTGACCAAGTCCTCCATAAAGAATGGTCAATCTTGACCAATTCCTCCATAAAGACAAGCTAAAAATGCTCCAAGATGTTCTCCAATGCTTTTAAAAAAAGGTAAAACAACCCCCTATATCTTCTCCATGTGTTAGCAAACTAAAATCAACTTCCCCATATTCTCTCCAAGATCATAACTCAAAGCATATCTTTTCTCCTGTCATGACTTGGTCATATTGATACATGATCCATGCAAAGATTTCATCAAAATTCTAAAACATTTTTTTTTGCATTTTATAAATAACATTATTTATAGTGATTTATTTCATCACTAAAATAAAGTTTTACAATTTGTTTCAAATGCAAAAAAAAATAAAAACAAAAAATGAAAGGCTTTATTGACTAAGTCTTTAGAAGTGTTTATTAAACACTTAAAAGAATCATAAGGAATATAAGATGCCACGACCCAAAATTAGTGAATAAAGTTTTAATAAAAACTTAACCTTAAGGAAAAAATGCCTCTCCTTCATCGAGGCATTAGGGGAAAACCCTAAAACAAAAGAAAAAGAAAAAGATGAAGTATTCATTTCATTTGGCTTTTGAATTTTTTTGAAGGAGCTGAAGTGCCGCCATGAAACCCTATCGAGCTTCTTTGTTGGAGATTTCCTCCTATAGATCTCAGGCCAGAATGAAAGAGTCTCTTCAGGTAACGTTCTTTCATGTGCATTGTTTTCTTCTTTTCTAGAAAACTTGAGGTAACTTTCTGCAAACATTTTAATCATATTATTTCATTTTCTAAAGGAAATGAATTCTCAAAATAGAGCCTACTCTCTGTGCTTTTCATCACTCAACTTCTCTCTACTACAAAAATTTGGCTTGCTCATGAGTTATAAAAACTCACGCCGCCTTTTGTTTTTTTGGGTTCCATTCTAGCATTTGTTGTACATTTGTGTTCGAGGGTTTGTCTCATTTGCAACCCTACTCCTTAAACAACTGTAGCTCGACATTTACCACTCTACTTCATACATTTTGTTGAAACTCCCATGTATTCTTACATAAATTTTTAATTATGTCTTTGTTCAGTACTTAATCACTGTGAACTAAAAATAATCTACAAAATATTCAATGCCATTACACAATATGGGTATTCAAATATATCCTTATAGACTTTGTCCTTATATTTGACCCAACTTCATTCTTTTTATGATTGTATGTGCACTCTGATATTAAGTTGAAAGCTAAAACTGATAGGTGCTATTGTTTTGCTTCTTTCATGACACTAATCACTTTGATTTATCTCAGTATAATGATGATCTTAGATGAGTACATCTCTTCCTGACAACAAGCTGTTATAAATGATTTTTTTGATCACTGTCATCTTGTACTCATCCTTCATTGTTATCATAGGAAACAAACAACAAAAAATGCATTTCTTGATAAACCACTTGTACATATGTGATATCATGATATCATTACTGCTCTGTATTGCATTTATGTTTCATTACTTCATGGTTGATTTATGATTGCATTTGATCTGACTAAACTAATCATCCATGATTTACCTGTTTAATGATATGTCCTCTATGATAGTGATAAGAAACACACTGCCATAGGTGATGTATAGTTCAAGTAAACCATTAGGTGACTAATTCAATTCAATTCCATGCTGAAATAGAATTAGACAACATGCTGACTCAGACATACTATAATCTTGAATTCCACCATTTATTGTCACTCTGCAAGTCACCATCATTTTGATTGTAGTCCTTTATATGCACGTTGGGTTCAACCCTTGTGGGAGCCACATTTATTCCATGTGCTGATATCTAATGAACCAAATCAGCAGCATTACTTTTTCTATACCTTCACATGAAGCAAAGAAATTAGAAAATAAAATGCATGTTTTAGGTGTGTATGCTGATCAGATGGTTTTCCTAGACACCTAAAGTATGCATTTCTATTTAATGCACATTGAGAGCATTCTATACATGCATAGGTGAATGTTCATATGATTTTTGTGATTCTTTCATTGCTTAGAGCATTGCTCTAACATTATTGATATTGCTAGATGCAAGAAATAGGAGTAATGAGGAGCTAGAAGGGACAAGCAGCTCAGGATAGTAGCAAATTATGATAACACCAAACCAGTCATTCTCAGGCAATGACTGGCCACTCTCCTTATATGCACATTTTCTTTTTGTTTACTTATTCATGTATAGATTTTTCTTAATTTGTATTGAATAAACAAAAGGTTAGTCTCATGGCTTGCGTGAGACAATGTATAGTTTCAAATTTAATAATGATATTTCTTGTTCAGAAAACACTTGAATGAATCTTTCCTATGTTACATGCATTTGTGTAAATGCAGTAATTTGTAAATGTAAGCTTTTGAATTATTCGTTTATGCACTTGAATCTAATTTAGGAGAGGTTAAAATGTACCTTTTTTCTTTCAATTCAAAACAATAAGCTCTACCTGATTGAGCTATAAGTGAAATTCTAGTAACATTTTTGGCAACATCTGCTGTATATTTTCCTGCTAAAGATGAAAACTAGTTGCCTAGGCTTGTCCATTGGGCATAGGGTCTTTTGGAAAACTTAGAAACAAACCTAGAGCAGCGTTGTACATGGTTGTATTTCATTTGTAACTCATTGAAACAAATCAGGTCACTTGGAAAGGAAAACTATAGAAGGGAAACTATCTAATTATGCTGGAACAACACTTAGGGAAATGAAAAAATAAATCTAAACTATAGTGCAGCAACACTTTATTGAAAGCATAAACTCCTAACCCAGTATGAACAGGTTAGATCAAACCTCAAAACAATGTTTGAGGTGTATCCCATTAACTGGGATAGGTAGAACTTCTCCATTCATCGTTGATATCTAGAATGTATTATGCTCCTTGCATTTAGTAATGACAAAAGGGCCAGTCCAGAAGTTGTCAAACTTTGTGCACTTTCGAGGCCCACTTTTCAACACATCCCACTTGAGTACAACATCACCCTCTCTAAAATTTCTAGGTGTAGCTTTTTTATCAAAGACCTTCTTTGTTTGGAGTTGATGGTACTCCAATGATTTCATTTCCTTATCTCTTGTCTCTTCAAGCTCCTTGAGCTGAGCATACCTAACTGTCATTGGATCTTCTTCTTCAAACATTTCCAGTTGGTGCACAATATCAAGAGCTAGAAACTCTATAGATAGAGGCAATCTTTCCTCCTTTCCATAAACAAGTACATATGGTGAATTTCCAATTGACCTTTTTGGGGTCACTCTATCTACCCACAAGGAATATTTTAGCTTATTACTCTCTAATTATCTTCCATAGTTTTGATAATTCTGATCAGATTCTTGTTTGCTCTTTCAGCCAAACCATTACCTTGAGGGTAATAATTAGAAGATGTATTCCAATGGATTCCATTTTTAACAACCCAATCAACAACTCTTAATCCAACAAATGCAAGAGCATTATCTAAAATGATTGATTCTGGAACACCAAACCTGGTTACTATATCATCATAAAAGTTTAGAATAGAAGATTCATTGGCTTCTCTCAAAGCTATTGCTTTTGTCCAATGTGTAAAGTAATCAGTTGTTGTAAGTACCCACTTGTGACTTGCACTTGAAGGTGGATTTATGGGTCCAATAAAATCTATACCCCACCTAATGAAGGGCTGCTCAACTTGAATAGGTTGCAAAGGTAGAGCTGGTAGCCTCTCCTTTCCTGCAAAGAAAGCACATTTTACACATTTCCTTGCCCAGGCATGGGCATCTTTAAACAAGCTTGGCCAATAATAGCCAGCTCTCATAATTTTCCATGTAGTAGTTCTTGGGGGAAAATGATCCCCTGCAGTTCCATCATGGAATTCATGAAGCACTTTCTTAGTTTGATCATCATCAATACATCTTAACAAAACACCATTCAAATCTTTTCTGAAAAGAACGTTATCAATCAACACATATGGTATAGACTGAAGTCTGAAATACCTTCGTTTAGCTCTGTCCAAACCTGGTGGAAATTCACCAGTCTAAAGAAAATGGTTCATATCATACACCCAACCTGCTGCTAATGCAGGTGCAACATTCTAAGAATCATCAGTATTAACTAGAACAACATCTATTTTTGTTGTCTCTTCACTTTCTAGTGTTGAAGCAAGCTTCTCACATAGTCCTTTACCTCTTACAAGCTTTGTGATCTTGATGTCAACATCATACTCCATGACTTTAGTGATCCATCCAACTCTCTTCTCATTAAGGTCTTTACTCAACAAGAACTCCTTTACACTTGGATGTGCTACCATTAAGTGAATCTTATTATTGGAAATTAATGGCTTAAACTTTTTCAGACTTCTTATGACAACAAGAACATTATTTTCAATAAAGCTATATCTTAACTCATAATCATCTAAATCTTGACTGAAAAAGGCTATTGGATGCTCTAAATCATCATTATTTTTCTGAACGAGCATAGCAAAAATAGAATCTATGCTACCAAAAGCATATAGAATAAAATCTTTTGAAAAATCTGGGTTAACCAGTGTGGGAGCTGATGCTAAAGCCTCCTTAATAGCTTCAAAGTTACGTTTGGCTTCTCTAGTCTAGCTAAAAATTGCATTCTTCTTCAACATGGCAGTCAAAGGTTGTAAAAGATATGTAACATTAGGTATAAATCTTCTCAAGAAGTTAATTCTGCCTAAGAAACTCTACAGCCCTTTCTTGTGATTGGGTAAAGGCAACTCTAATATGGCTTTGACTCTCTCAAGGTCAATAGTAATTCCCTGTTTGGACACTATGTGTCCTAACAGCTTGCCTTCATGAACAACAAAGATACTCTTTTTCGGATTGAGAGATATACCATACTCTCTACACTTTTCAAAAACTTGCTTGACATGTGACAAATGTTCATCTACATTTTTAGAATATACTGTTATATCATCCAGATAAACAAGTAAAAACTTCTGAATTAAACTATAAAATGCCATATGCATGGCTCTATGAAATGTGGCACCAACATTAGATAAACCAAAAGGCATTCTCTTGTAGGCCATAGTGCCCCACTTTGTTGTAAATGATGTCTTATATTGGTCCTCTTCCTTAACTAAAATCTGGTTATAACTAGAATAACCATCAAGAAAAGAAAATCTCTCTGAACCAACAATAGCTTGAAGAATTTGTTCCATGGAGGGCAGTGGGTAATGATCTTTTAAAGATGTTCTATTAATATCTCTAAAATCTACACATAATCTTATCTCACCATTTTTCTTTCTAACTAGAACAAGGTTAGAAACCTAGGAGGTGTGTTTGATTGGAAATATAATACCCCCCTCAACTAACTTAGTCAGTTCTTTAATCATCAAAGGCTCAAGCTTTGGGTTCAAAGGTCTCTGCTTCTTCCTAATAGGCTTAGCATCAAGTTCTAATTATATAGTGTGTTGAGAAATTCTAGGATCAAAACCAAGTTTGAATATTGTCATGCAAAACATCATGAAACTCTTGGCATAAAGCAATAAAAGCCTTCCTATCATCTTGTGAGCACAATTTTCCTATCTTAGGATTTTACCTTTAAAGATTTCAATTTCCTCATAGTGCTCCTCTTTGACTTGAATGTTGATTTTACTTTTCTTAAGCTAATCATCAGAATTAAAAAATAGACTCCAAGGTAACTAAACCCTTGGGTAACTTGTTTGTCTTCAGCTGTATGATATGATCATCATACTGTTGTTTTAATTTCTCTTGATTCACTACAAAAAACTGATCCTCTTCAAGTAGAAAAGATAAAATTTGCTCATCACTGTCAAATACTTGTCGATGAACATTGTTATCTGGAATGGAAGGTTGGATTACTACTTTAACATACTATTGTACCTTCTCCTTGATATCATTGGGAATATCAAACTGTGCACCAATGGAAACAAGTCTGTTTGCATGTTTGTTTTGATTTCTGGGAATGGAAACTAGATTAAAAGCACTAAACTCTTCAATTACATCCCAAACCCTATTTCTATATGACTTCAAGGCATCATTCTTAGCAACATTTGGGCCTCTTACCTAATTAACGATCAAGTCACTGTCTTGATAGCCCTTCAGGCAGTTTATTCCTCTTTTCCTTTCCCATTCAAGACCTTGAATAAGACCCTCATACTCAACAATATTATTGGAGCATGTAAAAGAAAAATGGGAGTCTGAAAAATACTTATCACCTTGTGGGGACACAAGCATTGCACCCACACCAACTCCATTTTTACTTTTGGAACCATCAAAATACATCTCCCAAAGCTCATCTTGCTACTTTAGCAACTGATCTGTACTCTTTTCAAGGTTTGGTATCTTTGTATCAGGTTCATGTAGTACATAAACACCCATACTAACATCTTTTATATGATCATCAAGATTATCCACTAGATTCTTTGTTGCCCATTCGTGTAACAACACATCAAGCACAGATTCAGTTTGCAGCTCTTGAGCAGTAGCAAGCTCACTGTCACTAAAAACAACATAATTTGTATCTACAACACTTGGAACAACATTAATCACACTTGGATTATAAGGCTCTATATGATCCTTGGCCAACTTTTCAGACTTTATGGTAACCTTAGTTCCATATCTCATTCTAAATAACATATGTGACTAGTCAGCAGATACATAACCTCCTCTTTTAGTCATAGAGTCACTTGATAGACACAAGGAAAAGAAAGGTGGTAGATTCAATAACACATATATCTTGAGGAACTAAAAAGTTTGGGCAAGCATGAAGTGTAAGGCTCAGATCTTTGATGACACCTAAGATATTAACTAAGGTTCCATCTAACTGGACTACTCCTTCTCTAAAGGCTGATATTTCAGTCCTAGCTTATCTGTGATTTTCTTTGGCATCACAGAGCTACTAGCCCCACTATCTACCATATAGTTATGGACTAATTTATCCTATAATAACATATACATAAAATAGAGGTGGTTTGATATCCTTACCCATTTCTTTGTTGGGTTGTTTGCTATCCTGAGGAGTGTTTGTGAAAATAGCTATAACTTGACCTACTGGTTGCTCATCAGACATTTTTAAATCAGATAAAGCTATCCGCAACAAGTATTTTTGACCTGGGATAGCTAATGAATCCCACCTAGACATTGTTACATTCATCTTTTTCATATTATAAATGATATTAAAAGGTATATCCAGATTTACCTTTTGATGGACCTTTACACTAGCATGATCTGCTTGCAAGTGTGGCTGCTCCTTGGCAGCTCCTTGTGGATTCCTTTGCAAAATGTGAGGCACTTGTGATGTAGATGGTTCTATAGTTGTTTCTTTTCCTTTATCAGTTGTTTTCTCAAGCTCAAAAGCTCTTTTCTTTGCTCTTGTGTTTGTTGCAATAGGGGAATCGTCTCTATTAACTCCACAAAACTCTTCTCCCTGCCAGTTTAACAGAGTAGCATCACTTGGAGGCTGATCTTGTTGTTGTGGAGCTCCATCATTGAGTACGTTCTATTGTGAACTTGAAGCACTTTGCACCATTAATGCTTGATTAATAACCCCATTAGAGCATGTGGCTTGATTATGCAGTTGGTTGCAAGGATAGCACCACTCGTAATCTGCTGCGAGATTATTCTGAATAGGGACAAGGTCCCTAGCTACACTAACAAGTGTTGGATTGTATGCCTGAAAAGGCCTTGCATTTACATTCTATCTTGGACCCTGATAATTTCCTTTGTTACAGGTTTGCCTTATTTCCTTGATATCGGCGCAATGGCTGACCTTGATATTGGACTAGGCTATCTATTTCTTGAGGTTGTTGCTTCTTTATGCTCACTAACTTGTTACCAAAAGTCTGAAGTAGACTTTTGATCTCTTGTAGCTCTTGAGATGAGCTTGGAACAACAGCCTCTTGAGTAACAATAGCTTGAATAGCAGTCGGTAATGTTGGTATAGCTAGCAAAGGTGCCAAAGGTGGTATCTACAGAGGCATATTAGGCTGAATATCTAGAAAAATAGGCATTGGTGGCCTAGGTGCAATTTTTCTAGCTTATATCAAATTGTTTTTATGCCCGATTGCTATCTCATACATTAGGTAATGATACCTCCCATTGATCAGATTATAACCGATATATCACTCGGTGAGCTCTTAGGTATAAGAAGGCAATTCAAGAAAATGCTCATCAGAAAGGTGGATTTTGTCAAACTCTCCGAACAGTTAAAGCATGGCATCCTGCCATTGAGGAGCCTCCTTTAATGGTGGTGTAACTTTGCTCTCTATTAAGGACAAAAGGTCTAATCTATCTTTAGAACTGCCAGGCCACTTTAATATCTCCTAATTCATCCCAAGTTGTAATGGAGCCAACTGCTAGACCTCTAAACCACTGCAAAGCCCTTCCTTTAAATGATGCAGCAAGTAGCCTAACAACTATGTCCTGAGTTATGTGGTGAACACCACACAGTGAGGCTACATCCCTTATATGCTCGAAAGGGGTGGTTTGATCTTCCCCAGTGAAAATTGGTGAGTTCTTAAGGGCAACAACTGGTATATCATTGTGATGTGCCAAGTTTAATGGACTAACTCCATTAAATGGCACAAAGGGATGGTTTCTAGCCATTGAAGGTGGCTGAGGTGGATTGATTTGAACTTGAAATATCAAGAATAGAATTGGTTGAAGCAACATAAAAAGAAAATATAGGTACAACTAGACTTGTAGAAACAAAAAATGTAACTTTTTTGGGTTGCTTGAAGGTGAGATTATTGTTCTGAAAGTTGGTGAAGCAAAATGAATCTTACTCTGCCTCTTGGATGGTCTACCTCTCCTCTTTGGTGGTGAAAAAAAAGATTCAAGTCTTACACCAAGTGGTGTCAAATGAACTCTCTTCAATGGAGGGGTTCTCTTTGTTGTCCTGCCTCATCTTCTAGATGGTGACAACTACAAAAACTCAAAATCTTTGGAACTCCTTGTTTGATTTTTTCTCATAAGCTGCAACAGTAATGATTCTACTATTCTTCACCTTACGGAGTCACCAGATATGCTTCTATAACCTTTGAAAAATTTATGGTTGCATATCAAACCAGCTAAATATGTAGATGAACGTGTCCCACTAGTGTGCCAAAACTGTTATCTCTTAAACTTGCACCCGAACTGAGTTGTGAAACTCAGTTAGCTAGAGAAACATGGGAGAATTCTCGAGTTGTGGGTCACCCAAAATGATAATGAATGGTTGGATTTTTAAATGGTAATATCACCTAAACTACTAAATTTTGAAAGGAAAAGGAAGAAGGAATACTGAAAAATAATAAAACTGAAAGCATAAAATGAAGTGATACACCAAACTAAAAGGGAGACAATGGAAGTTAGAACTCTACACTCAACTTGAAACTAGTTAAAACTAAGTTTGCACAACCTGTTATAGTATGTTCATGCATAAATATTTTATTGACAGATCAAATACCACAACTTATAAAAGGAAGGAAGACTTCACAATTATCAAGTAACCTATATTTTATAGACACAATTAGTAACCTGAATAAACACACTAATCAGAGAAAAGGTATAACATATGAGACAAAGTTATAAGGAAATTAAGATAACCTTCACATACAACTTGATCAATCATTAAACATACACTAAACTGTGAGAACAAATAGGCAAGGGTTCATCACCAGAAATAACTAAGGCATCCACTATATTCCATATCTCATGAGTTACAAAAATATGCCAATATTGTAGCAAAAGACTGTAAAAGTTATAATGTCTCCAATCTGCATAATCATAACTAACTCAAAAATGAGTCACAAAAATAATTAAGTACACAAAACCAAGTTGTTCCACCTAAAAAGGTTCTAGAACCCACCTTGGGTCGGATGCAACAAAAATCCCCAAATTTAGTATATAAATCTATCTCCAAAAGTGATCAATAAGGTTGAAATGGCCAATCTTGACCACGTCCTCCATAAAGGAAAGATAAACATGCTCCAAGATGCTCTCATAAGGTTAAAACAACCCCCTATATCTTCTCCATTTGTTTGCAAATCGATTCTAACCTTCTTTATATCTTTGGCATGGCATAAATGAAAGCATATATTTCACTTCTCCTCAATCGAATGACTTATTCATATGAGCATATGTTTCTATTTTTCATTTAAAGGTAATGTTAAAATTAAATGATTTATAAATCATCATTTGAATTTAAGCATATTACAATGTAAAACAATGCAAAATAAAGAACCTCCATGTATTCGGTCAAAACCCCTAAGCAATAAGTATTGCTATGTCAAAATACATTAAAATGCCTAAGATGTAAGGAAAAATCATAACTTACAAGACATAGTCTTGACTCATGGGGTATTAGTTGTCATTTTATTTTTTTAAAAGAGGTGGAAAAAATGCCAAGTCTTTATCGACCACCACTAGGGTTTCAACCCTAAAGTAAAAAGAAAAAGAACGAAACTTTATTTTCATTTCACAAGAAGCTTCTTGAAGAAGTTGTGGCAGACACCATGAGGGTTGTGTGAAAATCAAAGCTTTTTAAAAGATTTATGTGGTTGTATAGAGCCATCAACTTGCATTTTTGTTGATTTTTCTCTAGATAAACACACAGGTAAGCATTTTCCTAAAGAAAAAACATGAATAGAGAACTCTTTTATGAATTTTTAGCCTTCAAGGCCATGGCATTCTGTATTTTCTTCACGTATTTTGAATGCTTTTTTCATTTTTTGTGTTTTATCTCCCACCTAGATACCATGGATATCCTTACTTGAAGCCATAGGACGCATCATACGCATGAAATTTTATGCAAGAATGAAAAGAAACTTGAAGGTAAGACCACTATTCCAATCTTTAGAAATTTTATTTACTTCTTTGCTCAATGTAATCTCCTTACAAGAAACCCATGAGGATTTCTTTTTGTTTCAATTTTCAATGATCTGAATTTTAGCTCCACACAATCACTCTTGAGTTTCATGAAGGATTTCAATGAATTTATTTTCTCTTCATTTTGTGTAGCTCACTCATGGTCATGGGCCTTCCAAAAATGGACTTGGGTATTCATTCTACAAACCAAGGATTTGAATTTTTTTTACAGAGGTCATAACCTAGCCTTGAAATTTTTTGGGTCTTCACTCTGGTTTTTTCCTGTAGCTAGGCCTTTTATGTTTTTGGGGTGCTATATTTTGTTCTCTCTTCTAAGCTCTTGTGGCTCTTGAGATTCTATAGGTTTTCATTTTCACAGCAGTAACTCGATCCTTCTATGGCCATAGCCACACATACCATAATCCTCTATCTCAATTTTGAGGGCTTTA
>VDFB02000017.1:279783526-279831355 GCA_007258455.2 Sequoia sempervirens
CACTCCCTCTCTTAGGTCTCTCCCTTTCACCCCATCTCCCTCTCTCAAGACTCTCTCTCACTACCTCTCTACCTCTCTCTCTCTCTCAGGTATCTCCCTCCCACCCTACCTAGACAACTCTCTCTCTTAAAATTCTCCCTCCCTCTAAAGACATACATAAATACATACATACTTACATACAAGCATAATACATATGTACATAAAATATTACATACATACATACATATAGGCATACATACATACATACATGCACTAATACATACATACATACATACATACATACATACATACATACATACATACATGCATACATATATACATACAAGCATGCATACATACATACAAACATATAAATATATAAACATACATTCAATAGAGTAGAATTTAACACAAATCAAGACATAACACGAGTGCATTATAACACACTCACATTATGTCTTGGTAGACATGTCTTGTACAAATACAAAAACCATGTCAAAACTAGGAAATAACATGAGCATGTTATGATGCGCTTGCGTTATATCTTACTTTGGGTATCCCCAATCCTTTGGCTTGGTAATTTCCTTGGAATACCAACCCAAAGGCTTGGAGGGCCTTCCCAACATCCAAAGACGTGTTTTTTCAAATCCTACAATATTTCACATAATCGGGTTCGTGCTCACTGTCATGATTGTGTGTATTTCAATGTCAAACAAATCGAACACCTGGGTAATGTTAAGCTCTCTCTTAGCTATCTAACTTTATCTCTAACTTGTTCTTAAACAATGAAAAGTGTTTCATGATGATGCAAGAAGGTGTAGTTCTTGGCCACTACATCTCCCATAAGGGAATTCAAGTAGATCCTGCAAAGATTGAGGTAATCACAAATCTACCCACACCTGCAAAATAGAAGGATGTTAGGAGTGTCTTGGGTCATGCAGAATATTATAGGCATTTCATCAAGGATTTTAGCAAAGTAGCAACACCATTGTACACTCTTCTCACTAAAGATGTTGAATTTTAGTGGACTGAAGCCTATGACAAGGCACTTTCTGACTTGAAGGCAACTTTGACTCATGCTCTTGTACTCAAAAGGCCTAATTGGCAGCTTACTTTCCACATCCATACTAATGCATCAGATTATGCCATAGGAGCAGTCTTAGGACAGAAAGGAGTTGTTGAAAATGCCATTTACTTTGTCAGGACACAGTCGACGATGTCATCTCCAGTAACTCAGATGACTAAAAATTTGACAAGCCCTAGTCTTCGACGCTTTATGATGGTGCTACAGATGCATATGAGGAGTGGTTGGCCACAACACATGACCAGCTCTGGTATTTCCTATGGATCATCCTATAGGCTTTGCAGGGCTTCTTCCAAATCAGAGGGATGAGGAGGAGGAGATAGGGGTTAGGGCTGCAGATCTATTTGTAGATGAGCTAGAGGAGGACTACGATGAGGAGGTAGACTTAGACTATGAGGACGAGGAGGAGGATGAGGAGGACTTAGGAAAATATTGACACACATTATTTCAATGCATTCTTCATGTAGAGGATAAGCATGTTGCTGCTAGTCATGATGGAGGAAGTTGTCACGGTTGTGTCCAGATTCATCAAGCACAATGTTGCCCAAGAAGATAGGGACGCCTTCCCTTGAAGATAGCTCCAACTGCCACTTCACTGCTAGTTACTGCCCTCATGGCTATTCCAAAATTTTGAAACCTCATATATGCTCTTCATAAAATACAACATTTATTAGAGTTACTTATATAAAAGAATGGTGTCATATAAACAGAGGAAAATGACATAGTTCTATCATATCCAAAGTTTTGGGATATGTATTTATTTAATTTATTAGAGTTACTCATATAAAAGATAGCCATGAGGGAAAATTCATATAAAAGATAGCTATTCTCAAAATGGATTTGTTGAAAAGGCTTTAGAAACTCTCAAGCAAAATAAAATGCCCCCTCTCCCTATGACAAACCTATACCAGCACTATTTGTAGCTCCCCCAACAATCTATGGTTATCTATCGAAATAAATCTAGAGGAATTTTATTAGATGTAGTTTCAGCTGACTTGGTAGATCGCAAGATTCAGCCCATTCCCTTTTCATGGCACTTACATAATCGTTATGTGGTCTTCTGCCATGAAAGCTTGTCGAATGCTCCCTTCAAATCCCAAAAATTATCAGGTATTTGGCATTTTGGGGGAAAGGAATTAAATGGGAACCCTCATCCTCGCGTTTCCTAGAGGGGGACGTCTCAAAGACTTGGGGACTTGGGGGGGGACGTCCCCCCACCAACCCACCACTAGCGCCACCATCCCACCACCAATATCACAATCTCCAAGACACCGCTAGGACTTTGAGGATGATAGGGTGTCCTCAAGACATCTAGGGGACTCCTAGTTGTCTCCAAGATGTATAATTATTATACATCTTTTTATAAGTATTTTTTCAAGTACTATATGTATTTTAGCACCCTGTCGGCCACCCGCTTCTATCCTCCCACACTTTCACTACATTTGGCATACCTTAGACAATATTTTTCATCTAGGAAAGCCATTCAAGGATAGATTTCCAGTGTCCTTTGATGAATTTACATTTCATTTATTTCTCTGTTTGATGCAAGGTTTGATGAAGGAATCTTCCTTGGATATTCTACTAAAAGCAAAGCTTATAGATGCTACAAGTAAATGATAAGAAAGATTGTTGAGAGTGCAAGTATCAAAGTTGATGAAGATTTGTATAATTAATTGATGATAGATGGATATGAATCAGATGAACCTACTTGAAGAGAAGAATAAGAAAAAGATAAGGAATATGAAGCATAGGATGAATAGGAAGAAGCTCCATAAATGACCCCTAGAACCCCTATGTATGTGAAGAGACTAATGTTTTCTAATGGATGATAATGCAAGTGATGTGTAACTATATGAAAATGATGTGTTTTTGGTAATGTCAAGTGTACTCAATCCCTTAATGCAAGAGATAACATCATTGTTGCAACTTTCATTTTAGAAAATTGGGATAGATCCAAATCCAATTCCCCATGAAATCCATTCACAAAGTTCAAATTAGAAAAAAAAGCAATGAAGAACACAATGAGAAAGCAATAAAAATAGATTGAATCCTAATTAAACTAGCAAACTCATGATCCCATTGGGGAATTGGTGCCAATTTGATGTGAAAATTGGCCCTTTCCCAATTCCTATGATGCAAGATTGATGTATGTTGATGAATGTTGATGAGTGATCCACTTTGTTGATGCTTGATGAGTGCTCCAATGGAAAAAATTGCATAACCTAGCTATGAGTCAATGATATTGGATGGAAATGGCTAAATATTTTAGCATAGTAACTTTGCATAATTTGTGGATGATCAAATGAGGAATGAAGCCTCTTATTTATAGATGAGATTGAAGGATGAATGTTCAAAATTGAGCAATGTGGGACTAACATTCATCCAATGGAAATATGCCACTTGTCAACCTATGAGTGGATGGAGGATGCACAATTTTTGAGGATTGTGCCAATAAATATGAGTAACGGTTGCCCGCCTATATGGATCCATTAACTCTTCATCATATCCGAAGTCTTGAGTCATTCCTAGGACATTGTTGGTAATATCCTCCACTTGGAAACCTTCCTCTTGAGGATCTTGTGGAAGTTGAGGAAGATTGAGTGGGGGATTGCTAGATCCAATGGGATTGATTTTAGGAGCGGTTTGACTCAAGTCACTTGAAGTGGATGTTTCTTTGTTTGTTTCCATGTTCTTCTTGTGTTGAGATCTAGTTTGGACCATAAAATAAGGATCAATTTTCAGGAATAGGGCATAGGATGAGAAATCAAGAAGGTATAGCTGATGTCCTCAATAGTTTTGTGAAGAAAAGCATGTGAAATGAGAGGTTCAAGCCTAGGTTTCAACAAAACATGTATGGGAGATTTTATTTTATGATTTTTTATCCATGTGTAGACTTAATGGGTTGTTTCTAAACAATGAATATAAATGATACACACACACACACACATATATATGTATGTATGTATGTATGTATGTATGTATGTATGTGTATTTTTAAATGTAAATGTAAATGCAATTATTGGATGCTCTCCTAGAACAATAAATGCAACATATCATTAAAGAAATCTATATCTATGTATATAAATGTGTATTTCTAAATGCAAGTGTAAATGCAAAGAGCATATGGTTTTGTAGTGTTATAGATACAACATATCCATAAATTAATGTAATTGAAATTCTAAAGTCTTCAACACATATAATATGAAATCGATCAAACAATTAAACTACATGAGAAATAAATACATTTAAATTTATTTCACAAGTGTGGAGGTGAAGGACGTTAAGAGAGTAACACCCTCATATCGTCATATCCAACTATTAAGCTATCTTTGGCCTCAGGTTCTATCATTTCCCAACAATGAAGGGTTGTGGCATTATGTGTCTATTATATCATTCATAGGAAAATAATTGAAGTTGAAATGTTGTAAAGGCTTCGACGTATCATTATTTTCATGTTTTATATTTACATTTCCTTCTACCCTTTATCCCAACTCAAAGAAGAGTTGACTTTCTATAAAAATCCCAAAGGTATTTAGTGAGGCCCAAATTGTTCCCCCACTCCCTAAATTTCCCATAAGGCTGTCATGAATTTCAGTATATACAAGGGGAGAATAAGAGGATCGTGGCATGAATGGATCCCTTCCATACCTTAAAGCTCAGAACTAGCTTTCCGGCGATATCTCGTTTGCTCGATTTCGATACCGTATGCCCAAGTTATGACCAAAAGAAAAAAATTGCTCCTTGAAGGAAAACTGGGGTTAGGAGGGGCAAAAGAGGGCCGTACGGCCAATGATGTCATGCTAACAACAGCACTTCACAGGAAAAAATTGACAGCCTGGAGGCTGTCGGGGCAAAAAAATGCGCCCCCTGCCAGAATTTTTTTTTGTGGCGGCCAGTATATTCTTCAGTGGTAGAATGTCTAAGAGAGAGCCTAGAGCAACATGTAAATTCAGTATATTCTTCAACCAAATCACCATCGCGGGATGGCAGGGAATGACTCAGATCAAAGGAAAGTTGATGAACAGTTGTGCAAATTTGATCCCCCAGATGAGACACGTGTCGCCCACCCACGATATCGTCATCCTACAATTCTCGATCATGGGATGGCGGTCAACCATTGATCTTGAAGGCATTTTGATCGACAACAGCACAAATTTCATCCTTCTGAAAAATAAAAAATTCATTAAAGGGCAATGAGACATTACTAGGTGGATGGAAAACGACATAAGTTTTTTTAAAACCGTTCAGCACAGGGCCAACCAGGACTTAGGAAAATATCAAAACTTGCTATTGATATTTATCAATGACTCAAGACTTAGGGGGCATTATGGTTTTTGCAAGGTTGACACCATTGTTAGCCGAATGATGATGAATTTGATATTGTGTTGTGAGTAAAGGGTGCACAAACTTGTGTGGGGCTACACATGGAAAGGTGAGAGGGTAGCTTCCATACCATTTGAAAAGGTCTCATAAATTGCAAAGTACATGGCTCCAGGGGAAGATTGGAACTATAGTGAAAATGTATTCAAAATGATTGAGAAAATTATTGTCTAGTGCAACTCTTCTACGAGATTAGAAAATGGTTGCTGTAGAAGATGGACTAAATTCATCAAATGAAATGTATTGAGCGACAAAGAATTCCATAGGGTAAATTCATCTAGACCTTGCATCAGACCTTGCTATAGAACACACAAATTCAATGTGATGACACTAGGAATACTAGACATGCAATACTAATAATGGCTATGAGTTTTTTAGGCTTTTGCAATGTCCATTGTTAAAGCAGCTTTTTGGATGCATTACATGAAAAGAATTAAAAGCTTGATGTTTTGGCCATAACTTCAGGACCCATCATATTGAGAAATCCCATAAAATCAATACATTATATACAACAAAGGGTATGGCCTTTCACTTTCAGGCTTTCAATAGAAAGGGAATCAAAATGGTTTCCAGTCTTTGCAAGACTACTGGAAGCAAGTTGGGCATCGCCAAAGACCCCCCAAATTGGTGCTTACATAAAAAGGTTTCATGTAGTTCATTGTTCACGTGGAAAAGAATAAATAGGAAAGAAGGCTGTTCTATATGGTCCAAGATAAAATAGCATTGAAGTGATACTGAAACATCACCACAAGTAGAGCACACTGGTTGGACAACAACATAGAGAAAGACTAAACTACCGGTAAAATGATGACAATTATGAATAAAAAGTAGAGGAAGCCCTCAAAATAGAAAATATTAAAAATTTAAATGCGATGATGGGTTACATTAAAATAAAACATGGCAACCCCTCATATAATCGATCAAAACTTTGAAATGATAAGAAATTACAAAGTACACATGGGAATGGGAATTGAATGGTTACAAAGTAAAAGTCCATATAGCCTTGGTTGTATATAATGTACTGAACTTTGGAAAATTTCCCCAACATAATCACTTTTATGATTTATCTCTTGACAACAGGTTCCAAAGTTGGGCATGAAACATTGTTTTTGTTTTTCATAGAGTACATCTAGAAGCTACTTACTCAAACTAATAACTATTTTTTGTAATGTTTAACCATCTAAATTAAAAATCTAAATAAATACTACATACATTCAAAATTTCAATATAACCAAATGAATTACAATACATGGAATTATGAAAATAGAAATTATTATAAATGTGCAATAGTGATTTCATAAACAATAGTAAAAACACAATTTCTTGCCACTTAATTTTCCTTACAACATACACCTTCATGTCCATCCAGACATAAAGGGGTTTCAATTTTTCCTGTCTTAAATGAAGATTGTTTTGGTGGATTTAGGTACGAGCTAGCCATAAACAGTATACAAGCAGCCATACATCCTCTGTTGTGCATTGCGAAATCAACACTCCATGCACCCATTCTCATCCAAGGACCTAATGGGAATATGGGTATTGTAGGCAGCTAGCTAGATTTATTATTAGGGAAAAAATAAGCAAAATGTTGCATCTCAATTACCTTTCACTATAGATGTTCAACCACAAGCTATCAAGCAGGCAAGTAAAATGAAAGAACAAATTCAACAAGGCACTGGCCAAACCATGGTTGTGAATTCAACAAAGATAATAAATTTACCAACGCTATAGTGAATGAGAGACATGAAAGCTTGAAGCTGGTAAATGTGTCAAATTTTGAGGATAATATAGCTTTGCTTTGCCAACCCATTAGAGAAGAATCAAATGTGTTGCCCCCTTCTACCACTTGGAAACTTATTTCTCTAAGAAAAATAATTGCTGCTTGTGGTGATATTATTTCTGAAACTGGAACATGCATTTCTTGTTCACCAAAGAATGTTGGGAATACTGTGGGAGACATACTTGTCTATGATGGGACAAATTCAAAGGAAAAAATTCCTATAGTTTCTGGTTGTGTTTTACAGAGAAATTCCAAGCTTCAAAACTTCAAATGTAAGTGAAATGAATTGTCATGAGCATGTTCTTGAAACCATAGCTTGTTAGTTAAAAATGATAGAAGTTAAGGAGGATAAAAATATTCCTGAAGGGCCAGGGGCATCCATTGTTGAACAACAAGGAGATTACAATATCAAAATTGAAAGACCAAGACCTCCATCTCAACAGAGGACAACCACATTTAGTCATATAAAAGATATGTATTTGTTGTCCAACCTATCTTTTATATGAGTAACTCTAATAAATTAAATAAATACATAAATAGCAATTTAGTCTCTCCCTCTCTCCCTCTCTCCCTCTCTCTATCTCTCCCTCTCTCCCTCTCTCCATCTCTATATCTATCCCTCTCTCCCTCTCCCACTTTCTCTCACTCTCACCCTCTCTCCCACTCTCTCTTTCTTCCTAACTCCCACTCTCTCCCTCTCTACCTCTATCTTTCTTTCCCTCTCTCCAACTCTCTCTTTCTCCTACTATCCCTCTCTCTCCCACTCCCTCCCTCTCTCCCACTCTCCCTCCTACTGCTCTCTCTCTCTCTCTCTCTCTCTCTCTCTCTCTCTCTCTCTCTCTCTCTCTCTCTCTCTCTCTCTCTCTCTCTCTCTCTCTCTCTCTCTCTCTCTTTCCCAGTCTCTCCCTCCCAGTCTCTTCATCTCCAACTCTCCCTAATCCTAGGAAATGATAGAACCTGAGGCCAGAGATCGATACCAATCTCGGGCCTTTCCTTTGAAAGAGGTAGCTAATAGACTAAGGGCAATATCTTCTTCCGCTACATTATGTACCCTGTTGGGACTTAAAATTTCATACAAATTCTAAGTCCCCATATTCAAAAAAATTAATTTTAACACTCAGGAGTACAGTTGAAAAATCAGCTCAAGTGGCTCACTTTAAAAAATCACAAAATGTAGTACAATTTCAAGTGAAATCCCTTTGCAGACATGTTCATCTATCGTATGGGAGTATCTCTGCAAGTTTTTTAGCTTCATATGATTTGTTTTGACAAAGTTTCAGAAGGCCAAGTTGAAGGGTTTTTTGAGAAAATATGTTGTCAGCACAATGAAATATGTTAAAATGGTCAAAGTTGAGGGTGAATATTAAGAAAATGGATGATGATAATGACATACTGATTGGTGTCTTCAATTCTCTACACCAAATTATACCTCCATGCCAATTTTCAGGTCTCCAGGACATCATTTGATATTTTTGCAAAGCCAAAACCAAATGAATTTTACACAGTTTGGAAACTGCATTTCTAGAACAGCTACAACATGGTCAACTTTGGTGTTTGATATTTCATGAACGGAGATGGTTGGTGAAAAACCCTCTTGCACACATGTTCACCATGCCTAAATGAGCTAATATCCAAATTTATAGCTTCTCAAGATCACATTTGATATTTTTTCAAAAGGGGCAAATGGAGGGTTATAATTGAGCTTGACAGTGGTAATTTTCAGAAAATGTTGAGTAAACAATCTTGGAAATTTATAGTTTGCAATTCCAAAAAATTCATTCCAAACCATTTGACGAGCATACTCTTCTATCACAACTCAACATGTATATGCATTTTCATGGTCGTTGAAAAAGTTCTAGTATGTTTTTTAATTGTTTTGCGATTGCCCCGGGTTAGATTTGGCGCTCCGAAAAAGTTGCAAATTTTTAATTTCTAAGGATGACCCAGTTGGTGTTTTAGCCTCAAATATCTCCAATTACAAATTCATTGAATTATGAGGTCATTTGGTGCATTAATTTAAGATTTCATTTTTCTCACTACATGCTTCGAGAGGGTCAGTTTACAAAGGAAGTACTTTGATTTGGAGAGCTGTTCAAAATCTGTCAAAAACACACTTCCAAAATAATTGATCACAGTCCCTTGCAAATTTATTTGCTCTCCAGCCGAAATTGAAAAATTATTTCTTAAGTTCTAAAGTTCAAATGACATATATTTTAAAACATTAGGTATGTTTTAAAATGAATATGGATGCTTTCAAAACCCTAAATATTTCAGTGTTTTATAAAGTTTAAACTTTGTAAAATATTTGGAAAATAAATAAGCAATAAAGAAATTTATCGCAAGAGAAGGGAGGTCGGAGTAAGTTTCCTCAAGTGAATATGTCACCCCGATGAAGATATTATTTTGAGGAAAATAAACTTCATGTTTTTACTAAGGGGTTATAAGGTAAGCAATTATTTTACCCACAAAAGCATATTGGGTAAAATTTATAAAATATTTGCACGGGGAGTTGAGATATTTTCACCAACTAGATATATAATTATTTTACCCAAAGGAATGATTTAAATCGGGTGAAACATTTCAATCAAACAAAATAAACTGGAATATTTTTCACCAATGGAATTACAAGAGTGAATAAATTATTATTATAAGAAGGGTGTATTTTATTGGGTAAAAAAAATACTAACGGAGATTTAAAGTAATAATCATGGTGTGATTATTTTAATAAAATTGCAATCTTGATTTTTCACTGAGAGGTTATTCAAAGTATAAATGTTTTTACTGAGTAAAACATTCTCTAGGGAGTTAAAATCTTTTGAAGAGTCATGGAGGGGGTAATTATTTTACCCAAGGATTATTTTATTAAATTGAATAAGCCAGAGATTTTCTAGCAAAAGGATTAGTGAAGATTGTTAAGATTTCAAAAGAATTGTGAAATGATGAGTATTATTCACGAAGACACAAGGATGAAGATTAAAATATTTAATTTTCCAAAAGGCAATTAATTAAATATTTTATTTTGCCGAAGATAATTCAATGAGGAGTTGCATCAAAAGGAAGAGTTGCACCAGATGGATGTCATGAAAGGTTGTAACCCTAAAATAATGTATATATGTCAAATGAAATCAAAAGGAAAATTATTAGATTTTAGGAGAAATAAACAGTAGGTTAGGTAGTTGGATAGGGTGAACTGTTGCCAAAATAAATATCATGCTGTACATTGTAAAATCTTTTAAAATTATATAATGGAGAAGAATACATTTATCTGGTGACCCAATTATAGTGTCAATTATTTGTCGAATTTATTGAAAACATTATCTGGTTGTCTCCAAGGTTGTCATTTCTTAATTATTTAAATTGAAATATCAAGGATATTCTTCAATTTATCAAAGCACACTTGTTGTTCTTGTGTGGTTCAATTAACTGGTTCCTGCAAGACAAGATTAAATCCTTTTGATTAATCACAGTAATTCGGAAAAAAGGACATTTGGATCATTAAGAAGAATTTGATAATTATACTCTTGCACGTTTACACAAGTTGTAAACAGTCACAAGTGCCAATCAATTTGAATTATAGCCATTAAGTAAGTCACCCATTATACAGATCTTGACTCCATTAGCCCAACAGAAGTAGGCACTAGTCACACCTTTCATATTTTAGAATTTCATAAAATCTTATTAAAACATCAATATCTCAATTTCAATACTAGGAGTAGGAATAGTTAGCAAGCTTTCATCTATTACACTTTGTGCCATCGTAATAGATCCATCAATTCAGTCAAGTCATACAACATTAAGTCTGCTTTATTCATATAGGTACACCCGCCTAGGTCTAGCAGCACCTGAAGAGTAGAAGGTCTAAACCATTTGGCCTTGTCTGTTACCCTAAAATGTACCAAGAGATTGGCAACCTCTTGAGGTATTTTGCCTACATTTTTGAGAGCTAACATACCCTACATACCTCCACTATATCTTGAAGGTGTTTGAAGGGGGTTTTGAAATCTTCTCCAAAAAAATTTGGAATAGCCATGAGGGCATTAGCGGGTATGTAATGCCATACATCTGGGGGTGTGGGTAGTGGTAGACCTTACCCTAATTTAGTCTCATGAAATATAAAGATAGTTATCTACTATAGAGTTTCATTAGAGTTACATAAATACATAAATAGCAATATAAATAGCAATTAAACCAAAAATAGCAACATGAATAGCTATCTTTTATATGAAGAAGGTGTTACTCTCTTCATATAAAAGATATGAGGATAAATTTATGAGTTAATTAAGCATAAGACATATCCAAGGTTTTATGTGTGGTTTTGGACTTAGGAAAATATCGACACACATTATTTTGCATTCTTGATGTTTATCATTCACGAGTGTTTCGGTATTATGTGTTTATGGTAGCATGTAAATTAGTGTGCCGACTATATGACTTTGCACAAAGTTGCTAGTAACACTTCAAACTTTATGTCAATGTTTAAAATCAATGCTACCATAAACACATAATATTGAAACACTTGTGAATGATAAACATCAAGAATGCAAAATAATCATGATCAGAATACCTCACCAATATCTAACAATGATCTATTTATGAATAGATAATGAATGTTATGATCTCCTAAAAGTATGTGGATACAATTAATGTTAAATTTCTATGTTTTAACTAACATTTATCCTCTTGATCTATCAACGCACTTACTGCACCCTCTTTCACTTTTGATATTGTACTCTCCTTGTTGTTCAACAATGGATGCCCCTGGCCCTTCAGGAATACTTTTATCCTCCTTAACTCTATTCCAATAAACTACACGAGAATTGTGTTGACTTATGCTTAATTCTGAAGGGTTTAAATTTATTATCAAATGAAAACTAGTGTGTTATGTCAAACATAGTAAAAGGATAAACCACCACTAAATTCCATTCCTTAAGGATCTTCATAGGTTAGGTCATATATATATAAAAGTCTAGAATGTTATTAAGGAAAGATATGTACCTTTGAAATTCTTTGAATATTAAACAAGATAATAAGAGATCCTTAATTTTATATTGTTTTATAACATCCTCCCAACATTTTAAGGTAGTGAAATTCATTAGCCTAAGTAAAGAATTATAATTATATATATATATGGTATATATTTTCATGGGAAAATATTTGAAGTGGGGCCTTCCCAAAAACTACCTAATAAGTTCATTATTAATGTTATTAAAATATCAATAAGTTTAGTTAAGATAGTAAAGTTTATTTAATGTTAATTTATTTATCAATAATGTTATTATTTAACTTATTTATCATTTCAATAATTAAGTTAGCAAAATATAAATGGATTAGCATATATTAATGGGCATTAAAATTACAAATGATTCAATTTGATAAAAATCAATTTAAAATATATAATAAATAGAAAAGCTTTCAACAAGATTTTACACCTGTCCTTACCTTTATTTCCTTCTTGCTTCTTCACATCCTCTCCTTCTATCCACGTGATTGGCCTTAGTTTTCTCATTTTGCATGCCCTCTACATGGTATACTTTCTGAGAAAACTCTACCTTCTTTTTGGGAGAGGGAATGTCTTTTCTGATCTAGGTAAGTGGTATGGTTGAAAAAATTGGTTCAGCTTTGTGGAGTTGTAAAGGATACACTAAAACTTAGTGACCACATCAACTTTTTGATGTTTCCTGACAGAAGAATATTATGTAATTATTATATTTACCCTAGTTTTCCTCCCTCGTGACGGGGGGAATTCCTAGGGAGATATGGGATTTCTTGATTAGCTTTTTCCTGACTAATTTGGGGAATTCGTCTGCTTCACTAGTCTTTTGGGGTAACACCCTTGCATAGGGGGGGATCTCATTCCTTTGAGGAATTTATTTTGAGAGATCCTGACCCTTTATCTCCTCTCATTTAATTAAATAATCTAAATCATTTAATTAAATGTCACTACCCCTTTTCATTAGATAAATTAATTATTTAATGGATATCATCACATTCCTCATCTTGCACATTAAAATTTAGTTTTAATTTCTAAATTGCTAATTTTCTCACCCATCCACTTGCATAGGGAAAATTCAAAGGAATATTATCCTATTTGGCTCCAAAAAGGGAATGATTTATTTCAAACAAACTTTGTAACAAACTTTCAAAGTTGTTACAAAGTGTGTTTGTTTGAATCATTCCCATCCCTTGATATTTCCTTGATCCATGCGATCTTTGATTCTCATCCATTGATGAGAATCCTTGATTAATGTTTCACCCATTCATTCAATATTGACCATTGATTGATCAAATCGATCTGAGCCCTTGATTCTTCATTTTCTCTCCTATAAATACATCATCATTTGGAGAGAAATGGATATATATTTTTGATAGAAAAGTTATGATGTTGAAATTAATACTCAGACGTTGCATCCATATTTAGAATTTGTTAGCATTTTAGTTTGATCTTCATCCATATTAGCTTAAGCATCCATTAATGGATTCTCCTTCAACCCTTCATCCATATTCTTATCTTCATCCATATTATATATTTAGATAAGAATAGTGTATTCTTTTGGATTAAATTTTGTATATTTTTTACTCGACATTTCGGATCACAATTGGTGATCCATCATTAGGAGGAGGAGAATGTGAGATTGGAGTGCATAATTAGCCTTAAAAGGTGAGGCAGGATAGATGGGGAGAGGGAGGCAATAAGAAAATAATTGAAGTTGAACAATATGAATAGCTATCTTTTATATGAGCAACTCATATAAAAGATAGCCATGAGGGGAAATTATTTTGCATTGTTGATGTAGAGGATAAGCATGCTGCCGCCAGTCACGATGGAGGAAGTTGTCATGGTCGTGTCCAGATTCATCAAGCACAATGTTGCCCAAGAAGATAGGGACGCCTTCCCTTGAAGATAGCTATTTTTTCATATTTTTTTGAAAGAGAGTGGGGGGGAGTGGGAGAGAGATAAAGGGTAGGAGGTGTACAAGGGTTTAGGGTTTAAGGGTTAAGGGTAGAGGGGAGAGAGGGAGAGGGGGTAGGAGGGAGTGACTTGAGAGAGAGAGAGAGGGGGGGAGTGGGAGAGAGATAAAGGGTAGGGTTTAAGGGTTAAGGGTAGAGGAGAGAGAGGAAGAGTGGGTAGGAGGGAGAGACTTTCAAGAGAGAGAGGGGGGGAGTGGGAGAAAGATAGAGGGTAGGGGGTACAATGGTTTAGGGTTATAGGGTTAAGGGTTAAGGGTTAGGGTTTATTTTTTTATTTGCATTGATTTATGTTTTATATATGTGTACAATAATTTTATAAATTTTAGATAATACTTAATTTTAAAATTTACATAGTTTCCCATGGAACAATTTGATGGAACAAATTATATAAGTTGTATATAAGTGTATATAAGATTCTTGAACTTAAGAATTCCATGAAACAAATATAAGTTGTATATAATTGTAATTTAGGCAAAATGATTTTAAAAAACTTCACTACGTTTCAAATAAGGATTGAAAGCATATATGTGGGTTTACATGCAACCAAAAAAAGTTACATACATAAATACATACATACTAACATACAAGCATAATACATATGTACATAAAATATTACATACATACAAGCATACATGTACATATCTACATACGATATTACATACATACATACATATAGGCATACATACATACATGCACTAATACATACATACATACATACATACAAGCATACATACATACATACATACAAGCATGCATACATACATGACATACAAGCATACATACATAAAAACATATAAATATATAAACATACATTCAATAGAGTAGCATTTAACACAAATCAAGATATAACGCGAGCGCATTATAACACACTCACATTATGTCTTGGTAGACATGTCTTGCACAAATACAAAAACCATGTCAAAACTAGGAAATAACATGAGCACGTTATGATGCGCTTGTGTTATATCTTACTTTGGGTATCCCCAAGCCTTGGGCTTGGTAATTGCCTTGGAATACCAACCCAAAGGCTTGGAGGGCCTTCCCAACGTCCAAAGACGTGTTTTTTCAAATCCTACAATATTTCACATAATCGGGTTCGTGCTTACTGTCATGATTGTGTGTATTTCAATGTCAAACAAATCGAACACCTGGGTAATGTTAGGCTCTCTCTTAGCTATCTAACGATGTAATTTTTTTCACTTTTTGACAATGTTAAGCCTTTGATCTATAATTTTTTTTTTGTCTCTTTTTTGGAAAAAACTAGTGTTTGGTTTTTTTTGTTATAAATTAACCATTCATCAAAATTTAAAATAAATTACATTTTTAGAAACTAGACTCCATTCTACACATATTAAAAAAAATCAATTAGTTTCCAAAATTTGTAGGGTAGCATGACCAAAATTCTATTTTTCAAGTGTCCACTTTAAAATTAGTAAAAATCAAATATTCATTAAAAAATTAGCAAAAAAATTGTGCATAAACTTCATACTGTTAGCTAATTTCTCACCGAAGCGATTTTAAAAATACTAAAAAAAATTCACTGTGCTAGGTACCCACAAAAGTTGCTATGTTATGTTTTTTCTGAAAAAACAACACCAATTTATGTGGGCCCCTCTTTTGAACCCCTTAATCTCAACCATTTTCAAAATAAATTAGTAGTTTAGAAAGTAGACTCAGAGTAGTATGATCCTTATTTTTTATTGCATCTCAAAATTTTGAGTGTAACTATCCTCAATTTCACATCCAAGGTCAATATTTCCTGATTTTAGAAAAAAGTGACCACCTAAGCCCTGCTTTTGGCCCCCCATCTTTTTGCACTTACCCATAAGGGAAAGATAATGAAGTGAATAATACAACTATGCTTGTGCATTATGCACAATATCTCATGATTGATTGAGATAGAACTTTTGGTCAGGGGGAGTTATCATCCACAGTCTCTCACCCCCTAAGCAAAATAGTATGAGGATCATTATAGCATGAAAGGTAATATGAAATAAGATGGTTTGAAGAATTTGTTTGATAAGTAAGATGGAATCTATAAACCAATTTTTTGGAGAAAAAATATTGTTTGTGGAGGACTGCAAAATGAATGTGCATCTCTATGAGGACATAGAGCTCTTTGATAGTTGTTTACCTAACAAGGACAAGGTGCATTAATTGTGGAAAGTTAGGGTAAATGAAAAATACTTATATTTCAATTTTCACGATCTTGGCTCATTTGAATAAAAAACATTTGCATCCTAAGCTAAGAAGAGAAGAAGGCTTTCAAATAAATCTTATGAATTCAAGTGGAATTGTTATGCAGTTGAAACCCTAGTGATAGAACACAAAGGTATTTTCAAATTTCTCATAAACACTAGTTTATAAAGTTTGAAAAGAAATTGGAATGGCTACTCCAAAATTGGTTTATGTCTCTAAGAAAACAAGGCCAAAGTATAAGTAATATCCATTCAAGATAATGGAGGTAGATAAGGATGGTGCATTTTCAAAAATTACTACTAATGCAATGTAGACAGAAGATGTTAGAATCTAAATTCACGCTCCTATAAATGAAATTGACCACATGAATTTTGAGGAGCTGAGGCACACCTTACTGGAAGATGACTATGTATGGTACAAATTAGAATTTGGAAATGTGTTGGCTAAAGGGTTGGATATGTGGAAGGAATTTTTTTATTTTTGCTATAATATCAATTGAATGGGTAAGAATCATTCTAAGCAGAATCCATGATGAATTTTGTTTCAAGAATGAAAAGACTGAAAGTGTTGTAGAAAGTTTGCAGGTGTTGTCATTGATGTCAATCGGTCAACTGGTTATCTACTAGTTGTTGTTGGTTGTATATGTCAAGGATATTGAAAAAATTGTAATAAAGAGATGTTTCAAGTGTTTAGTGGTTGCTCCAAGTTTTGGTTTGGATTTTCTCCTATGGTTGTGCGGTTCAAATAAGTTGTTCATGGTTGTTAGTAGATGTTATATCCATATTTTTGGTTGTTGATTCATTGTACAGTGCAAGTTTTGTTCACCAATTGTGAACTATGGCTTTTTGTGTTTCTAGTTGAGGTCCAAGAGAAATGTTGTTGGTGATGAGTTTAGTTTATGGTATAATTTTGGGCAGACTTTATGATTTATTTACTAAAGTTGTCATGGACCTTGATGTTAAGTGTTGATATTTTTATGATATTTCCTCAAAACTATAGACATTGGGCCTAATCTTATTTCTGCAAATCTTTAATGGAATTGGCATGTTATATTGACTATCTATATTAATTCTACAGATGGTTAATGAACGTTCTTTAAGATAGTTACAGATATGTGATTATTGTGCATGCTAATATTGCCATGCAGATATGATTAGAGACCTGCGACATTGAGAAGATTTTTCCAGTTGGTCATCACCATAACGTTCAACAAGGGAATCATTCAAAGGTCAAAGAAGGTCGACAGCGTAAGATTCTTCATGCAACTCAAGTTGTAACCGCCTTGTAAATGGACTTTAATGCTGTTGAGCAAATGTAGGTGTTACTACTGCGCTAAATCTACGTTTGGACATGCATGTCTAACTGGATTCCATGCATGTGTAACCATCGCTCCACTTTCTCTACTTTCCCTAAAATGGTGTCCTCCCAGTTTTTTGAGTTGACCGCCTTGCTTAGTTGGTAGTATAAATAAGGATCAGATGCTCCTTCTCGGGGTTGCGCGATCTGATGATGTACTTGCATTCTTAAGTTTTCAACAATAGAGTTATGCTACTCTTTTGTACTCATGAATTCCAGTGAATGAAATGAAGTTCTAAGTTTGAGTATCTGAGTTTACATTAGTTTTAGAGGATACTCATCCAAGGGGGCCCACTTGGTGAGTAGTCCATCCTTTAGCTTAGTTTAGTTTAGTTATTACTTTATGTTTAGTAATTAGTTAAGAATCTGGCGGTGACTGTTCCTGCAGCCATTATAATTCCATTCTGTGACTATTCCTGCAGCCAAAGTAGACAGAGTAGTTTCCTATTTGTTTACTTAGATTTTCATTTTTTTCATGCATTTCAGCTTAACATAGTTGTTGGTTGATGTTCAACATTTATGTTATTCCTTTCCAATAAATTTACTTTCAACATTGTGTCTTTCTTAGTTGTAGAATGAAAATGGCTACTTTGGGTTCCTATTGACAATACTGTGCTAACCCATTTCAAGTTCATGTCTCTAGGTTGAAAAGTTAAATGCACCTTCATGATGACTGAAATAGCTATTCGGGTTAGATGTCCAATCTCTGAATCATGGCTGTAAAGGCCTAGTTGTTAAATCATTGTAGTAGGCCGACATTTTTGGCACCGTTGTCGGGGATGGTGTCAAACTAGGATGTTCTTTGGATTCATTGATATTTTTCTTGTTGTAGCATTTCTAGAAGTTGTTCATAGTATACTCCTCATTTAGGAAAGTAACGATCCACCATTCTTGTGCCAATTCTTTGTGTGAGATGGATGATAATGAATTGATACCGCATGCATAGAGGAAGAAGGAGAGATGCTCATGTAAGATTCCTTCCTAACAATCCTAATCCATTCCAACTAGTTGAATATCAGAACCTACCAAGAGAAGAAGAAGAAGAAGATCCACACCCTTTTGTTGATGAATTTCCTAATTTGACCTGTTTTAAAGTTTCCTCTGAAGATCAAAATCAACTTGAGAATCTCTTTGCTTTGGAACTACATCAAGTAGGCATGGGTGATGCAAATAGAAACAAACCTAACCAACCAGCTTTTCCTTTCCCCATTGCCCATCAGAATGAAGTTGACAATCTCAAAAATATCCCTCCTTCAGCCCTTCCTAAGTTCTATGGACTTGTCATGGAAGACCCTAATACTTTCTTGTTCGAGTTTGACATACTCTGCAGGAGTTATGATTATACCACTGATTCCCATAGGCTTAAGCTATTTCCTACCACTTTGAAAGAGGCTTCATTAAGATGGTTTATGAGCCTAGGAAAAAATACTATGGAGACATAGGATGACATGAAGACATAATTCCTTGAGAAGTACAAGGAATAATGCAGGGGTAGTGACATGAGAGGAGATGAGATTTTCAGGATGCAACAAAAGGAAGATGAGAGCCTGGAAGATTACATTTCAAGGTTTTTGTTTTTCCTACAAAAATCTCCACACCATACACTCAATGAAGACTCACAAAAGCTAATTTTCCTAAGAGGAATTAATGAGAGCTACACTGATGCCTTGGATCTAATGGCAGGAGGAGATATCACCCAAGTTCCTTGGGAAGACATCAAGAAAATATGCCAAAACTATTTTAGGGAAAGTTCAAAGAAAGGGAGAGTTTACCAATCCTCTATGGGTAAGTCATCTACCAGTGGAGTTTCAAGGATGGAGATCACACACTTTCTAGCAGATTTCAAGCAAGATATTATAAACAATCTAGCTACTCATTTGGATACACTTTAGGCCAAGAAGAAATAAGAGGAGGTAGAGGCAATGTTGGTAGAGTATTGCCCCCATTGCAGACAAAAGAAGAAGGACTACAAATGCAAGATGCTAGCTAATATTAGAAGTAAGCAGATTCCACCTGAGCCCAAGCCAATCTAGATTGAAGAAGACCAAGTCTACTATGTTGCACAAAGGAGGCCTTGGGATCCAAGACAAGGTATGCCACTGGATCCACTATCTCATGTTGGGATATATTTCAATTCCTATTCATTTGGTAACCAATGGCAACCCCTATATCCATCCATCTATGGAGGATATCCACCACAACGTTGGAATAACACTCCAAATGCTTGGCCAAATAATCAAAACTCTCCACCCTTGTGGTAGCAAACTCAACGGAATTGGCAGCAATTTCAAGGGCATTGGCAGCCACCTCCAGGAAATTAGCAACAAAAAATCAATGGAGGGGAGGAAAAAAATGGCCAACCCAGACAACCAGTTACATGCAACCACCTTCACAGCCCCAATAGCCTACTATAATGCCTCCTCCTACTAATCCAATCTCAAATCCACCTAAACCTAGTTAGCTAATAGCTCAGCCCACACCCAATCCAAATAACAAACCACAATAGCATCCTGTATACTTTTCTGATTCAAACTGATTCCCTGCATATGTTGTGAGTGTAAGTGACATCCACTTGCATTTAGGAACTACTTTACCAACCCCTTCCAAGCCCATTATTACTGAGCTTCTTGTGGATGAAGAAGATGAACCTCAGAATGATCCCATTCAGCCAAGTGCACCTAAAAATCCTAAACCAGTCCAAGTCAAGCAGACTAAACAAGAACCACCATTTCCTCAGAGATTGGAAGTTAACAAGAAAAATGAAGAAAAGGAGGACACAAATTTTGACATCTTGGATCAGTTGAAGCATATATGTGTCCAGATACCTCTAATTCAGGCCATAAAGGATGTCCCAATCTATGGCAAGGAAATCAAGAAGCATGCCTCAAGAAGCTAGGTAGGAAAAATAAAGACCCAACTATAGTTCATGTGGTGGGACAGATGGATGAAATCATGCTTGGGAAAGTGACTATCCCCAAGTACAATGACCCCAATAGTATTGTGGTAGCAATTGTTATAAATGGGATTCAAATAAAAAATGCTCTAATTGATTTAGAGGCAGCAATAAATTTAATGACTAAGGACATCCTGCAACAACTGAATGTTGCAAGCATGAGATCTACTCCTACTATCATGTAGCTTGTTGATAGTTCTACTTTTAAGCCTAATGGTATAGTGGAGGACCTTGTGGTAATTCTAGACTCCTGAAAGTACCCAACAAACTTCATGATTCTTTCTCCTAAAGCTACACTAGGCGAGTATCCCATTATTCTTGGAAGGCCATGGTTAGCAACTGCAGATGCATATATTGGATTTCGGTTAGGTGACATGACCATTTATGATGGGAGGAGCACCAAAAAGTTTTTTCTTTATCCTCCTGCTCAGCCATCCCATGATGAGGATAATTTTGTATGGCCACATGTTGGTGAAGAGGCCGAGGAAGATAATTCTATGGCACATCTTATGATGTTAGGTAGAAGCTCTTTCATGCAGCTTCAAGATGAAGATGAAGTATTGGCTAACATCATTCAAAACTATTGTGAAGTATAGGAAGCATCATCTTCTCATTCTGTTGTTCCAATCAAGACACTTTTTCCTGCTCTTCCTGCAACTAGTCTTCTTGTAGCTAAACTTCCTACAGCAATAGGTATGTCCCATACATTGCTACCATATGAACTCAAGGTACCATTCATTAATGAAGCAACCATGATAGAGTTAACTACATAAGTGCAGGTGTCAGAAGGAAAATATTTGAATGTTAACAACAAATTGAGTGAAGAACAACAGTTGTCATTGACAACCTTATTAAAGACCCACCAACATGCATTTGTGTAGGACTATCATGATATGAAGGTATTGGACCCTAGCTTTGCACTCAAATAATTTACATCAGATATGATTGTACCCCAATGAGGAAACCAGAAAGAAGAATTAACCCTGCACTAAGAGAAATTGTAAAAGGGGAACTATAGAAATTGCTAGATGCGGGATTTATCTACCCCATTTCAAATATCTAGTGGGTGTCTCCATTAGTGATTATGATCAAGAAAGGAGGGAAATGGCAAGTTTGTGTTGATTACAGGGAACTCAATGCTGCCACCAAGAAGGACCATTTTCCCTTACCTTTCATAGATCAAGTTTTGGACTCACTTGCAGGAAAACAATACTTTTCTTTTCTAGATGGATTCAGCAGCTACAACCAAATCCAAATTGCACCTGAGGACCAGGAGAAGACCACCTTTACCTTTCCATGAGGGACCTATGCCTACTCAGTACTCCCATTTGGCTTATGCAATGCACCCACAACTTTCCATAGGGTAGTCATCAACATTTTTTCAGATATCTCTCTTGATTGCATGGAAATTTACATGGATGGCTTTACCACCTATGGTGTTGATTTCAATCAGGAATTTGAAAATCTCAGGAGAGTCCTTCAAAGATGTCAAGACCAAAATCTATCTCTAAATAGTGAAAAGTGTTTCATGATGATGCAGGAAGGTGTAGTCCTTGGCTACTACATCTCCCACAAAGGAATTCAAGTAGATCCTACAAAGATTGAGGTGATCACAAATCTTCCCACACCTGCAAAACAAAAGGATGTTAGGAGTTTCTTTGGCCATGTAGGATACTATAGGTGTTTCATTAAGGATTTCAACAAAGTAGAAGCACAATTGTATACTCTTCTCACCAAAGATGTCGAATTCCAGTGGACTAAAGATTGTGACAAGGCATTTTCTAATTTGAAGGCAACTTTGACTCATGCTCCTACACTCAAAAGACCTAATTGGGAGCTTCCTTTCCACATCCATATAGATGCATTAGACTATGCCATAAGAGTAGTCTTAGGATAGAAAGAAGGAGCTATTGAAAATTCCATTTATTTTGTCAGTAAAAATTTGTAAAGAGTTGAATTCAACTATATAGTGACAAAAAAAGAAATGTTGGCAGTGATCTATGCCCTAAACAAATTCAGGCATTACATAAAAAGTTACCAAATCTTTATGCACATTGATCATGAAACCATTAGATATCTCATGAATAAACCTTTGATCATAGGTAGGATGGCAAGATGGTTATTGTTGATGCAAGAGTTTGACATGACCATTGTGGATAAACCAAGGAAGGCCAATGTTGTTGCAGACTTTATTTCAAGGATGAATACATCAGAAGACAATCAATCCATAGATGATTCTTTTCTTGATGAGAATATATTCTCTATCAGTGTGCAAACACCCTGGTATGCTGACATAGCTAATTATCTGGTCACAGGTAGAGTTCCTCCTCATTTCTCTCCAAAATAGAGGACACTCATTGAAAAATATTTTCCTTTCTCATGGATTGTTGGATGTTTGTTTTATACTAGACCAAACCATATCATGAGGAGATGTGTGAGAGAAGATGAGACATATGACATTTTACATGCATTTCACAATGAACCATGTGGAGGACATTTTGTAGCCAATAGGACAATAATGAAGATTTTTAACACAAGATACTATTGGCCCACACTCCACAAGGATGCAAGAAGATATACAAGGAAATGTGATAGATGCCAAAGGATGGGAAAACCAACCAAATCTAATGAGATTCCACTTTATCCTCAGATATTAATAACTCCCTTTGACAAGTGGGGATTGGATTTTGTAGGACCCATTGACACTCCATCAAATGGTAAGTCTTATATCCTGATATGCATTGATTATGTAACAAAGTGGGTAGAAGTTAAGGCCATGAAGCATGCAAGAGATAATGAGGTTGCAAAATTTCTTTATGAGGAGATTTTCACAAGGTATGGAGTTCCAAGAGAGATAGTGACTGATCAAGGGGCTCAATTTATATCAACCCTTGTTGTAGCACTAGTCAATGAGTACAACATAAGACACAAAAAGTCTACTCCTTATCACCCTTAGGCCAATGGCCAAGTTGAGGTGACCAATAGAGAAATTGAAGCTATTCTGACCAAAACAGTAGCTATCCACAGAAAGGATTGGGAAAATAGGTTACCAAAAGTTGTTTGGGCCTACAAAAATACTTGGAAAACAACTATAGGATTCACTCCATTTGAGTTGTTGTATGGAAAGAAAGCCATGATGCCCATTGAATTTGAACATAGGACTCTTAGGACTATAGCAGATTTAGGGATGGATATCTCTGAGGCACAAAAAGAAAGAATCATGCAGCTAAATGCTTTGGATGAGATGAGGGGAGTAGCCTTGCATCACACTAAAGTAGTGTAGAATCAAAGAATCAAGTGGCACGATAAATTCATGAAGGACAAGAAATGCCAACCAGGTGATTGGGAACTACTCTATGACTCCAGATATCAGGATAATGCAGGAAAATTGTAGACAAGGTGGCTAGGACCATATGAGGTTGCTGAAGTATTCCCTAATGGTGTTGTACAACTCACTACTATTGACCCAGTCATATTTAAGTTGCTTGTCAATGGTCATCACCTCATATTGTATCACAAGCCAACTTCCAAAGAGGAGTTCCTACAACAATTCACTCAGCATGCAGCACCCGAGCTTCCTGCAACCGAAGGAAGTGGACCTAGTGTCCCTCCTTTTGGCTAATTAAGGTATGTACTTGTCATAATAAAGAATTCCACTTCTATGGGAGTCCATTTCTTCACCCATCCACCCATTTTCCCATCCATCTCCACCTTTCTCTCTCTTCCATCACTTCACTTCATTCCATTCCACCTCATTTTCATTAATTGCTCAACTTATTTATTAAAAGGTGACAGGTACTTCCTCCATGATCTTTGCAATGAATCTTCCATGAATTCAGGTATGTGCACATTAATTGCTATATCTTAATTGTCTTTAGTGCATTTATTTAATGGTTGTACGTTAATATGGATGTTCACAATATCATGCCACTATTCCCTGCCCCTGTCAAATCAACATTATCACCACTCCCATCTCGCATGTGAGGACACATGCCCAAATTTAGGTTGGGGGAGGAAAAAGATGTGAATATTTTTCCCATGTGTCAATCTATGCTGGTCTACGTCAGCAAAATTTAAATTGAGCAGATTTGAAATCTGAGCGAGACGATGACTCGCATGTGTGAGGTGACACCAACTGTCACCGCCATTTCTCTCCATCATAACTTTCCTTTATTAATCCTTCCTTTCCATTATTGACCCTATCATAATCTCAAGCTGTAAACAAAAGGTAAATTAGAAAGGGAAAATTCAGTCGACATTGGCACTGGAAATTTAGCAAGTGTTGTAGGAAGGTGAATTTGGTTTTCAGACGAGAATTGTAGGAAGGAAACCGCAGAGTGATTGTTTGATTGTAGAAAATGGGAGGTGGGTTAATTCAAAATGAACCCATGGTGCACGATGTATTACTGCAGGATGCACCCTGCCTGGCCGAATTCAGAAACTACAGGTGGTTAGACTACTTCCTGAAGCTATATGACTTTGATGAAGACATTGCACTATAATTCACCCAGACATTGTCTAAAGGGAAGGCCACAGTAAAAGGGTTGGAGGTCATGGTGACTGAAGAAAGGATTGTAGAAGTTACAGGGTTACCTTTCGATGGTGAACATTACCCTACTTCCAAAGATGCCAGGTCATCTAGGGCTGAATTTACAAAACAATGTGACCCTCCAATCAATGTGGACAAACAAGGTGCAAAAAGAACCTCTCTGCCCGACCCATGGAAGCAGGTAGTTGTTTATGTCATAAGATACATCACCTGTGAAGGTCACCTGTTGAATCTAAATTTTGTTCACTTCAAACTTTTGAATCACATGAGGCACGAGAGGAGGATGAATGTGTCAAATGTGTTATACAACCTTTTTTCAATCATGGCAGCCGAGACTCAAAAAGGTAGGGACAATTTTGTTTCCCACCATTGTCTGATTAAATTGTTAGTTGAGAAGTCTCTGCATGATATGTTTGAAATGACTTGGGAAGAATTCATAAAAATTGATCAAATTAGACCTGAGAACTTGTGACCTAGGGTTTTACCTTAGCCTCATAGGTCTAGCAGGAGATTGAGCATGGCTGAAGCCACTCTTGGTGCTTCAACCTCTGGCGCAGGCCCTAGTGTAAACCCTCTTGTAGCAGAAGAAACCATAGAAATTGTATCTAAGGGTTATTTTTAGATTAGATTATATGTTAGCAAAGACTAAAAACCCAAAGAATAAACACTAAAAATTATTTCTGTATTTTACTTTTCGTGGGTCAAAGGAAAAAAATCAAACTTCTAACTCGTGGTCTTGCAGGTTCGAATGTCAAAGAATAAACACTAAAACATTGTGTCTGTATTTTTCTTAGATTAGTACACACTTACTTTTAGTGCAATTAAAAAGAATAATGTCTTCTAATTTGCATGACTGTGTTTGCAAAATGGTAGGTGAGTATGCTCTCACCTTGTGAAAACTCGGTGATCAGAAAACCAGACCCATTCTTTTTTTTTATTACCCTCACGACTTAGTAATCGAAGTATCCTCTCCCCTTGCACTTTCGAGCAACCTTGGGTGTAAGAGAAACAATTACTAACTCTAGAACTTGGGCCTGTTCTGGTGGGAAAAAGTACTCACCCCAGGACGACTCAGACCGGTAGCACCTTGACACCGAGGGACTTCCAGCCAGTATACAAAAGTGGATTCTTGGGGAAAGCCCAAGAATCACGCGTGTGGTTTTGATGAGATGGATCTGAAAGGGGACTCTCACCGCATGGATCATGCTCCATGAACGGAATTCCCATATTAAAAACCTTTTGTCTTAGTTTCCAACCGTTCTTTGGTCATTGCTTGATATAGTGCAGGGTACAATATCATGCCCGAAGACACTCACTACCGATCCCCTTGAGTAGAGATAGCAATTCTTGGGAAGTCATTACCCAAAGAATCTGAATTTGGTGTGCTTGAATGACATTAATGAGCCGTGGAGGGGAGCCAATGCCACCAAAATTCTAAGCTATCTGCTCTCGAGAAGGAAAGGTGTTTATCACCAATCTGGGGTATATCGGTGGGTTGTATCAAGTATACAAACCCTTGGCCTATTAGCCTTTTAGGATTGTACTTGTCTTATGTGCGCTTGCTTACACTAAAACATCATGTTTGTCAAGTGTTTTCTAGATTTTCAAACAATATACACAACATTCACAAATTTGGACACAAACAATCGACCTTAGACAACTCAGACTTTTCAACAAAACATCAAAAAACAATCTCAGTCCTCATTTTGAACTTAGACTTTGCATTGTTCATCTTAGTCATCATTTTGAACCTAGACCTTACATTTATAACATTAAGTCCTTAGTCAAACATCATCATCTTAGTCCTCAATCGACATTTTGGCTTTGATCACCTTGTCATCTTACATCAATCATTTCCTTGGACAAACATTATCATCACCTAGTCATGCTAGTTGACATTTTAGGAAACATAGTCTTGCATTTTCATCCTTATTGAAAATCCAAAAAACATAGGTTGTCATCATCCTCACATTTAGTTTTCATTCTCGTCATCCTTATCTGAGCAATCCCTTTTTATTGTTGAGACTAGGCTTCAAAGACAGAAATGACAAATGGAAAACTTTGGACAAGATTTCAATCCAAACCTCGATAATAACACTTATGACACAAACCAACATTGGACTTTTTCCGACCCATTTCACAACATGAACATTCCATCTTCATCATGAAACCCTTCTGAACCATTCATACAAAGATACCAAAATGGACAAGTATATGCAGAAGACTTAGAAGCTGCAATGCAAAATCCTGATATAGTCTCCTTCGTAGAAAACTCAATCTTACGCAACCCTCAAAGGTATCTAGCCATGCTTTTGGACTAAGGGGCTAGGTTACCACGAGGCTTTGACATAAATACTTTTCCACCTTCATTAGTCTACCCTCACCATCAACAGTCACTTGACATAAATCCTACCAGTAATTCGCAACAAACGTCCACTTATCACCCTTATCCTAACCTTGACAAGGGAAGCCAACTATCAACTAGTCCATTCCAAACCTCCACGTCATATTCTGACCCTTCACCTATCAATCCCATCCAAGTCTACATGCCTTATCAACAATCTAACAACTCATGTCAAGTCCTCACATCATACCATATTGATCCAATCCAAGTCTCCACGTCCTATTTTAGTCAACCTTACATTAATCCAGTCCAAGACTCCATGGCATATCTAGTCGAAGTCCCCATGTCACATCCTATACCGTCACATCCTAATCCAATCCAAGACTCCATGTCATATCCGGTCCAAGTCTCCACGTCATACCCTTGTCCTTCACATACTAGTCCAATGCAAGTACCCATATCATATCCTAGTACTTCACATACTAGTCCCGTCCAAGTCCCCATGTCTTCTCCTAATCCTTTTCAAATCACCCCCTCACAAGCCACATCTAGTCATGAAAATTATATCATTACTCAAAGTCAAATCCCATTTAATAAACTTGAGGATACATGCCAAAATGAAAGCCCAAAGCATGACATTATAACGTCACCCTCATGTCAAGAACAAGGTAGTCCATCCCATGACCCTATTTTTGATTGTATCATCCACGACAACCCCATCTTTGACCAAGACCCTACCATTGACCAAGAAGTCCAAATCCATGACAACCCCATCTTGGACCAAGACCCTACCATGGACCAAGAAATCCAAAACGATCCACTCCTTGACCTTTATGCTATTCATGATCAAACACTTGCTGACCCTATACAGGCCTTGATTATCGAAACTTTCCAAGATGAGACACTTGCCTCCATGGGACACAGACGATATTCATCCAGAACAAGAATCTTCCACTAGGGACATGCTTGCATATGATCAAGTTATAGCTAAAATCATTGGACTCTATGACACTAAACATAATGATTTCTTTGAAATTTCCTTGGAAGCACCAACAGAATCATCTGAACTTGACATGTCACACGATCAGACCAAAGATATCAGTCAGGAATATGTCCAACATGACAATGAATCTAAGACACTTTATCAACTAGGGTCATCTATCTTTGTCAGAGCAAGATTTATTGCAGACAAAAATATTACAAGTGACAATATCCACATACCTAATGATGGGTTAACATCTTACTTTCAAAACAAAAAATACCCCATTGCAAATAGAATCTGTCAAAGCATGCAATATCAAGGCAAAGGACTAGGCATACACGGGCAAGGCATTCTAGAACCAATACAGCTTCAGGAAAATTACAGACATCAAGGTCTTGGATATTCCTCAGTTACTAAATCAAACGATGTCAATGGTACCTCCTTGATACTAGGGGAAAATTTGTCAGATACAAACGTCAAAATGGAGTCCATGAGAAATCCTTGACATAAGATTGCTGCCAACACCCCCTCCACCCACACCATGAACCGTCAGTCCATCATAAATAAACCTTCCCTTTGGAACCAACAAAAACAAAAGTCTTACAAGTCAAAAGATCAAAATCAGATGTCAAAGGCCATTGAATCAAACAAAAGGACAAGTGGACAAATGAAATTAAAATGGATCCCAAAGAATGATGGATCAAACAAAGACACTAAGTCAAATACAAAATTCAATCACAATGTGGAGCCACAAGACAAGAGGAATCCCACATACAACAAATTTCCACCTCTGTCAAAATGGTCATCAAGAAAGGCATCTAAAGGTGTTGGTTCCAAATGCCATCCCTCAAAAATCTGTCATCCAACATCCCAAGTTTGGAAAATAAAAGGTGATTCATCTAAGTGTCCAAACAACCTTTCCACATCTACCATGATATGTCGTAATCCTACATCTCCCCTAAAGTCCAAAAATCCCACGTCACAAATCCGTCACATCTTGGCAGCAACTCTTTACTGCAAGGACTCTCATGGCACTCTATTGCGATGTGCGTATTTTGATAAGGCCAACTCTAGTATCATAAAGGATCACAATGACATCAATCAGTTGTATACAAGCGCTATGATCCTGACAAGACAACTTCTTCAGCAAGGTCATTATTGGAATATCATGGCACCAGTCTCTACATCGACACCATCAGTGGATTCAGAATAGTCAGTGGTCATCTAAAGCATCCAGGCTATCTGCAAAATCAGAAATACAAAAAAAAAAAATTGAAAAATTAAAAAATCATCACCCACGATCAGAAAACACGGCAAGCGAGGGCATCTTGGTGACACCAAAAAATCAAAGTCAAGAAAATAGTAAAGAGAAAAATTTCATCCTACGGTGAAAACCTGGCAAATAGGTGCCCTAGATAAGTACCATGATGAAAACTTGGCAAACAGGCGTCATGTGTAAAATAAATTGTCTATGTGGACTCTTACACTTGGGGGCAAGTCGTCTAATCTCCTAGGCCTTCCTCTTGGCATTGGCATTCGACCATTTAATCCATATCATTCCCACCTATCTTGGTCTTGACATAAAACTGGCACACATAAATCATGCTTTGGGAAAACTCTTGACATATCTATCCTTTAGTCATACATGATTCACAAAACATCATGTCATTGACCATCATAGTCTTATTGTCCTTGTACGACATAGTCCTTGAAAATCATATGACAATTCCCTTAGTCTCATGTCCCCCATCCTTTACCAAGCCCACCTTTTGTCCTTTCATGTCTATCACATATCTTGGCTTTCCCTTGTCAAATGGTCTAAGGATACTCCATCATCCCTTTTAGTCCAAACCAAGTCATTCCAAATGCAACGAGTCTAATCCATACAAGCACATTATCCAAAATTTTACTTGACTGTGTTCCTAGCCTGGTTGTAGACCTCCATACTTTTGTCACATTATCATCATCGTCCTCGCGTTGTTTCGGGATGCGTCCTTCCCATGTCAATTGGTATTCAACTTGACTAGAGGGCACAATCATGTTTGTCCTTGGATTCTCATGTGTAGGCATCGGAGTCATGCATTTGTCACTATCCTCTTAAAAGCGTAAAATCCAAAAAATCATAAAATGAAAAAAGACAAAAACATCATAAAATGTCTTGAAGAAAGACCAAAAACATCTTAAAATGTCTAGAAGAAAGACCTAAAAATCATAAAACGTCCTGAAGAAAACCACAAACAAAACATCGGACTGCTCGAAGAGCGCAAACACAAGGTCATCTCTTATCAAAGTTAGTCATCTCAATCGGTCCATGTCATTGTCGGGGCCTACGTTGTCTCTCGCATTTGCTTTCGTGAGGCAAGGAGCCATCTGATCGATGAGTCCACACGAGAGACATTAGGTCAGTCCTTTTAGGTTTGTCCAAATAAAATCATGGCATTTATCCTGAAATCATTTGCATTGGTCAAATAAATTAGGGCGATCATCAAACTCGAGGACACAAGGCAGTCATTTTGAAGCGTCGATGTCAAAATTGGTCAAAATCGGACAAAGCAGTCCAATCAATCTTATAGTCAACATCGGTCCAACACTTGACATATTAGTCAAAACAATCTCGGTCTAAGTACTCTTTGGTCCTCTTCAAGATGTGTCATTCAGTTGAATACGTGAAATGTCCTTTTTTCCTTTTTAGGATATTGTCCTTCGACAATAGGCCAGATCAAACTATCAGCAAGTCAAATTGGCAAAACTCTTGGTGCTCGAGCTATCAAACAGTGTATACACACATAAAAGTAATTCATGTCTATAATCCACGGCGATTAATTAAGTATTTATTTATTTAATTAATTTTTTCTAAAATCCTACACATGATTAAATTTAATTGAATTTAATTATATTGTTCATTCATCTTATTCTTCTTTCGTAATTAAATAAATTTATTTTATTTAATTATTTTCATATCAATCATAATTAATTAAATAAATACATTTTATGTATTTAAATTAATTATCATTGTTTAAATTTAAAGTAAATCTTTTGATTTAATTAAGTTTAAATATTTCTCTTTCTTCTATTTTAAATTCTTCTTCTAATTAATTAAATATTTCATTTAATTAAGAAAAAGCTAAATATCATCCACAAATAAATAATTGAATTTTTAATTCATTATTTATCATCTTTTAAATCTTTTTTTTATTCTTTTAAAGAAAGATGATTTCTTATCTTCTTATCTTTTCCTCTATCATAAAAATGGAAAAATCTTGTTTTCAGGTTTTCTTCTATTTTCTCTTCAGTTTCATCCATCTTTGACCGTTTGATCTGTCAAGAATTATCACATCCATTGATCATATCAGCCAATCAGAAGCTTTTGAAAACTCTATAAATACAACCTCTCACAATTCATTTAGGGGGTTGATTCTTAAGTATCCTCACTCTGTCAAAATTATTCTTCAAATATTCTATCTTTTATCCATCATTCTCCTTCAAATCTTTATCACATCATTATGCTGCAGAATTGAGCAACCAACATTCCTCCAACAATCAACCTTTGAAATCTTGCATCCTTGTGCAGGTGGAGAAGAGCCATGGAGATCAATCAACACTAGTTTGAAAATTGGTTTGCAGTTTCTTTGTTTACTATTCTTATTTTTCATTCTAGTTTGTACTTCATGGTGCTTGATAGGATTTAATTTGTTTATTGTCTTCAATGCATTTAAACCTTTGATTTTATTTCCCTATATACATTTTGGCACCCACCGTGGGGCATTACCCCATTTTTAACATTTATCTGTAGGTTTTCTGACAGGATTTCGCATTCTGGAATTCGGCTTTCTGACGAAAATTCTCATTTTAGAGAATCCAAGGGTTTCTGTAGTGCATGCAAGGGTTTATGTAGTGCATACAAGGCTTTTAATGGTGTTTTTTTGCAGGTTTTATTGACTTTGTTTTGCAGATCTGTCAATTTTTGGACAAAACCGCAGGTTTTACAAAGTTCTTCATATCTTCTATACAGCTCCGAATTTTTTTACAATATTTTTATAGAACCTTTCACATGATTTCAAGAGGCTATAGTAAAAACATCAAGGGTTTATGATCACTTTTGTGGAAGTTATTTTGATTTTAATTATTTTCATAAATTTGATTTTCTGGACGTAAATCGATGAATTTTTCAGAAATTTTTATATTTTTGGAAAACTCATGAAATTCTAATGGGGGTCTATGTTTTACAGATTTAGTTTGGAGGTCAAATATAATGCAAAAAAAATCGATCTTCATTTTCTGTATGGTTTTCACAAATCCGCGTTTCTGAGAGCAAAACAGGAATTTTTCTTACTTCTTTACATTTCTGGAAAGCTCTTAGAAAATTAGTAGGGATCTCCTCTTTGATTTTTCATTTTTCAGATCAAAAAAATCATCAAATACTAAAATCTAATTCGGCTATGTCAAAAGTATCTGAAATTGAAATTTTCTGATGAACTTGTCTTTTTCTTTTCTTTTTCTTTTCTTTGGCTGCATTATAATATTGTTTTTTCTATCTTGTAGGTGATCATAAGGAGCTCTAGTAGCAGCAATATCACTCACAACAAAAATTTGGAAAACGAAAATAACCAGGTGCACTCGTTTCATCCTTCATCTCTTAATCTTGTTTGTCACATCTTTCAATTTGGGACATAAAATCAAATCTTGTTTGATCACATTATTGCAATTGGTTTAAAAAAAATCTTGTCTTCAATCACATTTCAAAAATTGGGTCTAAAATTAATCATTGTCTTCCATCACATCTTGATTTGGGATCTAAAAAGAACGAGTGCTTCATTGTTTTCTTCTAAACATTTCAATTTTCTAAAGGGAAATTAATCACTGTGAGTGTGAATCAAGTGTGTGTGTCTTCCAAAACACCTCACTTGGTTCGCTTTTGTCATACCCTTTTTAGGAGGCCTGCTTGGAGCACACACCCCTCCAAGGGACGACCTCAATCAAAGTGTGAATCGAAAGACACGCTTGTTTGGAAGTTGGAATCTTGTCACTCTGAGCTAAGCCCCAAAGAACTTTATACCTTTGGGAAGTGAAGGTGAAGGGTGGGTTACCCCTTTCTCCCGGCTTATTGGCAGAATTTTTCTTTCAAATCATCCTTAGTCAACCTTGTTCAAACTAGTTTGAAACCTAATTAGCCATACCCACTTGACTAGTTCTAGGACTTGTTGATGTGTCTTCTTCAAGTGTGTGCTTAATAATCACATTCATAAATTCCAAAATTCAAACTTGCTTATGTGTCTTTGCGTGAGTGATTTATGGTTGTACATGTGTGATTCATTTAAACATTTTCCAATCAAGTTAAAAACCAAACACATAAAGACAAGACTCTACACGTTCTTCCAACACATTCATTTCCAATCACTTTCATCCTAATCACCCTTCTTAGCCACATCCTATCCATTTCATACTAATCAATCCAAATCATCCAATCTTTTCATTCCACATCATATCCTAATCATCATCATCTCTTTAATCCAATCAACATCATTTTACACCATGCCAACATTAGAAGACCTAGTATCTAAATTCCAAGACCTCCTCCAATCACTTTATCAAGCACCACAACCCTTAGATGAACAAGATATACATGGGCTCCAAGGTGTCATCCAACAATTTCAACTTCAAACAAACCAATCACCTCACCTCCAACACCTCTTAGCTCAAGCCAATCATTTCATTGATACTTGTCAAATTCAACAACCACAACATCATCCCCTATCCATTCATTATCAACCAATTCCACCTCAACCTAATGTGTCATCCCCTTCCACCTCATACCAATCTAATCCATCCACTTCTTTGCATGTCAATGCCACATCAACACATCCACCCTTATCACTGCAAGAACATAGGAGCCCAAGTCCACCTTGGCAGAAAAATCAAGAGCCTTTCAATTCTCATGTTCCATTTGACAAGGGGAACACTAATCTAGTTCATGCACCCTCTGAGTATATCATACCACTATCCAATCAAAAGCCTATCCTAAAGCCACCATGTCCTAGTCCTAATCCAATGGTCCCTACACTTTCCAACCCATTAACCCCTTCATTACCCTTACCATCCTCTAATCCACTTGCCAATACATCAACTCCATGGTACAAATTTTTCAAAAGTAAACCCATGAAATTGCCTAAATCCACCCCTACACCTCCAAAGGATGTGACCCAAGGGCTACAAGCAAGGAATCAATTGTCGCCATGTCATTCAACACATATACTTGAACATACCAAAGAGTAGAGTTCTATACTGTCGGACTTCGTGGTATAGAGTTAAAATGATTGGAATAATCCTACCGGATGTTATTGTGCAAATTACTCCTACATCCTCAACGGATCCAGTTTTAGTAGATCCTACAAATATAGGAAAGGATGATATTATTCAAGCTGGTTTTGATGAATTTAAATGGTTATTAACAGATCTCTTCTGTGATGACATCTCAAATCAGGCCCTAGAAGCAAATAAGATTTTGCAATCTATGAAGCTTAAAAACTTAGCCAAGTTTGATGCTTATAATTGTATGTTTGAATCATACATGGTTGCAGCAAATAAGATGCATGACTTAACCACTAAGCAGTATTACTTAAATTCTTTACCTTGTGGTTTAGGTGCATGGGCTCAGGATTATATTATCAGAAAAGATAATAAACAACTTGATGATGTAACTTTTCCTACTATTAAGAGATTGATCAGATATAAGCTAGAAAAGCAGTGTCTTCTGGGTGCTCTCCAGACCAATAAGGAAGAATATAATTACACTTGTAATTTAAAAGAATTTCCTATGATAGAATTGAATGAATATTTTTATTTCGAGGGATAAAAGTGATATCTTTATTTCTTGCCTTAATGCCTTTTTCGGGATAAAGATCGATGCCTTTTAGGGATAAAGAGATCGTCCATGAGATATTGATTTATTAAATTTGACCACCTTTAGAAGATTCATTTTACTAGTTTTAGACCAGTTCATGCCAAAAAGTCCCTTGATGCGTAAATGGATTGCACTTCTCCCACACCAAAATTTTATGGGGGCTGTAGTTAATCCGAAGGCTTCTTTAAACTCAATTTCTTCATCAGGATCAACTAATGATTGGTGGTGGTAAGTAATTAGATCTTGGAGATTTCTGAGCCATCTGTTTAAGAAATATGATTCTAATAAAGTAATCACAATTTCTTTTGGAAGAGAAGGGAGAGATATAACCTCTCTGTTAAGATGTACCATATACATTCCTGTTCCATCTGGTCTATACCAATCTGGAGGTAAAAAATCAAGATCAGTATAGATTGATCCTGCCATTTCTCTGGTTAGAGTATCTGCAAGGGGGTTGTTTTCTCCTTTGATCCATTCAATGTCAAAATCATAACTGAGAAATTCAAAATACCATCTTGCAACTCGACCTTGAGCGATGTCTTTAATGGGTTTCTTTTTTAGCAGGCTCCTCATGGCTTGGCTTTCAGTTCTTACAGTAAAGTGGACGGGCTTGAGGAAAATCTTAAATTTGTCTAATCCATATTTTACTGCAAGAATCTCTTTTTCATAAATATGATATCTGCCTTGGGTATCTGTAAAAGTTCCTGACCTGTAACCGCAGATATTCTTTTTTCCACTTTCTTCTTCTTGTATCAAAACAGCTGACCAGGTATTATCAGAAGCATCAGTATATAGAAATAGTGGTAATTCTAATACTGGATTTTTTAAAGCAGGTAAATATTGGCATTTTGCTTTAATCCTTTGGACTACTTCTGTTGCATTATCAGACCATCCTGATTGACCATCTTTGATATGAACCTGTATTAGTCTTCTATCTTCAGCCAATCCTTTATAAAAAGGGGAAATATAATTCAAGCATCCAAGGAACCTTTGAATCTGTTTCTTATTTTGTAATACATCTGGAAAATCTTGAATTCTTTGTAGTATATGGGGCTGAAGTAAGACTTTACCATTGCTCATATGTAGACCGAGAAAATCAATTCGATCTTTTCCTATTACCAATTTCTTCGCTGTCAGGCATATTCCGTGTTTTAGTATGGCTGTAAATAGGGCATCTAAATGCTGAAAGTGAAGATCTGATGAATCAGAATATACTAGTATATCATCAATATAAACAACACAGAATTCTTTTAAATGTCTCAATGCCTGGTCCATTCTTCTTTGAAAATAAGCCGGTGCAGTGCATAGACCAAAGGGCATTACATTCCATTCATATAGTCCTTGGGGAACTGAGAATGCTGTCTTGTACCTGTCTGATTCTTTGACCTTAACTTGCAAAAATCCTGACTTACAGTCGAATTTTGAAAAATACTTCTTGTTTGCAGCTCTTCTGATTAAATCAGTACTAAAAGGAATAGGATAGTTGAATGGTAAGATAATATCATTGAGAGGTTTATAATTTATACACAACCTCTTTTTACCTCTGATTTGTTCTGCTCTTTTATTGACCAAAAATGCTGGACAAGCAAATGGGCTTTTGCTTGGTCTGATGAACTGTCCATTTAATAGTTCTTCCAGCTGTTCGTCCATCTCTGCAGTTTCTGTAGGACTCATTAGATAAGCTGGCTCATGAGGGATGACTGACATACATTCTGGTTTTAATTGTATTTCACATTCTTCGTGATCTTGGGACCAGAATTGTAATGGATTAAGGCTACAGCAATTCTTTTCAAACTTTTGTTTGATATTGAGAAAAATGTCTGTACCTTTTTCTGCCACTTCTTTTACTGATTCCTTTTTATTCCTACTCTTATCAAATTTATGATTTACAATTTTAAGAGCAGGTATTTCTAACTGTCCTTCTTCGTGCCTGAGGGCAATCTTATGTTTCTAGAATTGGAGAGGCTCATATTTTGTTAGAAATAGAAAACCTAGAAGAACATCATCTTCTAAATCATTATATTCAATGAAATCAGTAATAAATGTTTTCCCCATGATTTCTATATGGACATCCTGTGCATATCTTCCCATATTGATCTTTTCGCCATTTATAGCATAGCTTTGTGGAATGTCTTTTCTTTCCTTCCAGAAATGAGGAGGGATAGCATTAGTTTTTGCTAATGATCTTGAAGATCCTGTATCCACAAAAGCATCTAATGGGATATTTTTATAACCAGGAAAACAGAAATTTACTCTTATGTAATTTCCATGGTTTGCTAAAAGTAAAGAGCAAGAGCTTTCTTTATGAATGAGGCTATTGCCGCTGCTGCTAGCTTCTGATTCTGCAGATTTATCTTGATCTACTTTAAAAAGTAAATCTTTAATTTCTCCCACCTCCGCAGAGAGATTTCTGATCTCCTTTTGTTGTTTAAGAAGAAGTCTCTTACAATCTGCAGTATCTTCTAATAAGAGATCAAACTTCGTAAAAATACCTATGATATCCGGATCAGTAGAGGAATGTTTATGTCTGGATCTGGAGGAAGAAGGTTCTTCATGCTTCTGTTGCCAAGGGGGAACTTTGTAACCATGTGGAGAGAGGTCCCTCTTAGAAGGCTTCTGCTGTTTCTTGAGTTGTTTCTCAGTTTCATTCTTTTTTGATTCTAAACTTTTTAGTCTAGAAAGATGTTGATGAACAGCCTTTTTTCTTTCATCTCTGGTTCCTGTTAATTTATAAGGATCTTTAGACTTTTCAACCTGTATCTGTATTGTTAAATCAGATAGAGTAGATTTTAACAATGTAACAAGAAAGTCTTCATCTGTGTCTGATAAATCAGACGAAGAAGTAGAAACGGACAATTTTTTTGAATGTCTATTTCTATCCTTTAATCCTTTAAATTTCAACATAAAAGTTGATTCAGGAACTTCTTCAACTAATTCATAAAGCTGTTGTTGAAGATGCAGTGAATGACTACTTTTGACCACTTCCCATTCTGGATTATCTTTTTCAAAGATCGCATAGATCTTAGATCCAGGGTTTAATTTCTTAGGACAGTTTGTCGCATAATGTGGTCCTTTACAAATAAAGCACTTGATATGCTTTGGAGCAGAATTCTGCCTTTTTTGAAGCAAGTAAGGAGTCTTAGAAGATCTCCTTTTCTTATAAGGAATTGCTTTGAATTTCCTTTTCTTGAAATAACCATGTTTACTTCTTTTAAAAGTAAACTCTCCTTCATGGTGATTTGTCCTAGTGCACTTTTTACATCTACATCTACTTCCACACTTATTTTTCTTGAACTGCTTTAGCTGCTGGAAGTCTTTTAACTGATTGATCGGAGGAAGATCACAAAATTCTTTTAAATTACAAGTGTAATTATATTCTTCCTTGTTGGTCTGGAGAGCACCCAGAAGACATTGCTTTTCTAGCTTATACCTGATCAATCTCTTAATAGTAGGAAAAGTTACATCATCAAGCTGCTTATTATCTTTTCTGATAATATAATCCTGAGCCCATGCACCTAAACCACAAGGTAAAGAATTTAAGTAATACTGCTTAGTGGTTAAGTCATGCATCTTATTTGTTGCAACCATGTATGATTCAAACATACAGTTATAAGCATCAAACTTGGCTAAGTTCTTAAGCTTCATAGATTGCAAAATCTTGTTTGCTTCTAGGGCTTGATTTGAGATGTCATCACAGAAGAGATCTGTCAATAACCATTTGAATTCATCAAAACCAGCTTGAATAATATCATCCTTTCCTATATTTGTAGGATCTACTAAAACTGGATCCGAAGAGGATGTAGGAGTAATTTTTGGCATAGGGCCAACATCTGGTAGATTATTCCACCAGTTTCTTAACTTGCCAGCCACGAGTCTGACAGAGTATAGAACTTTTGCAGGTTCAGACCATGTACCATTTCTATCAAACAAATTTTCTAAAGTGTCTGTCCAGGTACAGATGGCTTCATAAGGATTGACCAATTTGTCAATATTCAGAATATAGCCACTTGAGGCATAAGGTCGGAGTTGCTCAGGCCTTAAATTTTCTGAAACAGGGTCCTGCATTTCAATATCCATTGAGACCTTTTTTAAAGATTCCCAAGGTTCTGTATCTTCTAAAAATTGAAGATTAGAAGAATTTAATAAATCAATATCCTCACTAGAAGAGGAAAAAGAATCACTATCAAAAATTGTTAGACTTTGTACATCTGAAGGTTCAGTATCTGACTCTTTATTTGCATAACCAGGCTCATCCATGTAGACTGGTTCATCTTGTTCTTCATCTATGCCTAATTCTTCTAGCCAATCTTTTTCAACTATAGGTTTGTCCTTAGTGGCTAAAGAATGTTCTTTGATTTTAGGCATTTCTTCATGTAGAGGTTTTCTTCTCATTGAGAACTTTTTTGAAGAAGTAGTTAAATCATTTTCTGTATGAAGGGGTTTTCTTCTCTGGATTATAACTTTTTGTGAAGGGTTCACCTTTTCTTTTCCCTTTCTACTTTTATCTTCTTCTTCTGAACTATCCTTTCCAGCTTGTGCTACTCTGATCTTTTTGGTGTATAATCTGACCTTTTCTAATTTTCTGGCTACCGTATCTAGAAGAATCTGATTTTCAGAATGGGCTGATCTTCTAGCAGTTTCATTTGTTGCTTGGTCACCATATATATGTGTCAGATAATTATCTTGATGTTCATGTGAAGAGATTGTTCTCTTTACACTATTATGTATTTGAGTAACATCATAGTTCACACTGGAAATTTCATTGGACAAGGTTCCACAATGATGCTCTACATTTTTAAGAACTGAAAAATGCTTTTGCTGATCTTCAGAAATAATGTCAACTTTATTTACAGTATCTAAACACTGTTCAGTAGAAAATCTTAGATCTACAGCTATGTCATCAATGTTATCTTGGGCTGAGATCATCCACTGAGAGATCCAATTTCTCTGGGCTTCAGAACTCTTTTGTTTCTTTCCCAAGTCCATATGAAGTCTTGCTTCATATTTTCCCCATGTCTTTTTCTCAGGATTCAAGACTGTAAAAGCCTCAGAAGTAAGCCATCTGCCTGGCTCATAACTTGTGATCTCCTGTTCCTGATGATTTAATTCCATCTTGTATTTATGTCTCTTTTCAGAATTTGCTCTAGGAAGTTTTGACTTAGGTATCTTTTCCCTAAGCATACAACTTTTCTCATTCATTCTGGTGAGCTTAATTCCTTTGCCTTTCTGATCTGTCTGCTGATCATTCTTTGGAGTCAAAGAAAGTCTTTTACTAACTTGTCTTGCAAGTTGGTTTATAAGTTCAGGATCTGAACTTAGATCAGAAGATGTTCTAGACATATTTCTATTTACAGATGGTTGTCTATAAAGGGGAGTCTCCAAAATTTCTTCAGGGTTATAATCAATAAATGGTTTGTTAGAAGTACTAGGAAAATTGCGGGATAAAGAGTAAGATTCAGGTAATCTAGAGGAAGATCTTCTAGATGAAGCTTCTGGTTGGATGAATAGTGATTCATCCGGTAGAGTATGTAGATCAATGCTTGCCAATCTTCTACTTTGTTGTCTGGGTTTTCCAGATAGAAAGTTATTTGAGGAAGTTGGAAGCTTTTGGAATTTAGGCTGGGTTTGAGTTTGATTTATGAGGGTTTCTATGACAGGGAAACCTATATCAAAACCAGTTGCATCAATATGTCTACCATACTCATCTACATTGGAGTTTGCTTCAGTATAACTTACCCCCGCAGGAAAAATGGAAGGAGGAAAAATAGTGTTAAGTAACCTATATACACACCTACCACCTACAGTAGCATATACAGAGTCAGGTTGTAAAACAACACCTTTAACTTGTAAGAGAAGGCAGAAAGCAGATTGAATAAATTTGTCATCAAGGCTGATGGTGAAGTTTGGTCTAACAGATAACAATGCATCACCTCCCTTTTGTTCATCAGAAGATTTGACAAATCTTCCTTTGAATTGACTTATGACTGCCTGATCCCATATTCTACAACGAGTATCAATGAGAGTACCAAAATATTCAGCTCCTATATCAAAATTAAAATGTGGATGGAGAATTATATCGACTAAAGAAAAATGAACATGAAAAAAGCCTTTTTCTTTCCATCTTTTGATGTCTTCTGGAAGAAGAAATGGAAGATAGACTGGACATATACCAACACCAGAAACTTTTAAGTTAATTTCTGATTGTCTTACACTATTCATTGTTCTTGCCTTAATGCCTTTTTCAGGATAAAGATCTGATATCTTTATTTCAGGAAATTTGAAGTTGCCTGTATTATCTACTAATTCATCCTTATCTTGGAAATAGTTATGAATCACACTTGAAAGAGAACCACTTGCATTCATTGAGCGCTGACTAGCCATTATAGAGATTTAGAACTTACTTGGAATTTGCCTTAAATCCGTTCACTGCTACAATTTCCGTCTCACTGCTCACCCTTAACGCCTATCCTTCGGCTTCAACAGGGATTTACGGTCTTACTGCGGGTCCACAGCTACTGGTGATAGCTTCTTCCTTTTACGGAAGACTTCTTCTTAAACAACAGAAAGAGATCAGAAATCTCTCTGCGGAGGTGGGAGAAATTAAAGATTTACTTTACAAAGTAGATCAAGATAAATCTGCAGAATCAGAAGCTAGCAGCAGCGGCAATAGCCTCATCCATAAAGAAAATTCTTGCTCTTTACTTTTAGCAAACCATGGAAATTACATAAGAGTAAATTTCTGTTTTCCTGGTTATAAAAATATCCCATTAGATGCTTTTGTGGATACAGGATCTTCAAGATCATTAGCAAAAACCAATGCTATCCCTCCTCATTTCTGGAAGGAAAGAAAAGACATTCCACAAAGCTATGCTATAAATGGCGAAAAGATCAATATGGGAAGATATGCACAAGATGTCCATATAGAAATCATGGGGAAAACATTTATCACTGATTTCATTGAATATAATGATTTAGAAGATGATGTTCTTCTAGGTTTTCTATTTCTAACAAAATATGAGCCTCTCCAGTTTTGGAAACATAAGATTGCCCTCAGGCACGAAGAAGGTCAGTTAGAGATACCTGCTCTTAAAATTGTAAATCATAAATTTGATAAGAGTAGGAACAAGAAGGAATCAGTAAAAGAAGTGGCTGAAAAAGGTACAGACATCTTTCTTAATATCAAACAAAAGTTTGAAAAGAATTGCTGTAGCCTTAATCCACTACAATTCTGGTCCCAAGACCACGAAGAATGTGAAATACAATTAAGACCAGAATGTATGTCAGTTATCCCTCATGAGCCAGCTTATCTAATGAGTCCTACAGAAACTGAAGAGATGGACGAACAGCTGGAAGAACTAATAGATGGACAGTTCATCAGACCAAGCAAAAGCCCATTTGCTTGTCCAGCATTTTTGGTGAATAAAAGAGCAGAACAAATCAGAGGCAGAAAGAGGTTGTGTATAAATTATAAACCTCTCAATGATATTATCTTACCATTTAATTATCCTATTCCTTTTAGTACTGATTTAATCAGAAGAGCTGCAAATAAGAAGTATTTTTCAAAATTTGACTGCAAGTCAGGTTTTTGGCAAGTTAAGGTCAAAGAATCAGATAGGTACAAAACAGCATTCTCAGTTCCTCAAGGACTCTATGAATGGAATGTAATGCCTTTTGGTCTATGCACTGCACCAGCATATTTTCAAAGAAGAATGGACCAGGCATTGAGACATTTAAAATAATTTTGTGCTGTTTATATTGATGATATTCTAGTATTTTCTGATTCATCAGATCTTCACTTCCAGCATTTGGATGCCCTATTTACAGCCATACTAAAGCACGGAATATGCCTGACAGCAAAGAAATTGGTAATAGGAAAAGATCGAATTGATTTTCTCGGTCTACATATGAGCGATGGTAAAGTCTTACTTCAACCCCATATATTACAAAGGATTCAAGAATTTCCAGATGTTTTACAAAATAAGAAACAAATTCAAAGGTTTCTTGGATGCTTGAATTATATCTCCCCTTTTTACAAAGGATTAGCTGAAGACAGAAGACTAATACAGGTTCATATCAAGGATGGTCAGTCAGGATGGTCTGATAATGCAACAGAAGCAGTACAAAGGATTAAAGCAAAATGTCAATATTTACCTGCTTTAAAAAATCCAGTATTAGAATTACCACTATTTCTATATACTGATGCTTCTGATAATACCTGGTCAGCTGTTTTGATACAGGAAGAAGAAAGTGGAAAAAAGAATATCTGCGGTTACAGGTCAGGAACTTTTACAGATACCCAAGGCAGATATCATATTTATGAAAAAGAAATTCTTGCAGTAAAAAATGGATTAAATAAATTCAAGATCTTCCTTAAACCCGTCCATTTTACTGTAAGAACTGATAGCCAAGCTATGAGAAGCCTGCTAAAAAAGAAGCCCAACAAGGACATTGCTCAAGGTCGAGTGGCAAGGTGGTATTTTGAATTTCTTAGTTATGATTTTGACATTGAATGGATCAAAGGAGAAAATAATCCCCTTGCAGATACTCTAACCAGAGAAATGGCAGGATCAATCTACACTGATCTTGAATTCTTATCTCCAGATTGGTTTAGACCTGATGGAACAGGAATGTATATGGTACATATTAACAGAGAAGTTATATCTCTCCCTTCTCTTCCAAAAGAAATTGTGATTACTTTATTAGAATCATATTTCTTAAACAGATGGCTCAGAAATCTCCAAGATCTCATTGCTTACCACCACCAATCATTAGTTGATCCTGATGAAGAAATTGAGTTTAAAGAAGCCTTCGGATTAACTACTGCCCCAATAAAATTTTGGTGTGGGAGAAATGCAATCCATTTACGCATCAAGGGTCTTTTGAGGCGAGATTAAAACATTTGACATTTTCCAATCAAGTTAAAATGCATTACAACACTATTGCTAAAATAAAAACAATAACTATAGCTGCAATCTTGACAAATATGCTAATTCCTGATGGACAATAAACTTGTCTGAATGTATCCTGAATTTGGGTTTCAATATCGGGCATTATAACTAGGCTCTGATACCAATTTTACCAGGAAAAATGCGGAAGAGACAATCAAGAAGTAAAGTGGTATATCCCAAAACCAATCACACAGATAACACAGAATAAAAAGAAAATAAATAGGGAAATCTTGCATTCAAAACTTAAATCTTCATTCATATTACAATATTCAGATTCTGATCATCCAGATCGCTCGAAGCGCAGGAGAGAGCATAAGTCTGACACACTAGACTCAAACTAGACTCAATCTAGAAAACTAGAACTCGTTCTCAACTCGTTGTTTCTTGGAAGGCGTCTTTGAGGTCCTCTTATAGGAAGAGACTGGTTCCATCAAAGCAAAGCTTTTACCTCCTTTTTTACAATTTTTGAGTTCCGTCAATAGATGAGTGACACCTAAGAGAATCTTATCCGTAGCAACACTAAAAGTAAATGCATGAACATGGATAAGAACCAACCAACAAAACTTTCCGTAGCCATAAATAAAGGCGTGAACAGGAAAAGTTAACAACCGTGATTAAGACACATGTCACGTACATGCTGACTTTACACCCAAAAGTCACTATGGGTTTTGCTTTTTAATAATAGGGTAGCATCCTATTTATCACATCTTAACGTGGGTGATATCACGGCACAGACAAGCCCTTGTGCTAACAGAATTAGAACGGAATGGGATCTAGAAGGTTATCTGGAAGTTCTTCAAAAACACGCTCCCAATCTTCTCTTCTTTCGTTGAAGACGTGATCAACCTGAACCATGTAGTCTTGAGAGTAGGCAATGTCTTGCTCAAATCTTGAGATTACTAAAGCTGGTTGAAGATGTATCTCCATATTGAAAATCTTTACTTGTGCTTTCCACTGTTGTCTGAGGGGAAAGAATTCTAACCTTGGAAACCTGTATCCTGATCTTGGATAACACATTAAATAATGAGTTAGAGCATTACAAATCTTATGATAAAGATTAGGATACAACAGATTAAAGAATTCTTCCATATCAGCATTAAATCTTGCACCAATTAAGTCTGCATAATCTTCAAAGGTATCTTGATCAAAACTAATTCGAGTTATTAACCCAAATTTTATTCCCTTTAGAAGATTCATTTTGCTGGCTTTGGACCAGTTCATGCCAAAAAGTCCTTTGATGCGTAAATGGATTGCACTTCTCCCACACCAAAACTTTATTGGGGCTGTAGTTAATCCGAAGGCTTCTTTAAACTCAATTTCTTCATCAGGATCAACTAATGATTGGTGATGGTAAGCAATAGTGTGATTCATTTAAACATTGTTCAATCAAGTTAAAAACCAAACACATAAAGACAAGACTCTACACGTTCTTCCAACACATTCATTTCCAATCACTTTCATCCTAATCACCCTTCTTAGCCACATCCTATCCATTTCATACTAATCAATCCAAATCATCCAATCTTTTCATTCCACATCATATCCTAATCATCATCATCTCTTTAATCCAATCAACATCATTTTACACCATGCCAACATTAGAAGACCTAGTATCTAAATTCCAAGACCTCCTCCAATCACTTTATCAAGCACCACAACCCTTAGATGAACAAGATATACATGGGCTCCAAGGTGTCATCCAACAATTTCAACTTCAAACAAACCAATCACCTCACCTCCAACACCTCTTAGCTCAAGCCAATCATTTCATTGATACTTGTCAAATTCAACAACCACAACATCATCCCCTATCCATTCATTATCAACCAATTCCACCTCAACCTAATGTGTCATCCCCTTCCACCTCATACCAATCTAATCCATCCACTTCTTTGCATGTCAATGCCACATCAACACATCCACCCTTATCACTGCAAGAACATAGGAGCCCAAGTCCACCTTGGCAGAAAAATCAAGAGCCTTTCAATTCTCATGTTCCATTTGACAAGGGGAACACTAATCTAGTTCATGCACCCTCTGAGTATATCATACCACTATCCAATCAAAAGCCTATCCTAAAGCCACCATGTCCTAGTCCTAATCCAATGGTCCCTACACTTTCCAACCCATTAACCCCTTCATTACCCTTACCATCCTCTAATCCACTTGCCAATACATCAACTCCATGGTACAAATTTTTCAAAAGTAAACCCATGAAATTGCCTAAATCCACCCCTACACCTCCAAAGGATGTGACCCAAGGGCTACTAGCAAGGAATCAATTGTCGCCATGTCATTCAACACATATACTTGAACATACAAAAGAGTCCTCAAATGCCATGCCAAGTCCTTCAAGTCAACCGTGTCATCCACAACCCCTTGAGCCAATTCAAAAGTCTTTTGTCGTAAGTCCAAGTCACCATCTTTCATGCTCCTATGTTGTTGATCATCAAAAACATGTCAAGTCTCTTCATAAGAAATTCCCTTCCACTTCCATTCAAGAAACCCAAGAGTTATATCAAGAGTCTACTCCCAAGCATGTGGAAACAACAATCCCTAGTCCTAATCAAGATCAAATCATTTTCATCCAACCTATCCATAATCTATATCATTTTTATGATCAAGATGATATCCATAATGATGAAGAGCCTATCCATGAGCAACTTGATCCTATACCCATCCATGAGAAAGATATTCCAAATTCACATCCACCTAGTCCTATCCATGATCTATCAACATCCACTTCCCTTGATGAGACACATGCCTCCCAAGCCAACATAGAAGATCAAACAAACACCTTGGATCTAAGTGAACACAATTCTAATCAAGATCCTAATGATCCTTCATCACCCACTATCGACCCCATTGCAAATCCTCCATCATATCCTATTGGTCTTTCCACCATCATTCATGAATGTTCCTCCTTAGAACAACAAAAACCATTATCTTCCCTTGCTTCATTTTCTCCGTCCAATAAGGAACTTGTGTCTAGTGTTCCACCTAAACCTAGTCCCATTATCCATTGCACACTCCAAAACATGAACCACCAAGGTAAAGTTCTAGACCTTCATGAATGAGATGTTTTGGAGCCCATCCATGTCAAAGTCCCTCCACGCTCTTATGACCTTGGACATACACCCCAAGGACAACAACCTAAAGATGTTGGTACTTCCTCCATCCATCCTAAGTCCACCCCTTTCCATAATAGAGCCTATCGTATCCCTAAAACATATGTTGCCATTCCCCCTCCATCATCCTACAAATGTCAAAAGCATGTGACCATACACCTTCCACCATCAAATCTTCCACCATTGTTTCCAACTCCTAATATCCCTCCATCTAATCTACCTCCACTTCTCCCAACACCTAATATCCCCATTATCCAATCCCCTTATCCCTCCATCC